>JAFIDM010004315.1:58059136-58090745 GCA_023159025.1 Thereuonema tuberculata | reverse complement strand
TATTTTCTTGTATTTAGTTATTGAGCGTCATTCTTTCCATCTCGAATAGTAAATATCAATTTTTTAAGAACTTATACGGAATTATAACACTTGGGTATATGGAAAATCTCTATTTGTTTAACGAAACGTAAGTTTCAAGGAACCTATATATCGGAATATTTGGGCGATTTTATTTCAATCGATTTTATTAGTATTCTGCTCAAGAAGCTGTGACTATTACCCTATTGTGAGTTTTCAATTTATATAGGATATAATCCTTTACCGCTCTTTTTATAAGTTGTAACTAAAGCTACGTAAAAATTGGCTCCCGCATCTCCAGTCTAACTTAAAATCTGAGTAGATTATTTTGGTCTCCTACCCTCGAAATTGACGCTTCGGTGATGCCTGCACAGTCCCCATTAGGTGAGGATGGCCGAGCTCTCTTTATTTATTATCAGTTTTTACTTGCATTTGTAAAAAAATAGAAATATTATGAAGTTTCTCTTCAAAACATTTCAAAATGTTTAGAAAAAGAAATAAAATAAATTGTTATTGTTGTTATTATTATTATTTGGTGGCTGATTTTCGTTGAGGCTTTAATTCTTAGCTTTTAAGACTTCTCTAATTTTATTAAGACGTTCGAATTTGCTTAATGTAACCTCTTGCTCATTCCTGTGGTTGATTTCGTTTTAGGCTTATCTCATCCGTTCTGGAATCGATCTCGTTAATCCTCCTCCAGCCGCTGTTAACGAAGGGAGGATAATCCGCTGATTAGCTTCACCCATTACTTTATCTGGTAGATCATCACACAGTAAGGTAAACAAAGAGATTGATGGGAAAATGAAAGGTTTCTGACAGGAAAACACAAAGATACCATTAAATAAACATCAATCAAATCAGAGATAACATAGAAGGGTTCTTTAGAATTAGTAATAATAATAACTTTAATTAATCTAATCCTATTAAATCCCTGTAGTAAATAGACTACTTTTTTATTAAGAATATCTCGTTGGAGACAAAAATAATTCTACTCCTGGTTTTAGTTTAGCTTAACAAATTTTAATGAGATCTGTTCAGTTGTTTTAACATGATGAGTGGCAGAGTGATGACAAAAGAGAGAAATGTTAAAGTAAATATTAAGATTGCGCATGCTCAGTCAATAATAAATAAATAAAGCTTTCCGACAATTTCCTCATCCTTTTTAAATGATTGAGAACTCGGGAGATGAGATCATAAATGACCATCTACTAAATTTTAGACAAATCAGTCCAGCAGTTTAAGCTAGGAATTTCGGAGGACATTTTTCTTGAAGGGGAGAAAGGACGCCGACGATATTCGAGTGACCATCGGGACTAGTTGAGATGATCAGTCCAATGCTCGCCCGCCTTTACCTTCGGGAAAGAAAGCAGGTTTTCTCCTCCAGCAGAGTGGCGAGTGTCGTGAGAGTAGCGCACACTTCTTGAACTGAGGTTGATATGACATTGCTCACTACTCCTACGAAAGAACCATTTTTTATTTGCTTTAATCAAATTACATAAATATTGACAATGTATAGAATAGAAATAAGGGAGTGGGGATATTTAACTTAGCATGAGCTCCAGCTGTTGGTATGGATCGCCAACAGCGCCAGATGCGAAGTGTGTGTGCAGGTTAGCTGTAGGTTAGGTAAGTTGAGATATGACTCCCTTCCAGGATGTTTAAATTAAAATTTTTTTAAAGTTAGCTTACCTGGGTTAAAATAGAAATAGTCTTATCATAATGCAGTAATGGTAATGCATAATAACCAGTAAATATGATAAATTTAAAGAAGTTTATCAAATTTACCACTAAATGCAGTGAACTAATCTCACAAATGATGTGCGCTAATCTCACAGTGCGCAACTCTCCCGTGCATTCTATCACGAGGGCTGGATGAGAAATAATCAAGGAAAAATCCCGACCTCCGCCGGGAATTGAAACCTGTTCCGCCAGCCCTCAGCCCAGTGTCATACCACTGGATCCCCGGCCAACTGCTTGAGCAATAACTTGGCTGGAAATACTTAAAAAAAAAACCCTGCCTATAAGAAGCACATATGTGATTAATCTCCTTTCGGCAACGATAGTCGAAACCTATGAAAGAAAATTTACCAAAATTGAAAATACAAAAAACGTACATAGAGGGAAAAACAAGGACGAGGAAAACCATGTAAAAAGGCATAGGTTTCTAATTCTTTCAAGAAATTCTCGTTTCTTTCTTTATATTTTTATCTTATTTTTACTAATTATTGAAAATATTTATTTTTGAATTCAAAATCTTGTAAAGTATCACAGCTGTCCATTACATAAATTTAGTTTAATACCTTATTTATGTTTGAGATTAACTAAATTTTAAAACTGGAAAAATTAATCAATTTCATTAAAGCTTTCATTTTACAACTGATTAGATTATAATTCGAATTTACTTTCGTTTGATTAACATTGAGATTAATTCGTAATCTTGCTTTGGATTGGTTGAACGTGTCACCTAAAGTTGAATTGTTCAAATTGAAATACAGGGGGTGGTGTAGGAGTGTCAGACGCAGATGCAGAGGTTGCTAATTCTTTTCTGTGCCTTAGTAAAGTAAATATTTGCGCAAGTTTGATATGAGGACTAAATCCCCTTCCATGTCAGGAGAGGAAAGACCTGTTTTGCTTTATACATTTTGGCGGGAATTAACGTAATGAAGTTGATGGTTTTTTTAGGTTTTCAAGGAAAAAAAAATGGAAATGAATGGAAAAATATTTTAAATAGTTTAGCTTTTTTTTTTTTCTAAAAAAATTATTATAAATACCCTTTCAACAAGCATTAATAATTATGTTGTATAAATTTGTAGTAAAAAAATGAAGATTATAAAAATAATCATAATTTTAATAGATCTACAGCAAATAGATCTTTTGATTTATTAATTTTAAAAAAAAAAGAACACAGAAGTATTAAGAAAAAAAAAAAAAAGGTGTTTAACCTGTCCTAATCGTAGTTTATATAAAATCGATTAAAAATATAGATCATTTCATTATTATTTTATTAGAATTATAATGTGTGATTATTATTTATTTATTCATTCATTTAATTATTATTTTTTGCTAAGCTTATTTTTCTTTTGTTGTTTCGCATAGAAGGCTCCTTCGATTAACAGCCGAGCAGACGAGAAAATTTACACGATTTATATTTAGCAGATATTAGAATTTGAAAATCAATCCAGGCTTTTCATTTTTATCGTTTTCACGATTTATTAAAAAGGAAAAAAAAAATTAAGAATTACCATTTTAAGGAAAGTAGATTTTATGATCTTTTGAATTTCATATTTTATCAATTCTTGTCCTCATCTGAAGAAGGGGATTTTCTTTTTCTCTCTTTTCACTAAATTTTTCTACGCTATTTGAATAATTATAAAACTATGATTTTTTTTTTTTTAGAAAATTAGCTTAACATGTGTTGTATTTTAAAATTTTTATATTTCTTAAAATCAATAATAAAAGCACACAATTTCATATTAAAAATTGTATTTAAAACATTAATAAATTGCTGTAATACATTCGAGAGTTTTCGGATCCATTTTGCAACATTCCCTTTCCAATCGTAAATTACATTGAGAGAGAAATTCTATATTTAGATACAATTAAACCAATAAGATTTAAAAATTATGAATATGATATTAAAAAAAAACTTCCTCGTTTTTATAGTTCCTCTATCAGAGAATTTTTCAAGGAGATGAAGTTCCTATCGTCAAGATGAATTTCCTAAGTTCTTTTATAGTCCTTTTATATATATATAAAATAAATATAATATATATATAGGAGAATTACAGCAGACGATAGGAAGTTCATCTCCTTTAAAAATTCTCGATAGAGGAACTATAAAAACGAGGTAGAGTTTTTAATAATCACATGTTCATAATTTTTAAATCTCATTGGTTAAATTGCATATAAATATAGAATTTCTTTCTCAATATAATTTAAGATTGAAATGGGATCGCTGCAAAGAATCCGAAAGCTCTCGAAGACAATGTAAATGTATTACAGCAATTTTTTAATGTTTTAAATACAGTTTTTAATATGAAATGGTATGTTTTTATTATTGATTTTTAGAAATAGAAAGTGCTATTTGTAATTAAAGAATAAATTGATTTGCTTTTAATCCCGTTCGTTTCTATATTTGTCTTGATTTTCAGTTAAGGCGCATCAGGCACAGATCATTCACATTTTTTTTTTCCAATTGACACTCTTTGGAATTCGAAAGGTAATAAGCGTTCCAGGAGAAAAGGATCGTCGCAGAAAAATGGAGATGTCACCTTCGCGACGACGGGTCGGATGTCATGTTCTGCCTGTGTGCAGTAAATTAACTCCCACTTAGCCTAAAAGTAGCAGTGGCTCGAGGGGTTAGTGGTGGTTGAGAAAGCTGACAGTTTGAATTCCCGGCGTTCATGAAAAAACCAGTAAGTTTGTGTTTTGGCAGCGCCACAAGGAAAACCCAGAACCCCTTCTAAATATAGGAAGGATAAAAAAACACAGCAAAAAAAAAAAAATAGGAAGGTGCGGCTAAGTTCAGTCTGTGAGGGGATATTTCAATCTCTGCAAATTAAAAGAGACCGCTTGTCTAATGGAGAAGAAGCCGAAGGAAAACTCTAAATGAATTTGATATTTTGCTAACAAAGATCAGTAGTTTAGATCGTGCCATTCAAATGATTTCACGATTTGCTGTATTAAAGCCACCGTCGAAAAAAAATCTAACATTTAGGAAAAAAGAAAGAAGTTCCGTAAAGAATTTCAAGCTATTCTCCTTAAATCACTACGTCTTTTTTTTTTTTAAATTCTTTCTTTTTTAAGTCGTGAAAAAGAATTTCGAAAGAACATGAAGCCTACTTTCCTAAAAATGTTATTTCTTAAAATTTCATTATTTTTTTTATGTTGCAGAAACGATACAAAAGAAAAAGACTACATTAATTTTTCATATTCTAATAACTACTTAACACAAACAATATAAATTTTGAATTTTCTAAAAAAAATTAAATCTAAATTATATACTTGAATTGTTGAAATCGGATTAAATTTTAATCCTATAAAATTACGCGCAATAGTTTTAATATTAATTGTTTAAGATTTTAAAAGAAATAGGATAGAAGTCCATTGTTTATTTTGTCGCTTTTTCGCGCTAATTTCTCGTTAGGGATCCTACCATAAAAAGATTTAAAACGAAAAATTGAAATCGTCTCTAGTCGTCGAATATGCATACCAAGATTTAAGAAGATCCATACAAATGGAGGTTCAAAAGTTATTAATGGAAAGCACACACAGACTTGACTGATTTAATAAGCCTCATTTTCCTTTTGGAAGATAGCCTAACAATACAAATAAATAAAATAAATCTTTATTACTTACTTTAGTTACTTAAGCCAATCAGTTTTAATCATATGAAAGCACGACATCGAGGATTATTAAATGGAATAAAAACTTTGTTACACATAGATAGTAATTTATTGTTTTATTTTTGATGTATTCGCTCTTTCAACAAAGAAAGACCTCCTTATATGGAGATAACTGATCACTTACGTTTGCCTGGAAATCATGACGTCAAACATAGAAATGACTTCTTTGCAACAGGGAGTTATTGTCAATATGCGATGGAAGAAATTACACAGCCAAGCCAAGTTATTAAAAAATTATAAAATTATATAAATTTAACATTAATAAAAAATTGTATTCGTAACTGTTCAAAATACAAAAACCAGAATATTTTCGGTAAGTTTATAAAATTTAATTAAGAATTTTAGCTTTAGACGTCGATGGTATGTTCTATAAAGATCAATCCATAAGCGGATTACGTCAGCAAAGGTCTTTCATTGGTGAAACGAACAATAATTTGTATAATTGTTGCTCGTTGAAGTGCAAATTTCTCGACAGGAACCCATTCGCAACAGTTTTCAAGTCATCTCTTATTCAACAATATTCATGCGGAATTTCAAGACATGCATTAATTATTTCAAAAATTAAGAAAATTTTACTGTTTTAGGGGATCGAGAAATTAGCGCGTGAAGGGGACAAAAATTCATGGAACAGTAGGAGAAAAGAAACAATAAAAATCTCTGAAAGTCTTAATATTGCAATTAAACCTTTTTGTAATCCATTAATTTGCAGGTACGATTAACATTCATTGGATTTAGGCAACTTAAATGAGTAATGAGAATGTAATTGATTCTTTCAGAAAAATGTAAAAATTTATGCTAAACTGTTAAATACAGATTTAAAACAGAATTAAAAATAAAGGGAGATTTTTCACTTGAATTACTTTCATAATTAAAAAAAAAAGTTAATAATAAAAAAGAAGCAATGTTTTGAGAAAAGCCTTTTTTTAAAAAAAACTGCACCATATTCGAACGATCTTTACGTATTCCATCAACCTCTGAATTTTTTACATTTGCTTTAAACACTGAATCTTCAAAAGGGATTTGTCACTCTTTAAAACACCTCTGTTTAGATTTAATCCTTTCATTAAAGATTCTTTCAATGAAAAGGTTAATTTATTCATTGGCAGGCAAACGCTTTTCGTGTATTCTTTAACAGGCCTTTATTTTTGTAAATATTCTCAAAAGCGTTTTCTAATATTTGTGGTTGGTTGATTCAATTGTTAGTGAATTGATTCCATCTTTACATTCATGGCTGGAATTGAAGGCTTTTCTTAGCAAATACTCTTTTCATGCTTTCATTATTCGGGCGCGGGGGAGGCCGTAATTACGTCGATTATGGTTATGTTTCAGCTCCCTCCTCTTCTATTCTGCTCTTTCCCATCATCACTCCTTTCTTCTCCATCCTCTTTTCCTCTAATCATCATCTTCGTGTTTTTTTGTTTCCTTGCTATTATGTCTTTCTTTTGTTCCATTGTTTGACTCCTACACAGATGGAAGTGATAAGATTTACTAATCAAAATATTAAAGAGGAAAGATGTAAATATTAAAAAGTATTCAAGATGTCTATCTGAGAATTGCACAGTTCTTCTTTATATAGAAATCTTACCACCCATTAACAGTAATGGGTAAATAGAGATGGAAAATATAGATATTGGATGTTTAACTTTTTACACCCACATATTACTAGCTATCCCAAGATATTATAGATTTGATTTATGTCCTTAATAAGCATTGGGGAAAAAAACAACAGCAGTTAAAATGAATTTCAAGCGTACTTTCTGTAAAACGTTACAGAGTATTTCGTAATTTTCTTATTTTTAAAAATAAAATGAAAAACATATATTTATATTCCAATTCTAATATCTATTGAATACAATTGGTACAAATTTTCCGTTTTCAGAAAAAAATGAATTAAATCTTCCTTGAATTATAAAAATAGGATTAATTTTAATCGTATCAAACCAAGCGCAATGGATTAAGGACTTAACATTTCTACAGCTCAGTTCATGAAAGAAGAGCTTGTGATGACGTAATTTCTTTATGGATTGCTGTTTCCTGGACGTAACAGCGCTATCTATTGCTAAGATGCATAACTGAAATCTTATAAACATTACAAAAACGTTCTGGTTTTTGTAGTTTCTACAATTACGAATACATTTCTATATTATTATTATTATTATTTTATTAATTAAAAACGTTCCACACTATTCCCCTTGCTTGGCTATGCAAAGTTTGTCCTTTCTTGGTCACGCTTATGCGATCACAAAACGACGCCATCTTGGACTAAACTGCTCGGAGTTCAAGTTGATGACGTCATGCCTGGTGACGTTTGTTCCAGACAAAATCGATCGCTATGGAATGACCATACATGGCAATATCTTCTTTTTTGAAAAATACTATAGTTTAATGCAATGAGATATAAACAGAAATAGGATAGAAATCTGTTATTTGGTGTTTACGGGAATTTTGTCATCTTTTCGAGCTAATTTCTAAAAAAAAAAACCTTTAGAATTCAATTTAACGTTGAATTACGCCTGTCCGTCCGTCCGTTTCTGACCAAGAACTGCAATTGTTTTTAAGGGAGATACTAAGGTGTTTTGGTGTAAAAGGTAACGAATTACTTGTGAAAACATCAATACGTTTGTCTGGGACGATAAGAAAAAAAGAAAAAAAAACAAAGAAATAAACAGAGTATTTGTTGAAATACACTACAACCTCGTTTATCCCGACTAACTGGGACCAAAGGCAATCCGGAAAATCGAAAATCCGGATAATATGGGTATTAAACAAAACAATCCTTAAATAAACACTTACCGTTTATTACGATAAAAAAACTATTTTATAGCTTCAACGCCCTGTGACACTCTAGTAAAGCTTTCTTAAACTCTAAAAAAGCATTTTATTATCATAATTTATTGTACAATCTATGCAGGAATTGTACATTTAATCAAAATAAAAAGCGAATGTTTGGCGTACTTAAAGTTATGTTCTTGTTATCATAGTTAATATTATTATCTATGTGAACATTAAATAAATAAAAAAAAAGTCTACAAATCTGATCCGGATAAACGAGGGCCGGATAAACGAGGTTGTAGTGTACAATTCTTTTCTTCTCACTTGATCTTTTTGAATTGTTAACTTTTTTTCTCAATTTTATTCTCCAACCTCACTCGGGCACCCCTTAGGCATTCGCTAACCACCAAACGAGAAACGTTCTATAATTAATATATAATGTAGCATCAATTCTGAATTTCATATTCAGTTCTATATTTTTATACATAAACCCATTGGGGTTTAGAGAAGGGTTGTTAGGGGATTTGCAAAATTCTTCATCCTAATTGCATCTGAAGCAGAAAAAAAAAATATTTGGATTTTGGTTGGTATTCCGCAGTTTGGTTTGTAAACTCTCTCTCCATTCCGGAAAAAGGTTGCAAAGGTTTTTTTTTTTTAGTTGAAAGGCTAAGAACCATCACCAACATCCCCAAACCTCCATTCGAATTTTTTGTGATGCCTCCACACGAACGAAGTGTATTGCGATATAACATTTTAATTCTTATAATATTTATTAAAAAAAAAGAATAATTCAATGTATTTATTTTCATGATGTGTTAATTAGGAGTCAGTCTAAATTATCTCCTTAAATATCTCGAACATCATCCATTCCATTCTGTTATTCATTCTACGCGAGTCAAGTCTTTACCATTTAAAGTGATTCTCTCTTTCTTTTCTTGTTCTTCTTTCGTCATTTCTGTTTTTCCACCTCATTCTCTACGAGCTTCTTCTGGATTGAAGGTGCGTAGGTGGAAGGTTTGACGAGATCTCGCGCCAATCGAACCCGCAAGTCTTATCGGGGCTTAGAGGCGAAAATATTAAATTCTCCCGCCGACCGAGATTTTCCTGCAAATCCAGAAAATGGCATTTATTCAATTACAGCAACGGCTTCCCGTTTCCCATTGCATAATCGCAGTGTGACAGGAGTGACAGCATCCCTCTCTGTCTGTCAGGAAAGGGCGCGTTCCCAACAGAGTAATGGGATTGGATCGTTATCCACTCAGTTTTAGCTTAAATCCTTTTTATCTTATTAGTAATCTTAAACAATTCACAATTTCAACTTTCTTCATCTAATTTGATGTTCTTTTTTTTTTTTTAAGTCTAGGAAAATAAGGCTTATCAAATCGTTCGTCGGTGTATATGTATAATATATAACATATATTCCCTCCTAAACAAGTTTTGAACGGTTGATTGAATCTTCTTGAAATTTGATCTATATATTTAGTCCTTAGAGACGATCTAATTTTTTTATTTGAAATCTTTTCTTGTCGAGAATTTAGCACTAGAAGACGACAAAAATTTCCGAGTAAACATTTTAGAAACTAAAACAACGGATTTATGTCGAAGTTTTAAACAATGGGGATTAATCCTTTTAGTAATCCATTAATATGCGCCTAATTTGATAAGATTAAATTAGTAGATTAGAAACGTTTTACGTGTATTGGATTTTTTTAAACGCATTAATGAAGCCAGACACCTGATTAGTTTAAGCATTAGTTTTTTCAAGTAAACCGTCTCTCGGCGGTGAAACTAGTCGATTCCTTTGTATATCTTGTGTTTTTTTATATAAATTAATTGCATGTTTAAACTAATCAGGTATATGGCTTCATTAATGCGTTCAAATAAATTAATAGGTTTTTAGCAAATTTAATTAAATAATGCGGATTTAATTAATTTTTCTAGAAACTGAATTTTTTTTTGTTACGGTTTCGCAGAAAAGAATATGAATCTAAATATAATTTATTCGCTTGTGTATTTTCACAACTTTTTTTTTTTTTTTTTAATAAAAATAAATGAAAAGTTTAAGAACAGCAGTTTAAGAAAACTATTTAATGTGTTTATGATCTTTTCTTCTTATTAATAATCTTAAACAATTTACAATTTCACTTTTTTTTCTGAATTTGAATTTTTGATACTTTTTTTTTTCTATTTCCGCTTTGAGTTTCCTCCAATCGGAATTGTGGATTAAATTCATTTAATTTCATGTATCAAGCACTATTCTTTTAAAAAAAGTAAGTTAAATATTTATTCTCAGATACTCTTTTCTAATCTAATCTATCTGAAGAATTTCGAAATATTGCAATTGAAAATCTTTATGTAAGTCATTTCCTGTTGCTTTCCAAATACATTTAACTTTCAAACGTCTAAATGTTAAAATTTCAACATGGAATAAATATCGTCAGAGATCATCTATTTCCTTAGCACTTATTTTGCAGTTCATGAAATACAATGCGAATTTAAACTTCAGTTTCAGTTAGGCTTTAATTCATTCGGAAACGTCTTGTTTTCTTAAGTATTGTCGTTTTAGAAATATTACGTTACAAAAAAGGCACGGAAATATTTCTCCATATAGTTATAGCTCGCGGATGAGCGAAAGATGTTACCATGACAACGTACGAACGTTGCTATCAGTTGTGGGATGCGTTTTATGGCGGCAAATCTGTTAAATTTCTGACCGGCAGATGGCATGGAAATGAAACGTACTGTGGCTCCATCTGACGTGAAAGTCTGTCTGTCATAAGTAATCAAGAATAGATGGCGCTGTAATAGGAGGAAAAAAGGATTTTTGTAGGGAAGAAATGAAAAAGGAAAAAAATTAAAAAGACGGGGCAAAAGATAGGGAAGGGTAGAAAAATGCACCCACAGCGACTAAGAAAAAAGAAAAAAAAAACTCTGGAGGATAAAGAATGTATTATTTCCTTTTTTTAATAAATAAGAATAATAAACTTAAAAAAAAGAAGGAAACCTAATTATATGTAAAATAAAGAATAAAAGTAAACAACAATTGATTAAATGAATAAATAAATTAGTTAATTATTAATACATGATTTGTTATTTAACGATTAGTTTGCAAAGTATTTTTATTCATTCTGCATATTTTTTGAAATAATAATTATAACCTTAGTTTTTTTTTTTATTTAGTAATATTTTTACGTTTAACGTTTTACGTTTACAGTATATTAAATTATGGTAAATAAAAATTCTAATTATTTCTAATAATTCGAATGCACCTGAATTCAAATACATAATAGATAGAATATATAATACAGGCGACTCATAGTGGATTAAATAAAAGATTAATATTTACGATAAAGATAATGACGTATTAATAGAAATAGGATAGAAATCCATTGTTTAGATTTCAATGCTTTTCTATGGGAATTTTTGTTTTCCCATTGCTAATTTCTCGACAAGGATTTACTTAGAAAGGATTTCAAATATATAAATTAGATCGTCCGTAGTCCCCCAAGATGCAAACCACGTTTCAAGAAGATCCATCAAATGGTGCGGGGAAACTGCGAGATTGGGGGCAGCACATGAATACAAACGCACAGACAGACTGACTGATTTGAGCCTCTCTTTCCTACACGAAAAAAAATTGGAAAGTAGGCGAAAAAAAAACTCCCTGCAATCTAAGAAAAAAGTAAGCGTGGTCTTAAAAATTGCTAACAAATCTTCGATTGATTTATTTTTATCTATAAATTTTGTGATTTCTATCTGCAAATAGGATGACAATTAAATATTTAGAAAAATCTGAAGATGTAACATTCTCCTTGAAGTACTCTTTGTTTTTTTCAATAACATTGAAAACTCGAAAGTTGGCACGCGAACTATGATTTGACTAAATATTTTCACACCAGTGGAAATTTTTATAGAAGACTGTGCTTGGAAACACTTTTAACATTAGAACTGTCTACTTAGTAGCGTGGGCTCGATAGCCAACTGCGAGCACGAGGAACTGGGTTCAATTTCAGGCGAGATCCGGAGTTTTTTCCCTGGATGCTTCTCCTCCAAACAGATCCTAGGGTTTACCCAGCCCTCTGTGAAATAGGGACCGGGTTTCATTTCCGGGATTAAAAAAGGCGGGTGGGTTTCGGCCTGAGTCCCCGGTTTTAATTTAGTCTCATTGGTCAGGAAACATGGGAACATTACCTCCCACGACCCCAACTTAAATTACACGTAACTTGCCTTATTTATTAATAATTTGTAAAATACCTTTTTAGAAACATAAAAGGCAAGTTTATTTTACCATATTTATTAGATATGAGCCTGTTTACAAATTCAGTTTGTGGATGTTTATAAATTCAGATTGCTTGTATATATCATTTTCTTAATAATCTTTGAACCAGTGAACACATCTTTGTTTTTTAAAAAAACTTGGAACATATATCAAAAAAGAGTTTACTTTTATATTTGAAAATTCTCCACGTAGTCCCTGAAAATTTATCGAAAAAAACTGCATGAAGGAAATGCAAGTGAATGTAATTTTGTTCTAAAGCATAAATTTAAGGGCGACCCGCAATAATAATAAAAATTAAAAATAATAATAAAAAAAACTTCCGTTCGGGAGTTGTTAGGGAGAACAGACAGGGACGGACGGACAGGACAAACACAATAGTCGCTATCACAATAGCTCCCTGATGCGTCGCTAAAAATTCCCAGAGAAAGGTATTAGAAATGAAACAATGGATTTTATGATATCTAACAATGTGTATTAATCTATTAAGTAATCCTCCTGCTCATGATTAAAGTAAAATGCATTTCTATAATATTTAATTAAATAATGCTAATTTAAATCATTTCTTTTCAGAAAATGGAAAATCTGCATTGTTTATAATGAAATAATTTAATATATTAATAAATAAAAGTACCGGTATGTAATTAGTATATTTGTTATGTACTGAATATATATATATATTTAATATGTTAACTTTCACTTAAAACATTTAATACAATTAATAATACAGTTTTATGTTTAAGTACAATTCTGAAGATAATAAAGTTTAAAAATAAATGTAGACTTCGTTCGTGTTGCTTTAAGATTTTACAAAATAATGAAAAAAAAACCGACTTAAATTACGTTTCAAGAAAGTAGGCTGTAAGTTCTTTTAGGAATTCCTTCTTTATATAAACGGAGCCTTTGGCTTATTGATTTCCTAAAAATATTACGACGTTTAATGTATTTTGCTGTTGCATAAATTGCTCGTAAAAAGAAATTAATATTGCCTAATATTTTTGTTAGAAAAGGTTGAGCTCCAATTGCCTCCTCCTCATCTTTTAAAAGGCTTTTTTCCTTTGACTATGTTTATCTTTCTGGAGGCGAACAAAGGTTATCTGTTTCCAGAAAGTACCGACGGAAGTTTCTCAACGGAGTTCGCGAGCGCTATCCGTTTCCTTCTCATTATCGCCTCCCTTCTCTTCTTTTCGTTCGTCCTGGACTAATTGGGGACGTGTGCAAAGGCTAGCTCTCATCTCTCTCTCTTCTGTTGTGAATTACGAGGGAAAAGAGTGAATAGCGGCGATCCGCATTGGAGAGAAGCCGATAAGGCCTCATTCGCTGCCAGCGGAGATAATCGTTCGGAAGGTGAAAAATAGGAGTATTGATGAATTGCGGAAAAATATTGTTTTCCTAAAACCCGGAGAGGTTCTCCCAGAGGGACGCTCTTTAACTACGCGGAAACGAAACGTAATTATTACCCTATCTAAATGGTAATGGAACGAACGCCGGAGCACCGTTATAATGTTGCTAATTATTAACTTATCGCCCCACCCCACCTCCACCTCTTTCATTTCAAGATATCTGCACCAATTCCGTGTGAGGCGAGGGGTTCCTTTCCGTTGGCGGAGAAGCGCCCCCTAGGGAGACCTCTTATTCTCTATGTAATTAAGAGGCATCATTAAGGGAATAGCGCATAACAGTATTATTACGAATTGGATTTTCTCAGTACAGAAGTCATTCGATTAAAAAAAAAATACCTCATTTCCAAATAGATCGCCTTTTCTCTTCTCTCCGGTCGTTTTCTCTTTCTTTTTCATCTCCGTTTCATACGCTGGCAATGTAATGTTTGTCCCCTTTATCTCAGATCCTTCGGGAACTTTCGTTGTCAATTGAATTCGATTGCGATAAAACGGAAGAATGAAAAAGAACAAAGAATTTCTTTCCGACAAGTAGAATAGGGAGAAGAGAGAGGGGAAAAAATCAATGTCACTTTCATTTCGTTTCAAATAATTACAGAAATGAAATAATCTTCATTAACCTCAGTGGGAATTCGTAATATTCGTAAAATCACGATTTTTAAGTGTTACGAAATCGTAGGCGAAGCAGTAGAAACTATTAAAAAGTAAAGACAGAGTGCAAAGTTTCGAATGTCGGTAAGACCTAACAAGAAAACAAAAGTAACGTTCAAATTCACAGGGCATAGTCTAAAGCAGCGATTCTCAAAGGGTGTGCCGCGAGGAAAAAAACAAAGTATTATTTATTAAAACGAGAAAATAAGAGAAAATATGAAATAGGTATTAAATATTTTCAACAACTTTATTTATTAACACAAAAGGAACAAATACATTGTAAGTAAAATAAACTGGAATGGTTAAAATTAACGAGTCACTAATTACATCATTTTTGTAATTCAATGAGGTAAAAGGGATTTGTTTACTTTTGCACAATTGCTTACTACGGGAAAGGATATTACGAAGAACGTTTACTGTGCCGTCGCATTTTTCCAAAAACAAAAGTGGAGGAAAGCAGAAGCACTGGTCTAAAGGTATCGCCTAATTTTTAAAATTTTTACTGGAAAATTAGCTGCTTGGAAGCGATATTAACGCTTCTCCAAACAGACACGTAGTGTTAAACTACTTTAATACCATAAAAATTTCGTAACTTATGAGATATTTCAGGGGCCTCGCCGACCTCTTCTTTTCAAGCGTTACATTACCCTCTCATCTTCTCAAAATAAATAAACTACAATCAAGAATTTAGAATTCTAATTAAAACAAAAACAAAACGGGATACTCTCCTTAACAGTGAAGCATTATTATCAATAATTGTCTGAATCACTGCATATTATTCAATCATAAAGAAAACAAATGTCCTTTTTTGAATGAACTGTCCAAACTTGAAAATAAATGTCCTTTTTTTGTATAAACTGTTCAATCCGATAATAAAATAATATTAAATGTTCAATCTAGAAATTAAAGTCCTTTTGAAGAAATAAATAATATTAAAGTGTTTAAAGTGTTCAATTCATCTTTGAAGAACTCCAAAATTTTTAAATGAACAAAAATGTTCAATTCCTTGAAGAACTCCAAATATTTAATGAAATAAACTCTTTCTACTCATCTTGGCTGTTTGGAATTAAAAATCTTGACTGCAAACTCCTATCAACTTAGATTCAAATCTCAATAACAAATAAATTTCTCAGAAACAACTTATATCATTAAAATATTATTGATAATAATGCTTCACGTGTTAAGGAGCAAATCACGTTTTTTTTTTTTTTTTTGTTTTAATTAGAATTCTAAATTCTTGATTGTAGTTTATTTATTTTGAGAAGATGAGAGCGTAATGTAACGCTTTAAAAAAAGAGACCGGTGAGGCCTCTGAAATATCGCGTAAAAGTTACGAAATTTTTATGGTATTAAAGTAGTTTAATGTTATAAGTTGTTTCTGAGGAATTTAGTCGTGTAGTGTAGCTAAAGGATACAGTTTGTGATAAATCTGTAATAGTTGCAAATAATATTTAATTTTACATTTTACAAATTTTTTATTTGTAATTTTAATTATTTTTTTTTGGGGAAATAAAAACTATGAACACACAATTACAATTAAATATAAATTATGTTTTAAAACACATACATATTGTACATAAATAGCAGAACTGGTTTCAAAGCATTCTCCCATTATTTATTTCCAATTAAGTTTTAATTGTACAGTTGTTTTTTTAAACTTTTTTTTTGTTAACTTCTTGTTATTTATTTTGATTTAGAAACTCCATTTTGATTTCCACGATTGTACAATTGGAACTTTAAAATTCAGATTTCCATGATACGGTTTTTTTTTTTAATTTCCTGTTTACAGTAATTTGTTTAGATGATCAGAACAACTTTATCTTTTTTAACATTGTATGGGCTGTTACCATACAGTGTGCAGAAGTTTGTACGTCAACTACATCTTGTTATCTTTGTTCCAAACCTTTTTCTAAAGTTATTTTCCTAGAAAAGTAAGGTTTATCAATGTCACACCTTACGTCTGTTTGTGGGTCTGTGGTATATTTCCCTTCCTTAATAACTTTTGAACCTATGGATGGATCTTCTTGAAAATTGTTATGCATATTTAAGAACTGTAAACGTTCTAACTTGTATATTTGAAACATTTTCCAAATGGTTCCTCGTCGAGGAATTAGAGTGAGAAGACAACAGAAATTTCCATAGAAGAAGCATTGGAAACAAAACAATGAATTATAATCCATTTCTTCCTTAAAATTGATTTGCACCTGCTTTTATAAACAAAAATTAATTGACTTTTTATACAACTTCAGGTAATTCGGATTTCATTAATTTCCTTCAGAAAACTTGAATGTTTACTGAAAAAAATTGTTAATTATATTTAGTAGATAACTTAGAAGTTAATTATAATTTAGAAGTTAAGAAAAACTTTTTTTTTTTTTTTTAAAAAAGTAAAAAGTAAAAAGAAGAAAAAAAGTAAAATAAAAAATATTACGGAATAATATCTTAAGAAGGTAGGGTTTAAGTTCTCTCTATTTCTTTTTTCAGGGATTCCACAAGCATTACACTAAAATTTCCCATATCTTTTTATTTGCTTGTTTTATATTCACATGCATATTAAAAAAAATAAAAGTCATTTTTGAGAATGACCTCGAAAAGCAATTTCAAATGCATTCATTGTAATTTTTTTCATTTTTTTTTCTCTTTCCTCGAAAAGCTCATCTATTTAAAGTGACTCAGTAAATTCTTCCTTCTTTGTTCTAAAATTCCATCTCAATGCTGTCAGAAGAATTGATGTTATCAGTGAATTTTGAGGAATTCCAAATAGTATTCGTTTCTCTGAAGATAGAAGGAATATTTAAGAGATTTTTTTTCTTTTTCTGGGAAACCCTTTTTTTTTCCCCCCCTTGAATATTCCTAGTGAAGCATTCTTATTTTCCTATTCTTTTTCAGATAAACATGAACTTCCCCTTATAACTTGGAACCTAATTTCAATTTTTCAGTTAGGTAAGTGTTCTTTACTATAGACGGTCCCAGACTTACGTAAAGGTTCCGTTACGTAAGGGACTACGTAAGTCGATTATTACACAGGATGGAGCAACCCCTCTTGACTTAGCTTAATCTTTCAGATAAAAAACATAACTTTCAGATAAAAGAAATGTTGTGATATACAAAATGTATAGTATTCAGTATCTGGTCGGATGCTGCCCTGCGCTTTTGGAGGATTCACCGTACACTCATCGCATGCCTCAACGTTGACGTTGGCGCTTTGCGTGTAGTTTGCGCAACTAGGAGTTTTTATATAACTTTGGATCAACGTAATTCCGACTACGTAAGTCGGAGACCATCTGTATTTACTTTTGTCACCAATTAACAAGAAAACTTTAAGAATTAAAAAAACATGAAGCATAATTCAATATAAAATAGCGGTTTTAAATTGATTTTATGCTTCGTGTTTTTGTAAGACATTTTTATTCAATTTTCTCAATTGAAACCATCTTTTAGAATTGTAAAGTAAATGTATTCTGAGAGATTTTACAGAAACCAATCAGCTGTTCTGGTAATGAGCCAATCAGATTAAAAATAATAATAAAAACTACTATATGGCGTCAATTTTGAATTTTGCGAAAGGAACTGGTTTTTTTTCTTCTTCATACACAATTGTAGAAACTGTCTTACAGTTTCAGAAGGTTCCATTATCTGGTTGAGAATTACTTGGAAGTTGAACTACAAAAAAGAGCCCACACACACATAAGCCGCACGAACATGCTCAAAAAAGACAAATTCTGTTTTAAATTTAAAAATATAAAAAGAAATTTATAGCTGGCTACAGCTCTAAATTGGTTGTAGTTATAAATTTATATAGACATTTATATCTTTAACCAAATAAAACTGTAACTATGAGTGTAGTAGAAGACCAGTTATAATTCTTATAGGACTTCATTGATGTTTTTTAATTTTTTTAACTTGAATCCTTTTTTTTAAAGCGCTTTCACTTAAAAAAACCGCCATTACTTATCTTAAGTTGCTCTTCAAAAGAGACTGAATACTCTATCTTTGTTGGAAATTGAAGATTAAAAAAAAATAAAAAAAAAAATAAAGGGGAAACGGAACATTTACATATTTGTGCATCGAAAGCACGCGAGTTCCTCTCTCGGAATATTCCAGAAATCGCTCATCCAAAAATCCAATATTAAATAGCTTTATTAGTGCTCTCAAGCGGAGAGAAATCAATAAATTGGCTTCTCGTCTATCAGTTTGTCGTATAGAGCAACGTTCCCATGTTCGTTCTCCTTCCCGTGTCTACGTCTCGAAAAGTCAACATACTTTATTCTTCCCGTCGTGCTAATGGGAGGAAGACAAAAGGCAATCAATTTATTAATTTCCACCTCATTAAGTCTTAAGCAAAAATGTCTATTCTGCGGGCAAGGTTTAGAGAGAGGTTCTTTATTGATAAGCGGCTACATAAAGGAACTGCTTCAGTTGTGATGGAACTTCGTTATGTTGTTAAGCTATGTATGCTTCCCGCTTTATTTTGTAAATGTTCTCGGTTCGATACAGGCAATTTATATCGCGAATTAGGCCTAATATGCAAGAATATACAACCCATCTCCAAAAGCAATAGATACTATGAGATTATGAAATCATTTTTAGTATAAAAACAACCCTTAAACTCAAACAATTTTTAGAAATTTTTAACGTGAACAAAATATAGAAGAAGGAAAATAATTTTTACTTAAAATATTTCCAAGGATAAAATAATATTTGTATCCTTAAGAAATGCTTGTGTATGTAGACTGAGGAAGCCTTCGCATACTAGGGATTGAGCATGCAGCGTAGGAGGGCTAGGTAACGTGAACGCACTAAATTTTAAGCAAATCGTCCAGTTGTTTTAGCGTGATGCATGTCAGACTGTTTGTCCAAAGAAAAATGTTTCAAGTGTCGCTTGCTCAGTCAGTAATTACTTTTAACAACCATTAATTTTAATCTTTTTCATTAACATTAATTTAAGAAATCTTTAAATTTTAAAAGATCCCTCAAATTAATTTTATTGAGAAAACATGAATGAAATTAATCTTTCAGTTTGGAAGAATCAAACAAATTTCAAACTATTTTTCTTTCTGCACGTCCTATCAACGAAGGACAGGCGGCAAAGGAGATAAGGTTCCTGCGATCGGCAGTCGAACACGAAGGTAAACCGTCATTTTCTAACACATTCTGTTTTGATATTTAATATTATGTAATTATAAAAATTTTTTAAAAAAAAGTCACTTAATTTTTTTTTACATTTGTTAAAATGTTATGTACATGTATTTCAAATCTTGCCTTGTAATAAAAAGTCTTGATGTTGTATTATTGAAGTAATAATGTCCAAGATATATATACAGTATATATTCGACCTTATTAAATACAGTTCCCTCCGGATTGAGGCTTCCACGGATCTTGTCTTGGGACTTGCCATTCCCCTGCTATACTTTTTTTAGTCGGAAGAATAACAAAACACCGAAGAAGAAAGAAACATCAAGCCTCGCGCCGGGATTCGAATTCAAGTTCCAATGTACTTTATCTGCACCGTGAAAGGCCGTCGCTTAGACCACTATGTAATGCCTGTACTCCCAGTACATCAACAAATTTAAGTAAATACACAAATTGAGCTAATTTGAGTACGGATTTTAAAAAGAGATTAATAAATACCTATAAAAGTACTTTAGTTTTCAAAAAAAAATGAATTTGTTACATATAAGTATATTTAATTTTGTGCTAGCATTTCTAAGTTTTAATAATAATAAAAAAGAAAAAGCCCTATCGTGCACTTCTCCTCATAGCATAGGTGTAATACAGAGAAGCTAACTTGGCGGCGCTTTTGGTTGTGATGCATCGACATGTAAACACTGTAAATTCAGTAATTGATTTCTTTTCTTTCTTTCTTTCTTTCTTTCTTTCTTTCTTTCTTTCTTTGTTAGCGCTCGTTAATTTGAGTTTGATGAAAGACAACTGCAAATATCATAAAAATATCAAGAAAATGAAAAATGATCCATTCATAATTGAGTTGTTGCTGTTTTCAAAACAGGCCTTTTAGGTTTTCTTCCAGTCTATAAGAAATTTGGAATTATTCTATAAATTGTTGCAGCTCTTACCAAATTTCATGAAAATTAATGTTAGTCATTTTTTTAAGAACAGAAGTTTATAATCGTCGCAGAATACATTTTTAAAATAAAGATAGTTGTTCTTCCATTATCCATCTGACTGTTAGTAAAGTAACTCACAAGCTCTACATACTAGGAATCTAAAATTTCACAGTTATGTATAAGTATTTACTAAGCAGATATCTATTGATTTTGGTAGGTATACGAATGATTGTCAGAGGGCTACAGGCCAAAATATGTAAAATGTTAAAGCTCAGAAATCATGATACCTCAGAAATTAGTGATTTTAATTCGGTGAAATTGTAATTAATACATAAATATTAAGAAATGTCGTCTGTCCATTAATCTTGATAGAAACCGAACCCACAGAGGCCGAAAACTGCCGAAAACGTTTTTATACAAAAAATTATATAGACGTATTTAAAATTTACTATTAAAAGATATTTAACATAATTATTTTTGGATCTTAAATGAGCGAAAACTTGAAAATTGATGTGCTAACTATATTTTTTTGAGGGTTAATAGAGGATAACGGATTAAAGGATTATGGACAATCGAGGCCATTCCACCGTAATCCTTTTCCTCAGAGAAGAACATGTTGATGATTTTGGTTCATCCGAATGCTTGTAATGTTATTATCTGCTTGGCTTATTCGGTTCCTGTATTTTGGTGTTTGATGTTAAGCTGTAGACAATCAGATGAAAGAGGTGATCCCGTGGGGATAGGGGGGAGAAAAGAGGGAACTGTAGATTCCACTTTTCCCCCCTTTGTCTGAATCCAAATCCCCTGGCATTCAGCATTATTTAGTTGGTATCTCCTTGTTATTGATCTGGGGAATTTCTTCTTATCCTTACAAGAGATTCCCTTTCCTTAATAACTTAGGAATGGTTCTCCATAACAGCAAATATTGTCATCCAATGCGGGAGCGAGGGTAGGTTTGTCGTGATTTTATTTGGATTTGCTTAATGGAATTTGAAGTGTCTTCGATGTTAGTTTCTCCCCCTCTCCCCGCACAAACAAGGGAAGGTTAACCCCTCACATTCAATTTTATTTAATTAATTAGGCGGTGTGGGAGTGTGATGGATGAGCTGCTTTACTGCCTTTAACCGTGCCTAAAGGCGCTGCATCATTGAGATTAAATGCCGTAAATTTCCAGTAAGCAATTAGAATATCTCGCACTTTAAAAAAAATAATATATATAATACGTATATATTGGCAACTATACCTCTCTTCTTAACTTTCATTTATATAATAAAGTCGAAATTGTAAAGCATTTTGTTTACTAATATATACATATATATTAGAAGAAGAAGTTTTAATAATGCATGTTAAGATGAAAAATATAGTTGTTGTGCCAACTTTCTGAAAACGAACCCGAAATGTTCATATAATAGCGGATTATTATTATTCTGTTCACTTTAAGATTTGTCCACTAATTACAAATTAATACAACTATTTCGCGATTGTTGACAGTCATCAGCTGGGACTAGTCACATGATATTGAGATTACAGTGTTTACTTATAATTCACTTTAGATTTCTGTGGACCATTGGCTAACAACGATATTGATAAATATTTCTTTTCTGTTACCTTACCGTAACAATCAATTTTACTTTATTACTATCCGCGGCGACCTAATGATGAGAAAGCACAAGTCAATGGCATTGCTTTTTTGGAAGTAGGATATTACTATCTAAAAATGATTTGCGGTATTTTTTTTTATCTTTTACATAAAACTTCTTACATAGTGCAGTGATTATAGTGGAAAACTTGCATTTTTGATGATAAGAAAGTGGATTTAAAGTTGTTTTTTTATCTATTTAAAAATTAATTTACTTGATGCCGAGTGCAAAAGCTGGCAAGCGAACTGTTGATGTTATTTTACAGTAATGCAATTTATCGCCAATTTTTTTTAAAAAAATATTAAAAATGATTTCGATTACTCTCGATGTCTTAGCACACCAATTAATTCTTTTAGTAATCCACTAATTTCCGCGTTTTTTTAAATATAATTTAAAGGGTTCGGCTCTCATGTGGCTTTCAGCGCTGGCCAGATTTTCTCGGGGTTATCCCATTTCTCCTGCGCTTCTTTCACGATTCTTTCTCAATCTTTTCCTCCATCTGTCCTTCCGTCCGTGGGATAGCACAATAGACCAGAGCTTCTCAACCGTTGCGCTGCGAGAAAATTCTGAGAGTTCAACATTTAGCTTCACATCAGCACAAATGCTCGTATATAATAAAATCTAGACATCAAATAACCTGGGAAACAGAAATGTAAAGTATTGTGTTTCGTCCTTATAATTAAAGCTAATAAAGTAATAACATTCAAATCGGCTTAAAATTATATTTCATGATATCTTTAAATAGATGTGTAAATATTCCATGACAGCAGCGTGATAATAGATATGAAAGAAGGAACTAAGCACACATAGAAATGGCATATGTAATAATTAAGAAATTGCAACATGTTATCGGGAACCCATGACCGGTTCCCTTCGTCAGGCGATTTAAAATGACAAGTAAAAACAAGACAAAAGGAAAATATCTTAGCATACGCAATGAAAGCAATAAAAAACTTTGGTGTGCCGCGGGATTTCTGCAATATAAAAGTAGGCCTTGAAACAAAAATGGTTGAGAAGCAATAGACGATCAGTCGCGGTGCTCGGCTTCCCTACCACCTACACTCACTAAACACAGATAATGTTGATTCAATAATGTTTTTCAGAAAAAAGAAAGTTTTTAATGTTTGTAATCAAAAGATATTGTAGAGAAACGAAGGCTTTTGAAAAACAACTTTAAAAAAACAAAAATAATAAACCCGCAGTTTAAAAAAACAAAACAAGTTTTTAGAAGAATAGCCTTTCAAAATTTCAGAGCTAAGAAAGTTCTGGACTTCTGAAAACTTTTTATGATTTTACTTTTCTGACAGCGATATTTCCTAGCAACATTAAATTCTTGAGCTTCTAATTCGAAACTCCTTGAATCCAGTGTTTCTCAAACTTCCAGTCCTTTATCAATTACTTGCCTGTCCAGAGAAACCTATGGTAAATTCTTGAAGTTTTGTCTGTAATAGATAGAAGTTCAATTTCTGGTTTATATTTTAACCTCTATTTCGAATCCGGAAGTTCCGTTTCATTTTATGAATTTTCATTATTGAATAAATAACTTTCTTTATTATTACTTTATTTTATAATCAGACTGCATATTTTAACTATTTATTTCGTTCTAAGAAAGCGGTAATTTATCAAAAATTGTTTATCTTCTGAAATCAATTTGTCTTAAAAAGGAATAAAATCGCACACAATTAAGAATCCCTGAGCTGCTTTGGGAATTTTGGTCACCGGGAATCCATAACAGTCTGTTTCGGGCTCATTAGCCGTCATCAGTTGAATTTACCCAGTATCTGCAATCAATCAATTTGGTTTGTTTACGCCGGAAATGCCTTCATTTCCATCTACCTATACAAGAAGCAAAGTCATTGCAGTAGTGGAGCCATCTAGCGGCATCGTGTGACGAAATCTATGCTACCCCACGTAATCTTAACAAAGGAACAGAATACATCTCTTAATATTTGGGAAAATAATAACAATTATTTCATTAAAATAAACTATTAATGAAAAAAAATAGTCAAATTTTTATTTTCGAAAACTTAGATAAAAAATATAACTATTAAATATAACACACACACAGTCACACAAACAACTGAAGTATAATCTGGTAAGTCAGAACTTGGCATATATGATTCATATTTATAAAATATTAAAATCCATAAAGTTCATTTACAATTATATTAAAAAAATTGCGAGCTTTTTTTTAACTTTTGAAATATCGAATATCATTGTTATCAGTTTGGTAAAGTTTACTTGTCCTGGGTTATTGAAGAAACACTGCTTTAATATAATCACTAACTTATATTATTTCCTGCGATTGGGAAGCCTCACCATTATTGTCAACAAATCCCGATACCATTCTACTCGATGACTTGCTTTTGAAGTACCCTGTATTCTTTTGTGTAAAGAAAAAGCCGAGGGGAAAATCTTGAGCCATTTGCAACAACAAGTCTTACTAGATTAGCTCATTCTTTTCTGAAGTAAAATTGATTTGGATTTCATTTTGTTTTTATAGCTTCTCGTATCGGAGACGTTTTCGTTTACGGAATTGCAACAAGATTTACGGTTTCGGAGACAGTTTCTTTTTACGATGGTAACATTTCCATCTTCTTTCGCTTTTTTTTTTTTTTTGTTCTTCTCCTTTTCAGCACCATCAGTTTATGTGTATTTGGCGCGGAAATAATTTTCCCCTCTCACAATGATATCGCTTCTGGGCATAACAGTAAAACAGGCCACCTGGTACTGGTAGTATGTGGGTGGGGCCTGCATCTGCGGGAGATGGCTTCACTTGTACCACTGGCTTCGTGTTAGCACGTGTTACAGAAAGATATAGAGACATTGGAAACACTGCCTTATAGCCAGTAATTGTTTCCAAGAATTATCAAGCTTTTTTATTGGAGCATGTGAGTGTGAACTTTATTCTTTCTTGCCAGTTAGATTCTGGTATCAGGATGATTCTGTTGTAGGACAGCATTGCAGAACATTGTTTAAGCTCAACAAATCAATTATTAATCTATGTTTATGTGTGGGCAGAACATACCTCTCTCCAAATAACTTTTGAACTTTTGATTGATCTTCTTGAAACTTTGTATGCTTGTTTAAAGACGCTTGTAATGCTTTTCTATGCAAAATTCTACATAGATTTCTCCAAATCGCATATAGATTTCTTTCGTATATAGATTTCTCCACAGAGACCCTTACAGATGAATTGCGAAATAACATTTAGATTATTACTTGTCCATAATTGTCCATGGCAAGTTTTAAGAAGATTCACTGGTTCAGAAATTACAAAGGGACACAAACACCAATTTTATGAACCTTCCTTTTCATAGCAACACTAAATAATAGTTTTTCTAGAACTTTAAATGCTATTCTCTCCTTTATGTATCAGATCCTGTATACACTTTATCTTTCAGGGAAAACCTTTTCAAATTTTACATCCATACAATTCTGTATGGCACTGTATTGTGGCTACCAACATTCAATTTTTCGGGCCAACTGTTTACTTTACAGATACATGCATATCCCAGACCTTATTAGTATCATTTTTTAAATATCTATTTTTTTATTTAAATAAGATAATTAATATTAACGAAAGTAATATGAACAGGAAATAGTTGAAGTGATTTACATTACGATTATTGCCTTCTTTGAAATCTTAATTCCTTCTTTGAAATCTTGTTGTCGAAAAACTTTTTTTTAGCGACCCTTTTGAGAGCTGTTGTGATAGCGATCAAAATTGATTGCTATTGCGTTTATCCTATCCGTCCGTCCGTGTCTGTCCACCCCTAACAACTCCCGAACGGAAGGTCGGATCGAGAAACGGATTTCAGCAGTGTTCAGAGGCCCAAACACTGTACGAAAGGGGGTGTTTTCAGGGGCCCATATTCGAGATATTTGGCATTGTTTTTATTGGATTTCCGTTATTAGCTTAAATGTTAGAAATGCAACAAACTCATTTCAGTTCTCAGCTATAGTTTGATGGTTAAGGTTTAGGAATCATATACTAAAGGCTGTCGGTTCAAATTTATATATCTTACTTTTTTTTTCTTCTAATCTTTTTTTTTTCAATGTCCGTGTAGGTTTTTTTTTTTTTTTTTTTTTTTTTTTCTTATTTTCCTAACTTTTTTTTTTATTTTTCCTTACTTTAATGTACTGTACTTCCTTTTTTTATTATTAAAATTTATATTTTTATTATTATTATGGATCGCCCTTAAATTTATGCTTTAGCACGAAATTATATTGTTTTATTTCAAAAACTGACATTTAATTTAACCAATTAGCAGAGCACGAAAAAATAATAATAATAAGCCAGCATTTCTTACAATTTTAACGTTAATAATATTTTCAAAGCATGCCTTTTATACATTTTTTTGGACAGAATTCATTTTTTTTTTATGTTCTGTGTTCTGTAATTCCGATAGTATTTTTCCCCTTGTAACTTTTTTTTTTTTTGCTGTTCTTTTTTGTGCCTTCACATTGAATAAATCAATCGTACTCGAGGGGGTGAATGGAAAGAGGGAGGGGGTAACTTCTAATGGCGCCTTTTCGAATTCTAAGGAGCTATTCTTCTAAATCCCTGCGACGAGAAAGGAAATGAAAGGTGTTGGGGCAATGGGAGACGCCATTTCTTTCGAAGAGGACGCCGCCTGGCGAGCGTCGCAGTACTTAAGAGCGCTTCGCCTGTCTGACGGAGGGATTTTAATTGCGCCTAAATGGATCTTTATACTCCGCCGTGTCATCGAGACTTCGGATCCCATCGCTGTTTGCTCGCAAATTAATCCGAGATCACGATCCGTAAGGTAAAAGGGACCTTTGTTCGGCTTCTCTTTCTGTTCGCCCTCCCCCTCCTTTTTTTATTTGTGGCATAAATGTTCTTTCTGTCGAATTGCTGACTGTGGCGACAAAAATCTCTGAAAGCAGAAAAGTTATTTATTTTTTGGACGGCACTTCAAAGACACAATATGACTAGGAACTTGCTTCTTCTTTGACGATAAAGGTCTATTTCCGTCAATTAAAAACCTGTATTTACTTTTTCTTTTTATGCACGTAGTTATTTTGGTATGTATTTTGATTATCTTTTCAGTAGATTACGCTGTTATCGGAATTCGGTATCTCTCGATTCTTTTTACGATTTATTTCTGATGTAAAGTTTTTCTAATTTCATTCGCTGCTCTCTGAAGTCTAATCCAGAGGTTCGCAACATATTATGTCTCATCCGTTCCATCTTCCAAATCGAAGACTATAAAAAATTTTTTTAATAATAAATAGATGATAATAACAATGGGTGAGATCAAATAATTTACAAGTGACATCCTGGAATAGCTGTTTCACGCTCGTTGGGGATCATCAGCCAGGAGAAGTCACCAAGGTCTCCGTACTGAGGTTAGTATGAATTATACACCGGAAGCGCAGTGGTGCCTCAAAGGAAAAAATACTCAAGTAGATGATAAGTTACTCATTTAAAGTGTTTGAAAAATCAACTTGATGTAAATATAAAATAAACATACTTACTTTTTAATAAGTTAAAAAAGTTAAAATGTATTTAAAAAGAAAGGAATACAAACAGTTTCAATCTTCGTTTGAAATGCATTATTTTGTATTTTTTAAATATATTTAAATTTGTTATATGTGTGTTTCTTTTATATTTGTATCAAATAGATGACAATAACAATCATTTACAATAATTATTAAAACCAGACCTGAAGATGCACGTTTGTAAAATCAGAAACAACTCCTTTTAATGATAGTTTAATTTAATTATGTTTGCAGGCTTCTGTCCTATAATCAACTACAAAATTCTCCTTCTATTGTAATAGAAATATGTAAATTTATAAGTTACTTACAAAGAAATATTAACAACGATGTCTAAACTTTCCAAAATTTCATTTAAACCTTTAATTAAAATAATGGTCCATTTTAGGTTCAGGCCTTGTTTATACAGTAAGTCCAATTCTAGGCTGAAATTGAACTGCAATAGATAATTGTCTAAAACCTTGTTTCCCAACGTGGGGCCCACGCATCACAGGGGGCAATTTGATTGTTAATGAGGCAATTTGAAAATGGACCATTTTTTTTTTTTTTGGTTGTGAAAGTTAAAAAATGTCAGTAATTTGTTTTTGTTTTTTTTTTGGTTGTGAAAGTTAAAAAAGTTGTCTTTTTTTTGTGTGTTTTTTGAAAGTTATACCTAATTTGGTGGGGCATAGCACAAAAAAGGTTGGGAAACACTGGTCTAAAACCTTACATTTCCAGCTTAACTAGCAAATTATCATCATATTTATAGTTTTCCAATTCTGTGTGTAACGCAAGAGTTCAGAAGCTGCCCGACAAATCTCACAACTATCTGTGTGTAATGAAACAAATCAGAAAGCTGCCCGACAAGTCTCACATCTACTGCAGCGCAGATGTAGTAGTGTTGGATGATCCAAGTGATGAATGAAAGCACCTTGCAGGGTTTCTTCATACACTCACATCTTCCGGCATGCCACCTCATCAGCTGAGCCTGAAGAAAGCATCAATTGTGATGCTCCTTGGCAATCTCAAACCAAACAAAGGACTCTTTCATGGCTCACGATTGGTCGTTAAGGAGTGTCATCGCATTTTAATCACGGCAAAAGTTCTTTCCGAAAGCCACAGAGGTGATATCGTCACTATTCCCAGAATCGATTTTCAGCCGAGTTATGTCAATTTACCGTTCAAGTTGAAGCGCTAGTAATGTTTCCAGTAATGCCCGCATCAAGCCTTTGAAATTCATTTGTTTTCACAGCAATGCATTCATTTTCATTTTTTATCCGTCATAATATATTTTGGGCAAATACTCTAGTACTTAGATAAGAGATTGTCTTCAATTTAGTTACGCTTGAATTGATTTTGGATCAGTATCAATATGGATTTCGTATTTTACAAATTCCACTAAATTGTCAGCATTCTCGGATGAATAGTTATTTCTTTGCCATGATTGCGGTGTTTACTAACAAACATTTCTCCTTCGCCGAGGATTACTTTGGTCAGGAATGTAATGTTGTATTAAGCAGCATTTTTTTTTCCCTTTCAACTAAGGGATCAGTGAAAGAATGACGGATTTGTAGTTTACAGGCAAATACTAAATGATGCTGAATTAACACAGATTTCTCAATAATGGCAAACCTGATTCCAGTGTAACTCATAAATTAAATGTGACTCTTATGTAATGGCTGATAAAAACTATCTCGATATTGATTTAAAAATTAAAATTTTGTCTATCTGAAAATTCCAGTTTGTTAGCATTAAATTTGTACATCTCCAGTTTTGAACGGTTTAGAGGCTAGTAATTTTAAGGTTACAAAAATGTGAAATCCTGAACACAGTTTTACTTATCTCCTTGCAGCTTAAGCAAGACAAATCAGAATGGTCTAAAAGAATAAGAAAAATCGTGTCTTGAATAGAAAACAGGTCTTTAGGGAAAAAAAAAATATTAAAACATTTTTTTTGTTTATAAACGTTGTCTGTAAATCCTGTTTTAAACGAGAATTACACAGTAATGCACATGTCGACAAGGTTTTTAATTTATATAAATATTAAAATAAAGTTTCGTTTTACCAGTAAATTCTTTAAGGATTTAATAAATAATTGTTTTATTTATATTTAATGGAACACTTTATAGATTTACAATCCTTTTTAAATTAAATAAAACAAAATAACGTTGTTTGATTTTCTTGCATAAAATCAAATTCTGTGTATCCGTAATTGCTCAGGATCTGTTTTTCCAGTATTTCATTGATGGATCAAATAAAACAATGGGTCTTTTTCTTTTCCTCCCTTTCGTTATTCCTGGGCTTCCCCCTCTTTGAGTGGAATGTGAAGAATTGCTGATGGCCGACAGCAGATGGAGCCGCCGTTTTCCGGCATTTCCGCAAAAATTTGTCTGTCAGCTGTCAAGAAGCAGATGCTGGGAGACATGTGTGAGGAAGCACAGAGAAATGTAAGGAACACGACATTTGCAAAGAATAACAATTCAACACAGTTTTCATAAGTGCTGGGTGCGTTTTATTCAAGTAGGTTTCTTTTTTTTTTGTTATAAGAACTAGCAAAAATTCCCGTCAAATAATAACGATGGGTAGTAATAGAAATCCACAAAACAAAAACATAAGAGTATATTTTTTTTTTTTTAAATTAAGCTTGTGAAATCTTAAATGGGATTTTATTAAAATTGATAATCGAAAAAAAATTGAAATTAAATTTAACGTGCTTACAAGATTATTACATAACAGAAAACAGAAACGCACATAACTAAACAAAAATTCACTAAGCTGATTTTGTTTTTTGTACAGGGAATCGGAGACGACACTGTTTCGAGTTTCAACACTCATCAGTCCGATCTGCCCAGTACACCTAGCTCAGTGAAGAAGGACAATAGACAAAACGGACAAACCACAACAAGACAGTGACCCCCCATTTAAAAAACATCAAAAAGTAAATCAAGAATAAAAGGGGATAATAAAAAAAATTGATTATCGAGAATAAAAGCTCAATTCCGGGCGATATTCGAGGGTTTCCCCACTCTTTTATTTCTTCCAGACTGACCCTAGGGTTTACTAAACCCTCTATCAAATAAATAAATGATTTTTTTTTTCCTGAAGATTAAAGCGGACAATCGTCGGATTGATTCTTGAACTTCATTTTATGTCGTAAACTGGCTATTGCAGGAGCCTCTACCTTCTATAATGTCAACTCTCATTTGAGTTTAAGTGAATGTTCTGCTCTTAGTGAAAGTTAAAAAATACAATGTTACGAATAAATTAGAAACATTTGTTCGTGAAAAGCAATATCTACAATTTTATTTACTGTAATAGGAAAATGGATAATAATATGAAAATTAATATGGAAATCTGATAGATTGATAACATTGATTAATTAATGATGTGTTGAGATTTTATCACAAATCGATAATTATTGGCTTTTTTCTATAATTAATTAATTAATAGTAACGGAGAAATCAAATAATTCCCTTACAAGTTCAGATTTATTAACAACTTATTTGGCAATTTTTTTTAATGCTGTCCGGCGTGGCTGATTAGATAATTTCAGCTTAAGGTGTTTAGGTTTGGGATTCGAAGCATGGAGCACGTTTTTTGATTGCTCCTGTCCATCGGAATTCAAGAGAAATCCTAAGAAACCGGAAAATTTCTCTTAATACTTTAGATGGTTTTTTTTTTTGGCCTTATTTTGATTGTCCTGAGAAAAGCAGTGGGAAACCATCACAATAGGACATCTTATCTGAAAGCCATATGAGACACGTTAACTAATAATATATTTGTTAATGATACTTTGTAAAATGGGACTCTATTCTAAATGTTTGGGTTTATCCAAGATCCAATTCCCACCTATCATTCTAATAATATCTTTCAATAATATA
>JAFIDM010004315.1:58047960-58059126 GCA_023159025.1 Thereuonema tuberculata | reverse complement strand
GCAAACGAGAAGCTTTTTGTATTACAAATTCTTTTATCATTCTGAATTTACAGATGTACAGATTTTACAATAATTACAACAACAGAGAAAAAAAAATAGTACAAAAGAAATTATAGTGTAGTATAAATAAAGAACCTTCAACCATTTATATTATTAATAAAAATGATAACATAAAGTTAGAAGATTTATGTTGGTGAAAATATTAAGTAGAATTTTTGTTGAAGTACCTTTGGCTTTCAAAAAAGTATTTTCGCACCAAACGATGAAATACATCAATTATATATCTCTGTATCTCATTCAATAAATTCACAATATATAAAGTGGTATTCCTTTTTTAGTTTCAAATCTTCGTCTTTATAACTATTAGAGTTATCACTCTGACAAATGTAAGACTACCGATTTCAATAGAAAATGTATGTAAAAAAAAAGTGTAAAGAGTGTGTCGGAATTACATGTTTTATTTTTTTTTAGTTAATGTTAAAACTCAAATAACAACTACAAAATTATGAATTCAAGCACAAAACTACTGCTTTCCACCAATATTGCTGGAAAGCAGTTGTTTGTGTTGTATATGGAAGATTTGTATATAATTTCGTCATAACTGAGATATTTTATAAATTCAAGATTTATTTATTTGTAGATTGAACCAACAGAGACAAAAAGGACTTCAACAAAATTCTTTAGCTCCTTCAAAACAAATGGTAGCTTCCAAATTGGAAGAATCTGCTTTGCTTAAATATTAGAATGATATGTTAGAGCCTTACAAACGACTTAACAAAGTTTGTAAGAAATTCGAATTATAATTAGTTATTTGATAAATAATTTGTACTGATTTGGTTATTTTTCCCATTGGTTAGTAATTTAGTTAAAAAAACACTATTTCTTACAGAAACTTAGCAATGTTATTGAAATATCAATCTTTTTTTCTAAGTTTCGTAACCAAGACCTTGTCAAAATTTCGAAATAAATTTAGAAAATAATATCAAAATAACTTTAGTTCCTTATCCAATTTTATAATTAGGGCCGGATTTTCGAGACATTTCGTATTATATTTCCTCCTGAAAATACAATTAATAAATATAACATAATATAATTGTATTTTCCCAGGCTTAACTAATAAGAATATCCAGCTTGATTAAGGATTTTTTTTGTAAATATTTTTTTATCATTTTGAATTTTAAGCCGTATTCCAGTAAATATTTTTTAACTATCACATATTTTTTAATATAGATTGTTAGGGAATATTTTTTTGTTAAGATTTTTTTGTTTTGTTTTTATTGAATCATGATTTTTTTTAGATCACATTTTTGATTTTTTTTTTAAATCTGAGAATGGAGAGGGTTATATGTTGCTAAAATTGTTTTGGCTTTTTTTGTGTGCATACATATATCTAAAAAAAATTGTCATAAAAATAGAGCCCTAATTATAATTTACTCAATTATAATTCATAACTTTCTGTTATAAAAAATCGATAACATAGAAAAGTAAATAAGGAACTATAATATTAACATCAATGGAATTTTGATTAAAAAAAATCAATTTCTTCATTTAGATTTCCTATCTATTCTCACATAACCTACATTTACATAAAATCCCTATATTATAGGGATTTATCCAAGACATATTTACAGAAGCTGAGTTTTCAGCAGTAATATGTACACAATGTGCCCTTACGTACAGAAATCAACTGAATTAAAATCCGAAACCTTCGAGCTAATGTATTTAAAATACAAAAGAAAAAAAAAACATGAAAAACTAATGTAAATGTACACTGAACATTTTCGCTGAATATCTTCGAAGTTTTCTTACACTCAGATATTCTTCTATCATCATTTTAGACTCTCATTACATTATAACTTATATAAGTTTAGGCACATGACGGTTTTGTAAACAAATGAAAATAAATTATTCTTGGCCAGAAAATGACTTCTGTTTGATAATACGATAATTTTATACTAAATTATTACTTCTTAATGTAAACTAATACATTGTAATTTGTAATTAAGGTAATGAATGTGTGTGATGTATCAAAAGCCAGAAATACTTAATTTCGTTTAGTATTAAATTTGGATACAGGCTATCCCCGGGTTACGAACGGGCTCCCAAGGCTCCTCATAAGGATAATTTATAATTAAATAAACACGTTAATAATTCGGGAATTAGTTAATTCTGCGCATGTAAACAAACTCACATGGCGTAAACGATTCGTTAGCGCAGTATCTTAATGCTAGCAGATAGTCTCATTGTTTATATGGTCGCTTACGCACAGCATCACTTTCGTCTTAACTTGTTTATTCGATTTTGTGAATCTGTTTACTCTTATGACCATGCAATAGTTTCTGTAACTTATTATTACAGTACTGGGATATTATATTATAATAATAATAATAACTTACTTGTTTCTGTTCTTGGGTTTCCTAAGCTAAGACAACATGGCGGGTCAAGGACCAAAGCACATGTTGCCAAGTGCTTTTTATTATTAATACAGTATTACGCTGTATTGTTATTACTACGTATGAGCCATTATAATGTTATTATTATTACCGTATATGCGCTGTTCATCAGGCGGAGTTAAATACAAAACCGACTTACGAACGTTCTCAGGAACGTATCTCGTTCGTTACATGGGGACTGCCTGCAGTTTCAGGAATGATTCTCTCAAATTTATGACGATAAATCTATCATCAAACGATATAATATTTAGTGTTGATAGTTGATTTTGTAATCTATACATATAATTAGAAAATGTAGAATGGGATAAAACGACTATTTTTCTGACCTACAAGGAGGCTTCTTTTTTTTTAAAATTATAAACAATGAAATCTATGTTGAAGACAGAATTGATGATGTCAAAGAAGATAACGGTATCTTTGCTATATTTTGTTTCAGCAAAGATTAATAGTGATTGGCCGCGATCTTCGAAAATCTATCAAGCTTCGATATTTAAAAATACTCGAATAAGACGGATCACCTGCGCTTAATTCATTTTTTTATCGACATTACATTGCACTGTTCAAAATTTTTACAAACTTTTCATTTTCTTTTTTCATTTAAATCTTGTTTACCTCCGTTATTTATTATTTACGTAAAATGAAAGTTTAAAAGTGTTATGGTCCTACCTGCGCAGTAAAGGGAAATAGATTGTTGCTAGGCAACGGTGACTGATAAATTTTCGAAGATCGTGACCCGTCACTAGAAGTAGCTTAATAACAATCTTAGTTTTACTTCAGTACATACCATTTCAAACAGTGTACACACATGTCCAAAATTTGCACATTAAGTAAGTTTCAAAAAATAAGGCAATTAATTAGCAGAAATACACATTAGATAAAATTTTATCTTTCTCATCCAATTTTTCTTCATCTAAACCATTTTTTAAATTCAGTTTTCGAAATTATTGAGAAAATTATGTCATCAAACGGAAGTAATTTTGCCAAGACTTTTCCCTTCACTTTTTTTTTTTGTCGTTTCACTGAAAATACAATTCAGAAAACAGAAATGGAACCTGAGGACACTTGTAAAGACTACAACAAATACAGTATTTTTACATTTAGTAGTAGTATTTTTTTCTGGAATATAATTGAGGTAAAGTTCTGATCGAAGTTGCATGTTTCATGTCGTCACAGCAGAATTATTTATTGCTCTTCAGATGTAAGTCGAAACACAAATAACTATGAAGAAATTATAGAAAATAAATACAACAAGATGTATTTTTTCAAAGGAAGATAAAAAGATGTATCTTGTTTAATATAAATAAGATAAAAAATATATCGTATATTTTCCTCAAGGTTTTTTTGAAAATGACAACAGATGAAAATTTTTCGGGCATCCTCAAAATTTCACCTTATTTTTATGCAAATATCCACTTTACAGCTTTTAGAACTTGTATTATTTTATTTTATTACTTTATGATATTCATAAAGAATATTTATAGTAATTGAAGTTATAAAAACTGAACAATAAAATTTAAAGATTCTTCAGAAATTCTTGTGAAATGTCTAAGGATATGTTAGGTATTTACGTTTCTTAATTTTTGAGTAAATTTGACTGCAAATTAGGTTTATTGTTTCTCTGACTACATATATTTTGAATCTCATTTTTTAGCCGCATATTTTTGCTTTGATAAAATTTAGAATATACCTTTAGCTGCAAAGAACAGTTTTATTTTCATTTTATAGACTGCAGTTGATATTTTTCTCAACATCCCACAATGGACATCTATTACCTTTCCATCAAAGCACGTAAGTTGCTTGAAAAAAGAAAATAATCTCTGATAAATATCTTATACAATAACTTTGAAAAAAAAATAGGCTCATAAATGGATCAAAATTTCTTATAAATTATATCGTAAATTGTAAAAAATTCTTCCTATAATTTAATTAAATTCAATTTTTTTTTTCCCTTATCTTATTTTTGCAAACGGCGCATGCACAAGCTATACATGTTTGTCTTTCAAACTGAGAATGATGCATACAAAATGGAGAAAAACCTAAAATGGAAGTGTAATAGATTTTCATTGAGAGAATTTGAGCTAACATCAGCTGTTTGTAAATGTTTTCATTGCTTCGGGGTTTTGTGGATTTTGTGATTTTTTTTCTATTTATGTAAAAACTATTTTCAAGCTATAAGATTATTCAGTAGATTTTACATTTCAAATATGTCTTGCTATATTTCAAATTTTGAAGACAAACTTTAAATTTGTAAGGCAATTAAAAAAAAAGTTAACAATAAAATCATAATATCTTGCTAATTAACATGTACTTAGCCATTTTGTTTTTGTTTTGCTTGAAAATTCACACTAAAAATACTGCAAATTCATACCATAAATTGTAACAGACCAATGATGAATCACGCTTCATTATTATATATCAGAACACTTTACAGATATATTCCATTTATCTTTTCCTAGTATTCAAAGAGGTTCGGAACTCACTTGGCTAGATTCTGCAGCAGCGCATAAGGAACACTTGCTTTTATTTGTCTAAAATCTTGGTCTATAATCGTCGACACTTGACTGCTGGAAGAAGAGCAATAGTAATCCGTGCCATAAGGTCATTGGGAAACACAGTAACTCGATTCAAATAACACCTATTGCATTATGGGAAACCAGTCAGTTAGGCCTTTTTTTTGTTTGTTCTGTATACCAGTCTCACGGCCAGCCGAAATCTATATTTGTCATCTGGTAAAACTTCAAGTTAAAGGGCCGGTAAAAGTCCCTCAGCCTCTGGATGGTAGCGGGATCGATACTGGGATGGACCCTGCCCTTGGTCTTACCCAGGCACCGTGGACTCCCGTTGCCCTCGGATTTCTTGAGACAGGGGAACCCTTTAGTCTCGTTGAAGTAAAAGTGGTTCTCGGTGATGACCCGCCGCAGTCCCAGGAAGTCTTGGACTTTGGCCATTTCCCCTGCGGGGTCCTTAATGAGCAGCTCCCCGCTCACGAAGTGAAATTGTTCGAGCGGGAAGTACTGTAACCAGCGTTCCAGGTGCTTGGCGTAGACGCCTATTTTGATGGCGCCCCACGTAGTGTCCACCAAACCTGTGGCGTTGTTGAGGAAGGCCAGATCCTCGAAGAACTTCATGTCGGGCCGTTTGCTGGCCGTCTGGGCATAGTCCGAGATCGCCCTGGTGACGGGGTCGCGAACCACAACAAGGAGTTTCATTTCCCGGGACATGTTGTAGATCCGGACAGGCACCTCCTTGGTAATAAAGTAACTGGGCGTCTTCTCCATAGTCAGCTGACTCTCTAGCGTGGGTGGCATCTGTCGCCTGCAAAAACAAACAAAAAAACTGTTTATAACATTTATTCAATACAGAAAAGAGAGGGCATTCAAATGAAATACAAAATTTAAAAACTGAAATCTAGAATGTAAAGTAATATTCACTAAATTAGAATAAACACAAATTCATAAGAGCAGATGGAAGTCTGAAATCAGGGGTCAGGAGAAAGAAAACTCACTCCTCCCGATTATTTATATCTACTTTCTTTCTGATTGAACTTAATACTGTCGTTAAGCGAGGTATTCGACTACATCGAAATAGAAATATTATATTTTATTTCACTCGATTTTGTAAATACTCTGCTCAAGAAGTTTTTAATTTTCAGTCCTAGTTATTATCGCATTTGAGTTTTCCGTTTATTTATAATATTACTGCTTTATTATTATCGTTATTGGTATTATAAATAAATTGTTTTGATGAAGTCATAACTCGCTTAGCGACTTTTTTTTTTTGGTAAGTTTTCTATTAAAACCACTTATGAATTTGAAATGTTAGGATATTAATTAAAGGGGTTTATTTTTCATTTTAAATTAGCTTTATTTCAATTACAATGCCGAGTTGTCAAAATCTATTTTTTTTATTTATAAATGATTGTAATTTTGGCGGAAGTTCAAAAATTACTAATATTTTAAATTAAAAGAGGGCTATTAGCTTAGTTGTAATTATCAATACTTATTTTTTTTTTTTTTCAGTTTTGGTATTTTTTGCCCGTTTCTTTTATTGGAATATAAAATTTACAAAAATATTTCTGGAATATTAATTTAAAGCATTTTGAAGGAATAGTAAATTTTTAATGTTTTTAAGTGATAAAAAGTTCTTTGATATTCTGTCATTAATTCAAATTTAGTTACGAAGTTGACCACTTGTTGTCGCTGACGACGTTAAAGTACATCTGGCTTCTAAAGAATAGAAAAAGATTGAGATTTTATATTTGGTAAATTCATTAGTAAAGAAACCGGATTTTTTTAAAAAATATTTTACATTCATGAATTTATTTCCTTTTATAGAGAGGGAAAAAAAAATAACTAAATAAATAAAAAGAAAGAAAGAAGACAGAAGTGAGAATTTTATAGGCTTTAAAACGTGACATTTTACTAAACACCTCTATTAAAATAAACATTCTATCATCATCCAACAGAGTCCAAACAAGCAACAGATGCGACCATAAAATATCAGCAGTTGAAAACTTCCTGTGTTTCATACTGCTTTTAATAGTTGCTAGTTTTTTTCATTTGCTATAAACAGACATCAATAGAGCGTTTTAACATCCGTATTTAATTTGCACGAGGAATACGTTTGTTATTATAGAATGAGATTATAAATGAAATATTTTGCTATAACATTAATTAGCAATCTGTAATAATAATAATAATAATAAAGTATGTAATTTTTTACCGAGGTTAAGTTTACTTGTGATTGTATATTATATTTCGCAGTATAGAATTTCAGGATTTATAGTATAAATAATAATTAACTAAGTATGGGAAGTCTTATAATTCCATTTAAACATTTTTCGTTTTTGTTTACACGCTCATCACGCTAAAACGTCTGGACGATTTCCATAAAATTTGGTAAATACTCTATTAAAGGTCCAACTGAAAATTTAGGCCTATTTATTTTCATTTCCACCCCTCCATCCTTCTAAAATCACCCCGAAGTCCTTCACCAAAACGGCAGGGCTGGTTTCTTTAAAATCTGATACGATTGATCGAACTTAAAAATTGATCACATTAATTTGTCCTTCACATCCCCCCAGACTTCAAAATAGATCCTGGAGCATTGAATGCTCAGTTCCTACTATGTAATGGAAAGTGAGTGCATGCTCTTAAAATATTATTAAGAAATCTTTTTAATATAAGTTTTAATATAAATTATAAAAAAAATCATTGAAACATTTTTATGTAATATATTAATGATCGTATAATACTGAATATGTTCTAAATATGATACTTACAATATACAAATATAATATTATTACATTATAATATTACATAAACTTTACTAATTTATTACTAATATATCACGCTTTGCATATTCTTATAATGTAATTTCAATTCAAATTTAGTTAATTTACATTATTTTATTCTGTATCCTTGTGGCTTAAATTCGGAAAAATGCATTTTAAATTTTTATAAACCCTACGATTTATTAATATAATTATACATTCAAAGTAGTTACGTATTTAAACCATCCGATTTTTTTTTAACATATTTAATTTTATTATAAAATTTTTATGAAACTCTGAAATATAAAATTTCAAGGTAAAGATAAAGAAAACGTCGAAGTTGATTGCCATTGGATGAGCTGTAGACTACATTCTACATAATGTCTTATATAAAAAAAAGTAATAATAAATAAACAAAAAATAACCAACAAAACTTGAATAAAATCAAATTTGCAAGATCGTATTAGTAGCTGAATGAAAAATGAAATGATATCCAAATTTAATAAAAATTTAAAATTTTGTATCGCTTGCTAAACAAAAATACTGCATTTTCTCGTTATTTTCGATTTTAGTATTTAAATAAATTGAAGAATTATTAGAAAAATTTTATTAACTGAGTAATAAACAGTTTTGCTTCACAATTTCAGATTCCCAGTAATATTCCGGTAGTAGAATGGAACCTCAGAGGAAGTCATTAAAATTATTTTCATTTTGCTTTTGAAATAAAATTGGTTCCCTCAAAAGAAAAAAAAATAAGGAGACATGGTTTCTTATTGGAGAAGTGCAAAAGAAATGTGGCTTTTCAGTTATTCTGAAACAGTTCCACTCTCTCCCCATTGTCATAAATCAACCATGATCTAAATATGTGGTCGTAAGTCCAGAAAGGCAGAAAAAGATTCAATATCTGAGCTTTATATATTTTCATTTCTTCCCTTTTCCTTCTGCCGTCCCATAAATCCGTAATCCCTTGAATACATCACGGGGTCTGCTTCTGTTTCGTCGTCTGACTGGCTTTATGAACTGGCGGGGGCCGTTACGAGAGCGGACTCCGGGCGACACACTTGACGCCCGGCTTATTGAATTCTCCCGGGCGCCCCGCGGTGCTCCCGCGTCATTAAACCGCTGCAAAGTATCTCATATTCGCTGTCAATTTTTTCCCATTCTTCTTAATATTCTTTCCGTCTTGGCTTTTCGACCGGCGACAATCCCGAATAACGCCGAATCGCTTCATCATATTTCGCCTTTTTTTTCTTTCTTTCTTTCTTTCCTCTCTCTTTTACTAAACACACGAGGCGAGATTTCCCTGTCTTTCTTTAGAGAAAGTTGGACTGAATGGTGTACGGCGCACAGTGACGAATCACCCGCGGCGCGCGAAGGCAAGCGAAGCCGACGAAATTCCGTCCGCGCTCAAGCTGTGCCTCGCACTCCTAATTCTACAAAAAGGTAATCGAATTGTACAAGAAGAATACGCCAGCGAAATCCCAAACCGAACTTCGCGGAACCATCTACCATTTATTACATATAATCGTGTACTTTAAATTTCATTTTTTGGTAATTTCTGAAAAGAAAAATGATAAATACGATGAAACAATTACGTGAAATGAATTCAGTTTTTATGGAAAAAACTTTTTCAGTGATCTTTGTGAACAAAAAAAAAAAAAAGATTTTGACCGTAACTTTTACTGCTAAAACCTAAGAAACTTTTTAAGATTTTTAAAAAGTGATGAAAATGAGTCTTTCTGGGAAAACTAAATGTAAATTTCTCAAAGAATTTTCAATTTTTTTTCTTACAAATAAAATCTAAGGAACTTCTCTGAAGCCATTTAGCTGTTATTTTCCTAAACCAATCATCTTGCTTCGTTACCGACCAATCATATTACTCATATGAAATGCGGATCGCATTGTAACCTTTTCATTTTAAAATGTACAGTCACATATATGTATATTCTTAAATTCCAATGGCTGAAGAGGCCATCTTCTAGAAGTATAAGTGAAATTAGTTTCTGATAAGTTAAGAGATCCTAAGGGACGTTGAACTATCCACTCCAAATTTTTCTGAAATTTTGAATTATTAAATTGGCACATAATCACTCAAGATTACGAAAAGTATATGATCATACTATGTAGTAACAAATTTTAGAATTTAGAGATTTGCAGCAAAATATCAATATTTTAAGATCCTTAAGGGAAGTTTTAGAATATTTGACCCTAAATAACAGATAATTAGGTAGGACTTTTTTCCAAATAGCTAAAATTGGCTTTAGCTATTCGGTCCTTTTCTTTTTTTGCGTTTTAAAATACGTACGTTTTCTTGCTGCAACTGCGCTATTCTTGATTTTCCTTAGCACCTTCACCCCATAACCTAGTGTATCCAATTTTGAGACCAACCGGAAGCCCGCTGTCAACACAACGATAAGTGAGACTTGTGCTTATTTGCTGGCTTTTTCAGTTCTCTCCACTTTCCTTCACTACAGTAACTTTTATTGCTTCTTCGTTTGTGGCTCCTCCTGTTCCATTACAAGGCCCATCCATTGCTGATACCCAGTCACCAGCCTTTAATTTCTCACAGGAGCAGAAGTATGGGAAAATTTATTAGCCTTTTTTTCTAAGATAGTCTCATTAAAAACCGTCAGTCAGTCAGTGTGTATTCCATTAGCGGAATTTCAACATTTTCATGGGGATTTTATTTGAAACAAAACATTTGGGGAGGGGGGGGGGGCAAACTTCTCAAGGGGAAGGGGGGGGGTGCAAAAATCTAATCACTCGCAAATTTCAAAGTATTTTTAAATTACCATTGAAGGTAACTTGTAGATAATTTAATTCATGAGAAATTTATTAGTTAAATGTGAATAATGTTGTCGACATATATTTTTTCCCCTCAAAATATTGGGAGGGGGGGGGGGCTAATCCCCCCCCCCCCCAAAAAAAAAAAAAAATATGGTGTATTCCCTAATAACTTCTGAGCAGCTAGAAAATTGCTCGAAACGTGATGCACATTTTAAGTCAAGAGATGATCTGAGTTTTATTTTTTTTTTTAATTGACGGGTAAAATTAGTTGAAGTTAACAAAAATTATCATGCAAAGCATTAGAAAACGTAAATAATGAATCGATGTCTTAAACAAAGGATATTAACACTTACTAATCCTCTTAATATTTACGCGAGCTTTAAAAGGAATTCGATTACTTCACTGTTTCTCTTTTTAAAAATATTGTGTAAATTTTAAAGTGATAAAAGATGTTTGATCTTTAGCTACGCAAAGCAGAAGAGCATGTTAAAGAAATCTCTTACTGGAAATATGAAATGAACTATAGAGATATCTCTGGAAAGTGAAGATTTTAGAGAATTTTTTTTTCTAAAAAAGAAAGAACTCAAGATGAGAAATTATAAATACTTTCATTTTTTAAAAACCTGTTTTCTTAGGAATGTGAAGCGTATCGAA
>JAFIDM010004315.1:57986793-58042960 GCA_023159025.1 Thereuonema tuberculata | reverse complement strand
ACGACGCAAGCTTCCCTGGATGGCACTCGGAAAACGTATTTCTTTATACGAAAGTCAAATTTGAGGTAAAAATGAAACAAAGCTTGAATGAAAACCGAATATACTTTCTTATTTTTATCAAGAGATTATATCATTGTATAAAAATATTTATATATTTTCAGCAATTTGAGTTGCAATAAAAAATAATTTTCTAAATTAATTAAGATAATCTATATTACTAAAATCTTTTATTTCTCTGTCTGTCCGTGTGTCTGTCCGGCGCAATTTTCTGTGAGAATGGAAAATAGAAAGAATTTTTACAATGAAACATTCGCGACAGGAATCGAACCTGCAACCTTCTGATCCGAAGTCAGACGACTTATCCATTTGGCCATGGGAACTACAACTCTCTTCATATTGTTTTTTTGATTTATCTGTCAAAACTGAACTGACTTTGACTGAAAAGGAACAATTGTAATAAAAAAGAAAGTCAAAAAAGAAAGAAGCGGTACTTCATTAGGTAGAATACTGAGAAATCACTATTTGTAACTTAAAAACCACTGAAAAGTATCAATTGGAATGAAAAAAAGAGTCAAGAAATAAAGAAGCATTATTTCCATTAAGTAGAATACTGAAAAATCTCTATTTGTAACTCAAAAGCTAGAATCACATCATCAATAGAAGTAAAAAAACTCACGATGAATATGCGGCTCATCAACCAAGATGAACGAGAGTGTCGATAACATCAATCTAATGATAAGTCAAAGAATACAAGGAGAGACTACAGAGCATACAAGTGCGAATAAAATTGACACTTCTGATAATCCACCACACGAACATCTCTATCTGTCCGAATATCTGAACGCATTGAATCTCAGCAGTATTCCTCAACATCGTTTGTCATTGAAGATTGGATCTCCAATAATATTGTTGCGAAACATTAATCCCAAGTTTGCATACTGCAATGGAACTCAACTTAAATGCCGTTCATTCGATAATGATCTTATAGGAACCGAAATTATAACAGAACTCACAAAGAAGATTTTGTTTTCATCCATAGGATAACTATGGAACCATGCGATAATCTACTTCCATTCACTTTCACAAGAAAACAATTTCCGATCCGACCTTCTTATGCGATGTTTATCAATAAAGCTCAAGGACAAACTCTAAATAAAGTTGCCATATATTTGGAAAACGTTGTCTTCATTCACGTACAACTTTATGTCTTTGAGTCACAATTGGTTATCTTCACTCTAAAGAATGGTCACAATCAATTTATCGCGAAGAATTTCGTATACAAGCTATGATCTTCATTTATCATCTATATCAACCAACGTCCATCTGAACAGCTCTTCTTCAAATATCTATATCGAACAATCTGATAGCCTAGATTATTAGATAATTTTCACTATTTGTGACTCAAAAACCACTGAAAAGCATCAATTGGAATTGGATAAAAAAGAAAAAAAAAAAAAAAAATCGCTATTTCTATTAGGTAGAATACTGAAAATTCGCTATTTGTAACTCAAATGCCACTGAAAAGTGTATCTATATTACTAAAATCTTTTATTCTGTCAGTCTGGTGCAATTATTGTAATTTACAAAAATAGAAATAATTTCTATAAGTTATCTTCTGGAATCGAACATGCAACTTTCTGCTCCGAAGTTAGACGTCTTAGGCATTAGACCACAAGGATTACATTCTAATCTCTAAAAAAAAAAAAAAAAAAATATATATCACAGATATATGATTCTCACGCTGATTCTAAAAGCAGTCGTGGATTGAGAGAATATAAATATCAAAAATTAAAATAAAAATAAAAAAAATTAAAAATTTTTTTATTTTTATTTTATTTGATGTAATTTGTGTGTGTGTTTTTTTTTTAATAAATAACAAATTGTTTTTCGTAACATACGCGAGGCTTCCGGAGCGAAGCGACGGGTAGCCGACTAGTTGTTTTTATTAAAACTTTCGAAATATCAATCTTTTTCCAATAATTTTTAAAAAAATTCACTAACTGCTACAATATATTCCGTTATATATTTCAGTTCTTTATTTTTATATCTTTATTTATTTGCTGTTCCACTTGTCGTGTGGTCGAAGCTTTCCCTGTTGACTATCCATAAATTAAGTGTGTAAATATATAGAAGCAAACATAGACATGGCGGAACCTTTACTGACGCAAAGAACAACAAAAGGGGATGATTTTTTTTTTCTTTCCTTTCAATTTTTTTTCTCTTTTTTTCCTTACCTATACAGGATTCATGAAATTGCTTCCATTATAGCAATATTTATTAAGTTTTTCGAAACAGAAAAATAATAATCTAAAACTCACACACTATTATTAGACGCAATTTTACAGTCTTTTTAAAATTGTTTATTAAGCAACTACAGAAACTTTGAAATATAAGGTTATTTTATGAACATAAACATTTTTTTTTTATTAAATATTTGGGATCAAACACAGAACATAAAATTGTAAAATACAGAAAAAAAAATCTTAATATAATCTTAGAAAAAAAAATATCTCGATAACAAACTAATTTAAATGTTTTAAATAAATAAAAAACTCAGAACGTTATTTTACTTATTCTAATTTGAGTATTGAAAATGTAATCAGTAACACTTTTGAGATAAAAGATCTTGAAGACTGAAGCATCATCTGTAATTGTAGCAGTCTAACAGCCGATTTCTCCAAACAGTATTAGTATTATTTACGTTGCAACTTAATTGCATTCAATTGGAATTAATCCAGGATTAGCTTAAGACTATTTGGAGAAATCGGCCGAAAGTATAATCAAAATAAAGCGAAAGTTTTCTGGAAAGTTTTCGCCCATTAATAAGTTCATGCTTCAACTTAGCAAAATACATACATTATCAGTTTGACGATTAGGCCTATTCTAATATGTAAATACCGTAAAACCCCGATTATCCGAGCCCCGATTATCCAAATTTTTTTCGCAAATTAATCTTCGTTCGTCTAGTCATATGATGCCCTACCTGGAATCGAGGAATGGTTTCGACACCAACAATCCTGGGTTTTCCTTAAAAAAAATGCCGAAACATTGCTGCAGAAAAACGCCAAAGTAACGTAAAACAAAAAACAATTAAGGACTTTTTTAAGTAAAAGAACTCTTTCAATATGAATTGTATGTGTCGTATCTGTATAACTTTTGTATTTGTTAAAATATACATTTAAATCTAGACGATTTATTTTATTTACAATTTTCGGTTTAACGGAGTTAGTCTTGGTCCACATTAACTCCGATAATCGAGACTCTACTGTAACAGATTTAACATTTTACAACAACGATATGTAAGATATTTCAATATGTTTGTTTGTTTCTTTTTTTTGGTTGAACGGCCAGGACCTTCATAACATTCTCCCACCATTTCAAATTCCTAGGAACGTTTTTGTAAGATACAAAGGGATTTTATGAACAAGAGGTACAGAAAAATGTGATGGCTTTCCAACGTCAACCAAAAAAAAATAATAAAAAATAAAAAACTGGAAACAAAATGATGCATTCCTTTCATAGAATATAATGGAAGGTTATAACCCTACCGACTCTTCCTACTGTCACTCATTATGCCAGTGTATCTCTATGCGCTTGATGTATGAACCCACCAAATCGAGAACATCAAATACAGTTGTTCAAAGGAAGATCATCCTCATCGTTTTTACTATGATTTCCTTCCTGTAATCTACAGTTTCTCTAAAACAAATAAAACATATTGACATACTTTGCTATACGATAAGAAAATGTTTTCATTTTTGAAATTACTTTACAAACTGGACTTTCTTTAGGGACTAATAGAATTACAAGGAATCTTAAGCTCTAAAGTTACTATGATTGTGCAGTAACTATTAGTAAATACATGTCCCACAACGACTTTGAGTCAGTTAATAGATTTTCTTGAAACTTATCGTATACATTTATGGATAAGAGACAATCGATTTTTCATAGTTGAAGATTTCAGCTTATTAATCTCCCTGGAGAAATTTAAAAGTGAAGATGATAAAAATTACCACATAAAAGTGTTTGAAACAATTAACTCTCAGTGATGGCAAAAAAAAAAAAGTCTTAATTCCCGTTTTAAAAGCATGCTTTGATTTAATGAAATTAATTGGTGGTAGGCGACTTAATTTGAATTTTTGGACTTAATCAGTTTTAAGTAAACAGAAATATTGAAGGTAGATCGTAGTATTGCTCTTTTTATATAAAATTCGTTTTTATTTATACTATTTTCACAACTTTGAAGTTTACAAATAAGAGAGTTTTTTTCTGTATAAGAATTCACGACTTTAAATAACAAAGAAAAAAGGTTAATATCAAGAAAATAGACTAAGTTTTTTCAGGAGCATCTTTGTGTTAATAACTTTTTTTATTTCTTTTCCTTAATAAAGAGACCAACTGAGAATAAGGTTTTTTTGAGCAACTTGTTTCCAGTATTATGGCTTCAATTACCATCTAAAACAACCTTTAAATCACAACGTAATATTATTCTAGAGAAGACCATAAAACTCGTGCCCGTCTCTCGTGGTTGCTCTGGAGGAGACTTTCGGTTTCTTTTGAGTTGCACAACGCGATACTGTTGATGTATCTCCGCGTGAAAGAGTAAATATGTGCCGCCTTCGGATTTAATAAGCCCTACGCAGTTTATCTACCATCGCTTTAAGATAATAGCAACTGACAATGAGAAGTTATTTGAATTCGAAATGCGCCACCTGCTGGCTTGGCTGATGGTTCGGCTGAAACGATGGGTCCGTCCCTGTTTTGCACTTCATTACAAGAACCAAGATGCAACACCACAGGCAGAGCCCCACTGAACTTTATGAGACCGGGTGGGCGAACAGGTCAAAAGGCCAGACAGGTATAAGGTTCCACCCTCCCTGCTGTTAACTTTATTGGAAGAGTAACCACCTGAAAGCCAACAGACCACTGTAGCGTAATTGGGTTCTTCCGAGGTAACCAAAACTATGTCAGATGACTGATTTGAAAGCTTTTCAACTTGCTTTCAAAAATTGAACAAGCTCAACAGAACCACACACTTTTTAAATTCGTAAAAATTGCGCTAAAGAACTCAAAAAACACATCATAAAACAGCTGATGTATTGTGTCAATACATTATTTTAATACAGTTCTTATTTTATCACTTTGAAACGCTGTATGAATCTTCTTGAAACTTGGTATGCATATTTAAAGATTACAGACGATCTAACTTCCTTATAATCTTTTCCAAGTGGGTCATTATAGAGAAATTATCGCGAGAAGGCGACAAAAAAAGAATTAGATAAACATTAGAATCTAACATTTGAACGTTAAAACCAAGAGATTTACTCTTGATATTTTAAACATTGAATATTAATCTTTCAGCTAATCCATTAATTTATGAGTGGTTTCGATACGATTACAATTAATCCGATTTGCACAACGTAAATAGGAAGTTCGAATTTAAACATTTTTTTTTTCAGAAAATAGAAAATTTGCACTGTTTGTATCCAATAGATTATACGTTATTTTGAAAATCAAAGTAGGTTTGTTTATTTGAGGAGCTTAATTTCAAAACTCGCCATCTCCAAAAGTTGCAAATTCTGAGCCAATGGAGTTTTTGCTAAGTTCAAACCACCGTTTGCAAAACTTCAAAAACCGCTATAACAATGTATTGCTATACGATTTCGATACGAGTGCTGTTTCAAAGCCCGCCATGTCCAATGCCTTTTCAAACCCTTATTTTCCGAAAATTTAATTTTTGAGATGGCGGGTTTTGAAACTAAGCTCCTCACTTGTAGTCGTGAAAACGACTTTAAAAAGAAAAACAAAGGAAAAAAATACTACAGAAATTTTAAGGAATAATATTTTAAGGAAAATGGATTTTATAAATTGTTTTAGGAATTTGCTTCTGATAATACGATTGAGAATGCGAACTCTTACTACTTCAAAGGAGAAAAAAAAACGTCAAATGAAGTTTTTCTTTTTTCATCATTGTTCGTCTGTCTGTCTCTACGCACATACTATTCAACTCAAAACAGAAGCTTTAACGATCCTCTCCCTTATTTCTCCCCCCCCCCCTACCCCACGATAAAACGGTTGGACTGGTTTCTTGAAACTCTGGTACAATGTTTATTTAATGTCAAATTTAAAATATGGGCATCATTATTTAGTCTCAATCCCTTACCATTATGCCTACTAATCAATCACTGTACGATGGATACCTCAGTGTATATCTAGTTTTATTATATAAAAGTCAATATCTGTTTGTCTGAAACCTGACATTTCTATACCTTTTAACTTCGGGACAGATTCTATCCAGTTCATAGGATCCTAAGGTCTCATAGAGTTTACCTTTGGAATGTTTTTCATTTAATTCATTTCTCTCTCAACCTTATGTTTATAAGATATTCTTTTTCTGTAATTCATGGATCAATACAGAGAACACAATATAAGGCTTTATTCTAATAAACATCAGTAGAGATTGAGAGGACGAAAACAGGATAAAATTATCAATACTGGTGCACGATGGGAGGTGGCAGGAGGAGTTTGAATGCAGAAATAGAAGATATCAAGGATTTTGGACCTATTTTCTTTGTTTGAAAGTTCATCAGTATGTCTGGAACCCATCGGCCAATCAGGGAAAGAAAAGGTTGAACGACGAAACGACTACAATCATCATACTCCCTCACTTTCCAAAACCCAGGGTAGGTCTTTGCTTATCAAGCTATCCAAGGAGACGTTGTGTGATGCCTTTTTTTGTGGTTTTTTTTTGTTTAAATGATTGATATTGGTGTAAACATGTAGACATAAACTTAGAATTTGATTTGATGGGAAGCTGCTATTCACAGATCTCATTACATTTGTAACTGAATAAAATCGATGATGTTGATGATGTAGCCTGATGGAACAGAGCGACACCCCACGGTCTCTGAATCAGTGACTCTATTTTCGGATTTGATGGACAGGCGTGCGTTTGTCATCAGTCGAAGCCCTTGCTGTTAGACGGACGCCATTGGGGGGCTATGGTCAGTAGTTGCTGATAAGTAAGACTCGGTCAATAGACACATGAGGGAAGGGATAAAGAAACACCCTTACCATTCACAAACAAACAAAAAAAAAAAGAGAGAGATGAAGCTAAATGGACAGTGTGTTGGGGAAAAACTATTTAATCAAGCATCTGATAAAAACAAAGTCCAGAATACATCTAATTAGTGGATTTAGATCCAGCTTCTACTATCTAATGGTTCGAGAACGACAGTCATTATTCATACGCCATTACCCACACAAACATCATGGAATAATCCTCTAGAATTTGTGGGAATAGTCGTTTAGGTTATCGGGAGAAGTTTAAATTGGATATTCCAGTATTTGAAAGCACCAAATATATGAGTAATAATAAAATAAACACATATATGTAAACTAATTAAAAAATACTTAATATTTTTTTAATACATCGACTGTTTAATATTATACAGTGACAGATAACGTTGCAGTTTGTTATCCTTAGTCAATTCAAATTTAATTGAACTGACGAAGGCTAACAAACAGCAACATATTCTGTCACTGTATTATTATTGTCGACGTATTAATATTTTTAAATACGTTAAAAATACTTAATATTTTTCATTTTTATTTAGTTTACCTGTGCTTATTTTTGTTATTACTGAACTTTTTATCATACAGTTATTTGAAAAAAAACCAAAACAACAACAACACAACAAATATATGAGCCAAACTTTGCTTACAAAACGCGAAGATTACATACTATAAATCGTAATGGAACTTCGAACCATAGTGGAAGACTTGCTGAAAAATGAAACAATACAATTGAATTAATCCGAAATTCGGAACTTTTCAGGATAAATGCCCTGCCTATGTGGTAAATACTATGTCGCCATTCATTCTCTTGCGCTGAGGGTGAATTGGTCACCGAAGAAACATTAGAAAGATCAACTGCTGCTAATTGCTTGGGATCATGTAACCGAAGAATTTCTCTGGGTTTTGTATCAACGGGGAATCTTGGGTTTTCTTTTTTTTTTTGTCATTTTGTTTTGTGTTCCTACGTAGCTCATTAATCAGTGACTGATTCCAGAGATGATTTTACAGCTTATTTTCTTAGGATGTAAGCCTCTTAAAATCATTCACTCTATAATACTAGGGCGAGGGTCCGTTGGTGTGTATCCGCTAAAAAACGTCTGAACCGATGAATAACTCTTCTTGAAACATGACATGTTTATTCGCAGAAAAGAGATGATCTAAGTTTTGCTTTGAAATATTTTTTTCGTGTGACTGCCGAAGGAGAATATTTCAGGGTGAAGTACAAAGAATCCCATAGAAAATCATTAGAAAAACAATAGGTTTCTGTCGATCTTTAACAAAGCTTATTAATTTGTTTACTTTATCTAATCTATGCGTGATGTGATAGGATTAAGATTGACGGGATTAAACAACTTACTTAACTAAGAATTTGTGGAAATAATTATTGTCAGCTAATGAAAAATTTATCACTTAAACTGCTTTCACTATTTCAAAAAAACGACAAAAAAAAAACCACACAAGGAAACATTTAACGTGAAACTGGAATCTTAAATCATTTCAAGTCGTTAAAACTTTTTTTTAACTAATTCAGATAAAAACCTGAAATTTTAAATAAGAATGCATTAATTATTCTGTACAAAATTTTACACTCATACAAAAGTCGTATTAATAGTAAAAATAAAGTTATAAAAAGTTAAAAAAGTTATAAAAAGGTTATTAAGTAAAGAATTTTTTGAACTTAACATAAATTAAAGAAAATTCTTCTGACTGCTTGTTTTTTGACAGTTATTCCTTACAGTGATTTATCGGACTGTATTTCAGTAATTTACAGTTTTTAATTTTTAAAAATTAAACAAAGCAATTATAAAAAGAATTCTCAAATCAGGATAAGTAATTTATTTATCATTGGAAGACAGAGTTCAGATTTTATATTTACACTATAAAACATAAATCTGTCTTAATTTCAAAAACAGTCAAAATTTAACTGAAATGGACTGACGGACAAATAATAAGGAGGAATTGTAATTATACAACAGAGAAAGAAGAATGACCATAAAAGGAAAAAAAAAAGGATCACTTAGTTGATCCTGGAACTTATTTCTGCAGAAAACAGTTTGGCGGCGACATAAGAACAAGTTACTGTAAGGCCTGCACAGCCAAGCTAGATGTATAATTTGACGTTTTCCACTAGTCAGGATGATGGAGTATGTATTTCTGAATTACTAGGAAGATTGGCTATTACTATAAATTTGTCCCATTTGACGTGAAGAGAATTGTAAACGAGCGACAAGTGATGGGAGTGAGTTTCTCTCACCCACGCATTTCATTTTCCACGTCCGAAGCCTTTTGGATATGGATGATATTTATAAAAAACGTGAATAATATAAAAATAATAAGAACAGTTATATAGATACGTTGAAGAGACAAAGAATTTAAAAAAATTGATAATCTTGTTCTCTTCTTCTATGCAGAAAAATAGAAATAATTTACGATGCTTTGCGATAGATATCACTGAGTATACATGGAAGTAGTAATCCATAACCCATGAGTTTCTTCTTTTTCCAACCGTAGTATAATAGTTACATAATTAATACTTTCATATTTGAAATTTCAGATATTTATCTGTTTTGATAAAAAAGTTGTGATGATCTAAATTGCCTCTTACTAGTAATGACTTGAAACCACCTTTCCAGCGTCAAGTTAAGAAAAGTAGGATTAAATATTTGTCAGGAACTTGTTGTTTTAATTCCTGAATAGTCTCGAAAATAAAAATAAAAATAGAATGAAGAATCTTAATTCAACAACATTTCAAATTGATTTCTTAAGGTTTTAAAGAGTTGAAAAAGAAAAAAGAAGTTGAATCGAATTGTACTGTATGGAACCATATTGTATCGACCTAAAACGCTTTAAGAGGATATGTTTTCTGCTGCGTGTCAGAGAATACAAGTCTATTAAAACGTGGCTTTTCCTATTGTAAGTAATTAAATGTCACCTGCATTTATTGGTGGACCTCTTTATGGGGAAATGCTTGACATTTCTGAACAAGTTGATTTACGGGCAAAGCGACAAAGCGGAAAGAAGTTTTTATTAAAACACAATTAAATAAACAAAACCCAAAAACACGTAAAAAAAAAAAAAAAAAAAAATGAAAGAGCAGATAAGAATTCCAATTCTCAGAATTGCATTTTTATTTGTTTGCAGCTTAATTGGTTACTACAGTCAGTCCTAAACTGTGCGTTTTTCACATCACATGAAGCTTCATAATTAGCAATAATAAATTTTGATAATTTCTTATTTGCAACGGAGTTTTTATCTGAGTTTTAACTATTTTTTTTTTTTTTTGGAATAGTGATTAACCATCCATAGAGAAAATATATATTCTAGGCTTCTTCATTCATGGGAATAAAAGTTATTTGTAGCAAAAATTATTCATGATAAGTTCGAATACTGGAAATCCCATTGCAACCAGTAAGATTATTTATAAATTTTCGTAGGCCTAAACATATCCTTAACATTGAATGTAACTTTTAATACCAATTTCCAATTACTTATATTTTCACTTTGATTCAGATGTTCTAACGAGCAGTGTCGACATATCCAGAACTTAACAGGCGCAATTTCGCACTTAAGAACTGCAAACTTGTCTGTCTGTCTGTCTATCTACATGCAGCCTTTGTTTCATTTTTGCCTGTCTGTCTTTTCGAGTGAAACAGTTCTACTCCCACTGGACATGAACGAGATCAGTGAAAGTTAATCACCTCCAATTTCAAATTTCAACGCAACTGGACAAAATATTGAGAGCTGTAGGGTTAACTTTTCAATAAACTTTTTACAGCTAATGCTACGGCCATTTTAAAGCCAAACATAAGTGATTTCAGTAGTGACTGCTTTTGGAAATTTCATCGACGACAGTTCCTCATTACTTAATAAAAGCAAAATAACAATGAAGAGGGAATGCGCCTAATAAATGTTATGGTTTACAATGCATATTCATTCTTTTTTATGTTTTTCATATAATGTTCTGTTACTTGTTTGTTTGCTTTTTTAAATTAAAATAAAATTCTATGGACATAAAAACTAAGGAACTGTAGACTTAGGCTAGTTCATCTTCCTGAGTATTCCGAGTTAGTAAGGCTTGTAAAATCAATAATTACACACTCTCTCTCTCTTATATAACATATATAAATATAACAGATGTAGATGAGTGTAGTGTTTTAGTCTCCGTAATACTTTCGATTACTTGGCCTGCGATATTTTGATTTCTTTTTTTTTTAAGAAAGGCGAAATTTACCCTTGAAGTTGATAAAATTCTAAAATAAATAAAACTTAAAAAAAAAATATCTTTTAGAAGCGAAAGATACTACTACTCAAAATCCATCTGTCATCCGACTGAAATGAATGAAATTCAGTAATTTGCCGAAAAACTTGAATAGTGTTAAAATCGTTAGGTATTAATTTTTAAAAGTAAAGGGAGACAGACATTTTCTTTGTAGTGTTTCACAAGTGTTTTTTTTTTTTTTTTTTTTTTTTTTTTTTAACAAAAAATCGATAAACAAGAAAAAAAAAAAACGCCAAGTAGATTTTCAGTTCTTTCATGAACTTTCTATTTTACTTCTATTATTGAGCAATTGATTGATGTTGTGTTAAGAACATAAATATGTTTCAGGCTTTATCGACTTTATCTAAACAACGCTTTTATTTTATTTTCAGTTTCAATTTGTTGAATATCAAATGAGTTCCAAAGAAATGTACTATAAATATTTTTTTTCTGTAATTTAAAATACTTAAGACTTAAATTACGCTGAACCAAAATTAATTGTAGCTGTTGTTCTTCAATATCTGCTCCTGTATGGTTGCTGTCTCATTTTTAGGTCTTTTCAGTAGAAATTTCCACAGAATACAATTCGTCATTGATATATCTCTACTTCCGGCAAACGCTCGTAAAAACAAGTCCCATTCACAGCGGAAACCGACCACCAAAATAGCCCAACCTTCTACCCAAATGCTCCTTGGAACCGTTTATGTTTGGTAGATGCAGTGGAGTGCAGATGGAAGCAGGGGGATGAGGCAGCTACAGACCACCAACATATCACTCCATCTTATAATACTATATTTAGATTTATAGAGGAAACCCTAAACTAAACAATAGTTAGGACGATTGGGAAAGCTCCATTCAGCTCAGAAGGAACTGCGAGTGAAGCAAAAACGCGACATACATTTTTGTTTTTTAATTAAAAACTCAACAAAGAAACATGGAATAATTTTCAGTGAGAGATAAAACTAATTGAAAACTACGCTTCTTATATATAGAATAAATAAATTGCAAATAAGAAATTAGATATCAAGTAATTTCTTTAATTTATTGAGTTTTTCAGTAATTTATTAAGTCGTTAATCAAAATGGGAAATGTTAATTCTATGGAAGGTTCAGAGTAAAAATGGAACCAATTCGAGAAAAAGATGTTCTTAAAAAGATCAATAGGAGAGCTGTTTATTATTTTAATGCCATTCTGACAGTAAGGCTTTTATTAAATACACAACATTATTAAAAAAAATGCTATCAGCTAATTAAAAATATGTAAAAAATGAACTTGGTCACATTTTTTTCTGAACCCTCCATATATGGGTCCTAAGTTGGAACCTTGAGGAATGCCTAGAACAAAACACGAATCACAGAAATAGTTTGAGAAACAATAGTTGTTTTTTTTTTTTTTTTTTTAATCTAAAAAAATAATTTAAAGTAGTTAAGATTTATATAATTAAAAACTTACACACAAAGTTTTTCTGTATAGATATTCTTTCTTTCAAACTGATGACGAAATGAAAACTGTATTGAAAGCTTTAACAAAACTTTATTGAAAATTAATAAGTCTAGTTACTAAAAAAAGAACTAAAACAAGTAGATAAAGAAAAAGAATAATTTTTTTAAGAATATTTTAATTTAGAAATTTAATAATTTCATTTTATCGACTTTGACCCACGGTATATTGTAACCGGATTTAGATGTTCTAGAAATGCTAAACAACTATACACGTGGCAATCCAAAAAAGAAAAAAAAAAAAAAAAATTACTGCTGAAAACGAGAATAGAAAGCAATTTCAAATGAAGTTATCAATTTCGTAATCTTTGCAGTAAAAATCTGTTCGCTAGGCAGTATTTTCAAAGCCGAAAGGATAAAAAAAAGGAAATCTAAAGCTTCCGTTATAGAAGACACCACAAGGATTAGATAATTTTGTAAATATGAATGAGGCACGCCGATAACTTCAACTGCCACCAAATTAAACACGAAAAAAAAATTAATAAAACCATTTTTAAGAACAATCGAGAAACGAAATTACAGGCTATTGCAGTGCGATCAGCTAAATGATTATAATTACACTCGGAAAAAAGAAAGTAAAAAAAAGTGGCTTGTCTTGACTATGTTAATGCATTATTCAACACTGGAAGAGTCTTCCATCAATGTTGATCCCTTATTTCAAGGTTAGAAGCAATTTCCTCGCATTCCCAGGGGAACAGTTTCTTTTTCTTTTTTTTTTTCTTTTACTCGAAGCATATGTTAAATTTATTTGGTTCAATATGTTCTTCATTGGGGCATCCTGTGAACGAAGTCGTGTTCCTACTTTCAACAAGTGCATGAAACTGGAGACAGGACGAGATGTTAACGTAATCCTCACACCCCTCTGCCTGCTTGCTGACAACTTCATGGAAATTGGAGATCGAGCTATGAATGAGGGACTTGCATCTGTTCAGTAGGCCAAAATGGCGTCACTGCTGACATTCTTGCACATCAGAGAATACTTACAATTTTAATTTATCTCTTTGGTTTAATTAATTACATAGATTTTTAATTACAAATCTACTGTTAATTTTTAATATGAAAACATAATTTTTTACATTTACAAAACAAAAGAAGTAAAAATATACTTTTAAAAAACAGTAACTTAGAAGTTTATTAATTCTTAATGAAACATCAATTATGGTTCTCAAAAACTTATACAATTAAATAATGTAAATGTAAAAAAAGAGGTCCAAAATTAGAGCCTTGAAGAATTCCAAAATAAGATTTTAGGTAGCTTACCCTAGAATATTAAAAACTGAATGTGCATTAGATGTAAACAAAGAAACTGAAACAGCGGCTTAGGCAACCAACGTAAGAGACTATATTTTTGATAGAGGAAACTCAAATCTTATCAAATATTGAAAATTAAAATCAAAATTCTGTGTATTCTATAAATATCTATTTTATGAATCTTCGTTCTTCTATTTAACGAACTGACAATGAATGAATACGTATTACAGACTGGCATTCATATCTATAGGCTTATTCTATATGTCTATAGGCTTTATTGTTTAAATAAAGCGTATAAACAGTAGTTACATATTGGAGGAGTCACAACAACAGCCTAATCATTATCTAGAACTGATCTAAGAATGTCTGAATTTTTTTGCATTTACAAAATACATTTCCTACGTTTCCTATCATCATCATGATGTGCGATCTTCGTATATACGAAGTTACGCGGTCTACGGAACCTAGTGACCCCCGAAGGACGAACCCCTAGGAGAAGCCGTAGATAAACTAGGGAACAGATACTGGGGGTGGTTTCCCGTTGCCTTCCCCCAGGACGCCATTAAGGAATGACGTCCGACCAGAGAGAAAGTGAAGAAGAGGCTGGACAACACAGTAAAGGAAATTGAAACAGCCATGCCCTTGCCGGGACTCGAACCCAGGAACTGGCGCACCACGGCTGGCCGCCGCCGAGACCGCACGACCACGCCAGCACGGCTACGTTTCCTATATTTTTTGAATATAAAAGTAATTATATGTTTACTAAAGATTTACTAAGAAGTTCGAAAGAACTTAAACATATTCTTTCCTTATTAGTATTTTTTTTTTTAAAGTCGTGAAAATGACAAATACGAAAATTCTATAATTTATATTCATATTGTATAATCTACTGAATACAAACAATATAGATTTTCCAGTTTTTTTTTTTAAAAAAAAAAGAATTAAATTCGAATTACTTATGTAAATTATTAACTAAAAAAGTAATTGTAAAATCGATTAATTTTAATTGTATCAAATCCATGCGCAATGAAGTAGACAAAAGCATTTAATATTCATTGTTTAAGATAATGAGATAGTAACAGAAATAAAATAAAGTCCATTTTGTAGATTCCAATGCTTTTCTACTGGAGTTTTGTCACCTTCTCATATTGATTTCTCGTAAGGTTCCACTCGCGGAACAATCAAATGGAAAAATTAGATTGTCATTAGTCCTTGAATGTGTATACTGAGTTTCAAGAAGATCTATTCAGCAGTTCAAAACTTATTAAGGGGAGGGAGACACACACGCACACAGACTGTCTAGGTTTGATAAGCCTCACTATCCTTTTTTTTTATTTTGGAAAGTAGGCCAAAACATAAGTAACAAACCCATCAGACAAAGTTGCTTCTGGGAAATAATGTTGCTAAGACTGACTAATATATGAAATGGATGTGCAGTAGATTTCCATTGTGAGAGGTTAAGATGACATCACCTGCCGAAACACGATCTCCTAAAGGAAGGAATAGCTTTCACTTGAATCTCAAAACACAAGAATAACACAGAACTTTCGATACGCTGATATTTGTGTGTGTGTGTGTGTTTTTACTGTGATCGTAATATCCGATTAAAGATCTGTTATTGCAGGTGTTTGCCGGAACCCAGATGAGAGGAGCGCGATGTAGCGAGTGCTGTCAGACGGCATCGACCCGTGCACGGCGACCCCCCCCATCTCCCCCTTTCACGCTGGTGACTCGGAGGCAAGTGTGATTTGCCACTGACGAAGCCCTTACGACAGCTGTCCCCCGTCTTTCAGTCGGTATCGGAGATGACCATCAGCTGAGGGGAAAACACTGGGGTCCAGTAGGTCTTCAAAGACTTCGCACACGAGCAGAATCCGATACCCCCGACCATTCCATCAGACCCACCGCTTGCTGTATTGCTTTCAAGTATCGTTTTTCCAAAAAGGATATCAGTTGAAAACTTCGACAGTGCGAAGACTTAAACTGTACGACGCGACGCACGATCATTAACTGAATAGATGTCTGAACTACATTCACGGAGTTACAGAAAGAACAAAGATTTAGCTACACTCTTCTCAAAAAAAAAAAACGAAAAACAAAACACACTGTAACTTTGTGTAGGAATTACTTAATAAAACTTACTTATTCTATTAAACGATTACGGCCAAGACAGACATTAAGAAGTTTTCAAAAGTTATATTAACAAATTTAAAACAATAAATTACGTTTCGGCTGGGCTCAACGTAAACGGAAACGTAATTTATTCTTTTACTGTAAATGTGTTAATATAACCTTTTAAAACTTTTTAATTTGTGTGTTGGCCTTAATCGTTTTTAATAGAATATCAATTTTACAGACTAAAATCTCAGTTAAAAGTTACTTATCTTTGCAACTTTTCCAGTTTTCGAATATTTTGATTTTTTTTTTTACTTGCAATAAAGGATTTTTATTCACAGGACAATCCGGAACAAATCCATCGAAAATCGTTCTTCACATCCTTTCAAATTGCAGCATAATCTTATCTTTTAATGATCTCGCAATGAAATAGTGCCAATTGAAATTGAATTATTTTATGTGGACAGACAGACGGAGAAACTAATCGGAAAACGTTCGAGAAAGAACTTAAAGCTAGTAAGTTTTGTTTTCCTTTAAAAAACAAACAAACAAACAAAAACATTTTAAGTCGTGAAAATGACAAAAAGAAAAACAAACTAAAAACCTACATTTTTCAATTCTAATATCTACTGAATACAAACAGTTACAAATTTTCCGTTTTAATCCAAAAGGATTAAAGACTTAATATTCATTATTTAAGACAATTAGATAGATGGGCATCCATTGTTTTTTTATGGGAATTCTTGTGGCTTTGTCGCGCTGATTTTTATACAAGGACCCTCTTGGAAAAGATTCAAATATAAAAATTAGATTATCTCTAATATGCATACCAAGTTTCATGAAGATCAATCCTGCGGTTCAAAAGCTATTGGGGAGGAGAGGAACACAACAATTATTTACCCATGTCTAATATATCATATTGCTTATTTCAAGTGAAGATGACATTCTAAACTAAATAAGCAAATAAATTAAATAAATGAGAAAAACTTTATTAGAATCCTATCTACAATTCAATGGTTTTACTCATTAAAATAAACGAAGCGATGCTAAAAACGCCCAGTTTGAGTCAAGGATACATGAAAATAATAGACCATAATACAAACAATGGGAGGACAGGAAATCATCAAAAAACCCAACCCATTTCTCCTTTTCTTCGGTTTTTTTTTCCCTGTTTTTTTTTTTTTTTTAAATCGAGACGAACATATGCAATGCTCCCTAAATATCTCTGTGCAATCTGTGATAAGAGCGTTCTTTGGCGATCGTCTGTTGGGCTGAATAATATGGCTGAGTCTTTGCCCTAAGTGACGCCAGTGACCCCTAGTGGTAACGCTTGGCCCCAGCGGTCAGACAACTCATAACGACAGAGCTATATACAACCAACAACGGCCCCTTTACAGCCTCTGATAAGATATGGAATTTATTGACGCCAAAAAGCAGAGAAAAAAAGGCCAAAGAAAAACACTAGTATATTTTGACCATAAAAAGGCAATTTATGATCTAATAAAGACACTATATATACACTAAGAAATAGGGTTTTTTTATTTTTCCTTCTCTCTTATTTCTGTAAGGTTTTTTAAGCTTGGAGGTTTTTCGCAGAAGAACAACAAGTCTATTTTTTTTTACTTCTGTTTTTTAGTTTTTAACTAAAATTTCAAAAAGTTGCCAACTTATAAATATTTTTTTTATATTTATAAATAATCTTTTTGGGGTTGCTTTACATTTGACTTAGATTGTAATTTTACATTTGGCTTACAGACAGATATTTAAGAAATAATCCCTAATCATAATAATAATAATACAGCAGGAACTGGAGTGTGATATTCGAAAAGTAAAATTTACTTCATATTTCTGTCGGGCATTGTATAAAACACAAGTATGTAAAATGGAATTGTATAAAACACAAGTATGTAAAATGGAATTGTATAATTACAAGCGTAATATTCATTTACATGTTTGTAAAAACAAGTTTACAAATAGTTTTTACAAATGTTCAGCTTTTATAGAATACTACATTTATATACACATATAATTTCAAATGCTTTTTTTTTAAATGTAAAATAAAAAATATTAAATTATAGGATTGTTAAAAAGTAATACTGATTAAAAAAAACTAAAAAGTTAAGCTGTAATTCTTTTTGCTATCAAATAATTAAGAAAACGAGTAATTTAAACTGCTGTCTAAGCCTTCATGATCGACTGAGATTATTAATCATGGAGTTTGTTAATAACATCGGAGCTTAGTAAATATTAAAAAAAAAAAACATTACAGTTTCATAATTTTATTTGTAAAAACGAGAAGTCACAGATGTAAATATGTAACAGATATAAACACATTTGAATGACTGAGACCAATCTTATCAATAACATTTTTATGCTTATTTGCACTGATGAAAATAGCCTATGCTACCGAAACATATATACTTAAATATAAAAATTATTGTCAAGTGAATCGACAGTACAGTAACAGAGATCTTGAGATGTCAGTTTGAACATTGGTCTCAAATTTTAATGTGTTTACACTTTTTTTTGGCGGTTTTCCTTTATTTATATGCATATAAGAAATTCATTGAGGTTGGCAGAGCCCAGCACAAGAATTTTCTTTTTCTTTATTTTTAATGTGTTTTTATGTTTCTAGTTTATATTCAAGGAGGTTCCATTCCTTTTCCCACTTAGTAACAGAGATCTGTACTGCAAAATGGTGAGACGAGGTCAGAAATGGAGACCCCTAGTAATACTACAAAATGGATTCCTATTCTGCTGTTTCAATACTGTTTTCGAATCTTGTACTGAAAATATTATTTATTTATATTGTACATTAGTGAATAGTTAGTTGTATGTTGTTCTATGTTAGTTTTAAAGAAACAAGGTTAGATAAGCCTTATTGATTTTTTCTTCTCTTATCCAGTTCATGGCTACCAGAATCAGACCTAGCATCCAATGCATGTAATTCCAGTGTTAATTCCATTGATAGGCGAACCTTACGATAAGGATCCATTGTTTGCTTTCTTTCTGCAATGAGATAAGACTCTCTTTATTCCCGAATCAATTTTCTTCTTGATCCCAGCACTGCTACGGGAAGTCATTCGAGAGCAACGTTTCCTGACCGCCATTAAAGAAACAAATCGAATTAAGACAAAGAGAGAGAGAGAGAGAGAGAATAAAATCAAAACACGGTGTGGGAGAGCTTTAGATCGTCCAATGAGTTAATGCTGACTTAAAAGAAAATAATGAAATTTTTAGTATTTTCAGTGAAGAATACAAAAAAAATCAGTATTTTGCTTACCGCACTCTCCTAAAAAAAAGTTAGGTTCGTGGAATCAGCATATTAATATGTATGTGTGGGTGGCTTATTTGTACCTTATTTGATTAAGAGACGCTCTAATTTTTGCATTTAAAAATTTATCCGTGTGTAGCCCTGTGTAGAAATATGCGCGTGAAAGTTTCAAAATTTCAATCTCATTGATGACAAACAGTTAATTTCTTTTGAAGTCCACCAAGAAACAATTTTGCAATCCGTTCTAAATTTGCGCGTGCTTTGATTTGATTAGAATTAATTTGATTTAATGACTAAGATAAACAACCCGCGGATTTAATCCATTTTGAAGAAATGGAAAAATTGAAGAGAAAATATATGGAACAGGTATTGCAGTTTATTTTACAATAAAAGAGTTAGTTTTAAGTAATTTTTTGAACAGTTATCTTGCTAGCTCTGCATGTTTCCTGAGCTTTGTAACAATTTAGTTGCATTTAATTCTTATTTCAAGCCTTAGATTTCATGTTTTTTTTCGTTTCTCTGTTATTAATGTTGTCATTATGTGGGCCTTATAGGTTAAATGGTAAAACGGTCATCTGTTAGCTGGAGGTGACGAATTCATCTCACGGAATTTTTTCCTAGTTATTTTTACCCGACATAGGTCTAAGGATTTACGCAGCTCTGTCAGACGTTTCCGTCCCAGCCGTAACGGCAAGCGAGCATCGGACTGCCCTGAAACCGGAACTTTCAGAGCTTTACATCCTGCGCTGTGATACGGCGTAATTCTGTAATTTTCCTCTTTACACTTTAGCGGCATACTTTTGATCAACACTTTCTTATTACAGACGGACCTTGATTTATACACAACTGACTTACGTCCGGAATATGCAACATTAACATTATTTAAGGACAACGCTTGCGCAAAACGTTATGCACAAGTCTGCGCAATCAGACGAAGCAGAAGATTCCATTGGCCCAATACCTGCGTGTCTGGTGCTATGAACGTATTTGATATCAGTGGCTTGCCCTCAATGGAGTAGTAGGACTAGCTAGTAGGATACTAGTCCCCTAAGTATCTTCTACTTATACAATTCCCCTCTGCGCCTGTAGAGTTGGACTAGCCGACATTCTATCCCATCCTCCCCTCAACCGCAACAAGCAATCGACTGTCCAACAGGACTAGTTCCGAGAATCATGTTTCTCTCGCCACTTTAATATTTTCACACGCTCAGTTGTTTTGTGATAAAAACCTTCTGTAGCTCCATTCTTGTTAGAAAGAATACCTTAGTCTCGCACTAGGGTAAATCTGACTGAGGAAGCCTAATAAGGCTGAAACAGCTGTCTCAGATTCCCGACATGGTAGCTCAGGGTGCGAGACCCTTTATTTGTTTATGTGCATTTCAAAAATTTTCTTTTTCTTAATACCTTAGCGTTTAATATTTTTATAGTTTCTTTTCTGTGTAGATTTGTTAAGTAGTGCCGTGATAGTGCCCTTACAGCTGGTCCCCTCTGACAATTGTCACCGCACGCCACTATTTCATATATATATATTTAGTGCTTATTTTCACGTATGTCTAAGATTTTCGAGCTACGATGGATCGGTCCATTTACATAAGTCGAGGTCTGTCTATAGTTAATATTTCATTTCTGTAAATTTAAAATGAAATTGCTTTCATTTTAAAAAATCAGGCCTCACTTTACAATGTTTACAAAATTGTTACAGTTTCGTAAGCAATAACTTTCTCGGAAATCACTTAAAGCGTATAAGGTTAACCACTTAAAACGTCATTATAAAAACCTTCACAAAAGTGGAAACACCCTTCTTTACCATAAAGACGTAATTTTCCCATTTCGTTCGCATCGCCTTTGCCACTCTTTTTCGTTTATTTATTTTTTTGTCGACAGTAATAATTTTCAATGTAATGAGAAGCAGCTATGGTTAGCATTTAATTCTCATTTCATTATCAGAAAACGCCTCTTTAAACTCTACACCGCCCTTATCATCAAGCGAATCCCCAAATAAAGTTTTGTGGTTTTTAAAGGAGGACATCTAGTTAATTCTCCAACTTTAACTAGAATTTTATAATTAAAGGTGATACAAACTTAGATTGTGCCTCAACATTAAGGAATTCAAATTTTATTATAAGCATTATTATTAGAAAACACACACACAGGACAGACAGAAAGAGAAATTTTAATTATACAATTGAAAATATATTCAACAATGCAAATGAAAAATAAATACTTAAAAAAAAAACAACATATTAACATATCCAATGGGAAGAAAATATTAAAAAAGTGGCTAATAAAATGTAATTATAAACTTCTGTTATTAAATTGTTAATAATTTTGTATTAAATTTTATATTTTAATAGACTATTTGTTTCGTTCTGTATTCTTTCAATGTCCTGTTTCTTACGTTTATTGTTGTTATTTCTTAATTTATTCTCGTTAACAAAATTGGCTAAATATATGTATATATATATATATATATATATATATATATATATAATTAATGTAATTATATGTAATTATATTTTACATAATTTATAAAACTATAACAATCAATATTCTCCTATATTTATCTTCTGAATAGAATTAATTGCAAACTAATTTTTACTACCTATTATATTACTTCCTAATATTAATTTTGGAATATTATTTCATTTACTTCAGAAAAATTACTACTTAACAATTAAACAATGATGTACGTCTTACATTCTTTAAGCTTGTATTCAAAATTAATGATGTAAAATTATTATGGAAATATTACATCCATAATTAGAACCTGTTGATAGGAATTTATCAGTCCTAGCGGATTGTAACATTTGTATTTAGAAATAAAAAAAAAATAATATTATAAATTGTTTGCTCAGTTTTTGATTGTGGTTTTAATATGATTGTTATATATTATTATTATTATTATTATTATTATTATTAAGCTCATGCTTAAAGGTTTTATTTATTCTAAGATTCTTTATCTTTATATTTTTTCGACTGTGACATTTATAATACTATCTAATAATAATTACATTTTATATTATATCAGATGTTAAGTTTATGTACTATAGATATCTATTAGCAAATTTTGGATTATACTAATTATTTATCTCTATTTAAGGTCTATTCTTTATGGATTTTTCTAATTTAATGTATGCTTTTGATACAACATATATTTATGTATGCTCAATATCCTTTGGTAAGAAATGTGAAACTTCCTAACAGAATTTATCAAATTTATTTAAATAAATAAATAAATATTATTATTATAATTAGTTCTGTTTGCAATATTGTCTTCAGATTAAAGCAGAGGATCTTAAGTTAACTTAGAAATGATGTATCTAGAGGTGCGAGACATGCTTCTTCTTTTTTTTTTTAATGAGCTAAATCTTCAAAAATCATAAATTTAAGCAGAAATGCACGAAATCCTTTGTTTAAGTCAGACCTTCATCGTTATTAACATTATATGTATTTCTATTTTAATGATTATGAGCAATGAGTCTCTAGTACCAAATTTTAATACAAAGTTAATATTTTCCGTTTCCTGAAGAAGTAGATAAATCCTTAACCATCTTTAAAATCCAGCTAATTTTAATCGTTTTTAAAACGGCGCAAATTTAAAATGGATTACAAAATGAATTAAGATGTTTTGTAGTATGTTAGTTAATTATTTCATTATTAATGTTGAAAACATTAGAATATTTGTTATCTTCAATTATGGTTAAGTATATTTCTTTAAAATGGCCAGTACGGAAAATAAATAAATATAGATTACCTGTTTTTAGTTAATACGTACTTCGACTTTGAGGAAGATCAGTTCATTGGTTCAGAAATTATTATAGGACAGTGTAAACAAAATAAACAAACAGTCACTGACAGTGTGATTTTATAAGCCTAGTTTTCTTAATTAAATAAGTTAGAAACATTTTTTTTGCACTTAATATAAAATTTTAAAATAACACAAATACAATTATACAGATTTAATTTTATGCAATGTTTTTGTTCTATAGAGGATTTTGGAGATTTTCCCTGCAATTTCCAACAACTCCCTTTTAAAAAAACAACACCTAATTATCTTGAATATGTTTCAGAGACAGAAGAAGGGGATTTAAAAAAAAATCCCACCCACTTTTCAGACGCGATATTTAATATTGGCCGTAGTGACCCGAAATCACCTCTTTCCCAAACAGTCTAGATTGGGTTGCAAATGAAGCAACGGGAAGTCTAGGATCCTTGTTCCCTCTGCGATGGGTCTAATGCCTTCCAGATGTACATCGTGTTCTTACAGAATGGATTTAGTTTTATTACTGAACCGGAAGTCTTGGTTCGACGGAGAAAACTTTGAAAATTAAGTTTTTGTTTAAACAACTTACAGTGTACCTTCCTTATTTTTTCTTTTTAAACAATGAAAATATCAGAAAAGAAAACCCCAAGTTTTTACAAAATTTAATGTCTGTCCAATGCAACACCACCTTAAATTTTTTACCTTTTTTTATTTTTTAAATTAATCAAATCCTTAACTAATTACTTAAATTGTCTAAATCCAATAAAATTTTAGATATATCAAAGCGCAAATGAAAGAAACGTAATAAACGGATTAATATGCATCGTTGAGCATCGATAGAAATTCTTAATTCACTGCTAATGTCTTTCTATTCGTCACCTTCATTCGCAAATTTTTCGAGGGGGATCCACACGGGAAAAATTTCAAATTTCAAATGAAATTTTAGATTAAATGATGATCTGCAAAACTTAATTCACAAATTTCTCGTCAGAAATCTAAATTTTATATCTTCAGTTTTTTATGAGGTGGAAGTTGAGAAATTAACGCTGAAAGACGACAAAAATTTTCTTAAAAAAACATTACAGTCGAAAGAATGGTTTTCTATGAAAATTTTTCAGCAAATTTTAATAATTCCAGCGCATGCTTCGATCTGATTAAGTTAACTACATTTAAACCATATAAAATATATGGGAATTTTTTATTGACAGACTTAATTTTTTTGTTTTCGAATAATGGAAAATTTTATACTATTTGGCATTCAGCAATGTTATACTCTAAGAATAAATAAATAAAAAAAAAATTATCATTCCACTGCTTCAAATAAATAAATATATTAATATTGTAACTTCTAAGGAAAGTGGACTTCAAATTCTTTTATTGAATTTTTTGTCAATGACATTTGGCTTTTAAAATTTACGATGAATATTTCGTCTATTCCATTGACTGTAGCGCTGTAACAAGAGGGCGCTTAGACCAATGGCTGTCAATATCAATTATGTTAATAAGAGCATTGGTAATAGGAGCCCTTTCAAATTAAATACCTCTATGTTCGGGGCAACAGAGAAGTACGGTGTCATTAAATTATTCGCGATCTATTAGGGAACAATGCTAATTACAAATCCGGTTCGTGTGATAAGGGTGGGGGAGGCACGGAGACAGTTGCAATGCATGTTTATAAATGGCCAGATGACGCAGAGATACAAGGGAACACACTAAATTGGCAGGGAACATGCTTTCGATACAATGTCGGTCGTACATCACTGATAAGGTCGCCACACTCTGTGGTAATCCACACGGACGACGGAGCGAACGCAAAATCGCGGAGCTACGTCTATCTGCGAAATAGCAGTGCACGGTTGGCCCCATTTCATGTCATTTATTTCAGTTCAATTTGAAATATTTATTGCAAAAGGGGGCATTCCAACAGGAACGGATATGTTTAACAGTCCAGTCAATGGTTCGAATAACGCTCGTTTCTCAGCATCTCAAGTGATACGATTCCAACGTCAGTCAAGAGATTATTGCCCAATATTGATAGTTTTTAAATTTAATCAGAAATGGTTAGTAATCAAATAGTCAAGCCTCGGACGAATACCAGAGATCTATGATGACGTATTCAATATTTAGGTTATTTTTTTTTACTTTCGTCAAATTTATACAATAGTTACTTTAAGGAAAAATTATGAAAATGTACGAGAGATTTACTAGTTATTATTATTATTACTATTATTATTTGCTATCTTATAATAGAATTCGAAGGGAATGATTTACTCAAGAAAGTCTGAGATGATCAAAAAAAGCTATGTATTTAATTCTAAACAATTAAATCATACTAAATTCGAAATTTTTTAATATTTTTTAAGTTAAGATTTTCGCGGGGTATCTTTGCTATATCACATGGTAAGTCATACTTGGCTAGTTGTCTATTAATATCAGTGTGGAAAATTAATTATTCTGCTTAAGTTTACAAATAAACATAAATTTAACGAGAAATCCATTTACTTCTTTTTTTTTTTTCTTCAGTCTTTAATGAAAACCTGTTTTTGTTACATATGTTTTCCAACTCTTGACACTTTCTTTTAACTCACTGCAATTCCATTCACGTTTTGTGAAATTAAACACTTTCCTTCCTAACTGACGTTGGATTCATTTTGGATAATCCTATAGATATTATTTTGACCTTTTTTCTTGTTGTTGCAGTCACTTCCCCACCTTCCGATTATGTGAGTCTATTGTTCAGTAAAGATTTATGGGACATGTGCGGGCGTGGTCCCTTGCTACAGACGTTCTGACTTATCGTTGGTGGCGAGGCTCATCACCAGCTTTATGATATAGCTCCTTTTATCCCCAGTGTTAATATTCGGCACAGCTAGAGTCGACCTTTTATATATTAGACCTTTTTTTTTTCTTTATATCTCTGAGATCATAAAATTGTCTTACAGCAAAACGTGAAGTTAGTACCAAATACATTTCCACAATTGGACATTGCTGGCTCTGGCAAACACGCGTCCAAATTCCTCTCCGTAAGTGGTATCCCTGCAACATGTGACAAATTAGTTTTCTTTTTAAAAATACTAGACGGCTACACGTTGCTTCGCTCCGGAAGCCTCTATAATGTAACGTGATTACACTTAATGAATGGAAAACATCTTATTTATTCAAGGGGGGAAAAAAAGAAATTTCCAAGCCAAACATCAAGTAAACTATTACAAAACTTACAAAGAAAAATACATTACAGTTTTAACTTCTAATAAATACATGCAATACAATATTTACAATACTAAACAACTTCTCTATATACAATATTTTTGTTTTTTACATTCTGAAATATTTTGTATATCTAAAAGACTTCTGACATAAAACAATACTGTTGCCTGGCACACATAATATAGTTGAGTTGACCATGCAACAATACTCTTGTTGCCAGACAACACTTCCGTTGTTGCGGACGTACGTGCGCGCAAAGTTTTTTTTTTTTTTTAATAATATAGATTTCATGAATAACCATTAGGTCAAAATGCTTATTATCCTAATCTGATCCCTTTAATACTATACTGATGAATCCAATTGCAGAAAGCAATGGTTTAAATTTATTAAATACTAAAAGAATTTATCTAACTGAAAAACCAAAAATAAATAAACAAAGTATGTATTTCAGTTATGCATCGTACAGTAACTGCATATGGGATTCATTAACATTCAAAATTCCTCTTTATAAAGTTGTCATAAAGCTCTCAAATAAAACTTTTACGGATAGCAAACTTGTAATTACATAGATTCATTTGTTCAGCATCCGAAAAAGCTGCATCTCTTCATTAGAGAACACACATACAGTATATATAATGTTGGTGAGGACTCAAGATCAAAACAAAAGTATTCCTATTTTGAGGCTGCTCTTAAATAATCATACAAATATTAAGAAAATCGATCCAGACGTTTTAGCTGTTCAGAAACCAACATCAGAACAAAATGTTAAAAAAAAATAAAAAAAAAAAAATTGAAAAATATATCAAATAAAATTCCTTTGCCGAATTTTGTTTGGATCACGAATTAAAATTTAAAACCAAAATTAGAAAACGGCTATATAAAAGCTTTTCTGCAATGTTTATTTTTAAGTTTAAGCGTAAATGTCATTGCAAATATCTACTAATTTTAGAAGCGATTTTATGGTTAGCGATGATGCTATAAACAAACATAGACTAGCGAGATCCTTTAACAAATATGCAAAAATTTGCATCCGTAACATCAGTTTATATAAAAGCGAAGAATTCATTTATTAACTACTTTTGCTTAAGCTATACCATCCAACCAAAAAAAAAAACCTGAAAATATCACGGATGACACTAAGTAGAAGCTTATTCTAAAACCGCATCTAGCCAAATTGTTATTCCGATTACGAAACAACTAGTTCTTCTAATCGATTTTCATGAAATTTGATAAGTTGGGGAGATCTATGATCTTTTTTTTTTGACCGATCCCAAATTTTTAGGAGATACATTTAAAGAAACCAAGGTCCCTTCTACTATTTATAAAATAGCTTTTTTTTTCGTTAAGCAGTAACTCAATGAATCTATTGTTACGGGACATGATATTTTATGAATTTGAAATAAAAAATTTTACGACGTCACTGGGTATAAGAAAGGAAACGCACCTATTCAGTAACACACGTTTTTGTACCTTAGGCCCTACATTCAGAAGCTGTTGGAACGAGGGCGAAAAATAGACGAGGTTGATCACTACCTGTGTGTGTTTCGTGTTTCACACAGAACGCTGAACGTTGCTGGTATGAATTATTTGTGGCGACTTGTCACAGTTCAGCAGCGTTGGTTAATGTTAGGGCGGTCAGGGGAGTGGCGCCACCCGCACAATTGACCTCGGCATCCCAACAGATTTGCCTGATGAATTCATCCATGGCTGTAGGAGTGACTGGAATATCAAATATGCATCAGATGCTTCCCTCCAAGGAGAGATTACAAGAACCAACTGTCAAGATTGCTGGACCACCAGGTCCCTTCTTTTTTTTTAATCTAAATCTAATGGATATTGAGTCATGATACCTTCAAATAGAATTTCACAATTTACCAAAATAATAAATAAATAAAAAATGCAATAGATAACTGTCAAGATATTGCAAGAGAAGTCACTACCGGTTTTTGCGTTTTCTAAGAGATAGTACCTTTTAGTCAAACGTCTCGATACAGTGGATTTATTTCAATAATAAGCTTTTCACAGCTGTAGAATTCGTTGAACAAGTTTTTGTTTATTTGTACAATAATAATAAAAAAAAGAATAGTTCGTACTCGTAGAAGCAACTTGTTTTGATAACATTAATATAATCACACGGTTGCGCCATCATCAAATCTAGAACTTTAGTTATTTCCCGAATGCTCTAGAAAAACTATGGCGAATAATAAAACAGCTAAGTTAATTAGTGTAATTCTAAACTAGCAAAAAGCCTGGCTTTGAGTAGACTCGCGCACTGTTAAAATTAGTTCCGAAAAATTGCATAATAAATATATATACGATTGAAGGTATTTAAGAGTGACGAATGCTACAACGCTCTTTTGTTGCGGTTTAACGGCGCTTTCGTTATGGCTTTTATTATGGGTTTTTTTCCAAGTTTTTAAAAACAAATAATTGCTATAAAATTTACAGTTTTCAGTATTGAAAATAAGATTATGCGCTTCTAAATGGATTTCTAAGTAGCATGCAAAATTTCATATTTCTAGCTACTGTAGATTTTAAATAAAACGATTCACAAAATATGATCTAGTTGGGAATGGAGATACTCACTTCGCTCGTCTAATTAATTGAAAATAATCACAATAAAAAGCTTAAGTAGCACTTGAAGAAACGAATTTAAACACAAAAACCGAAGTATTACAAAGCATATTTCCTAACGTGAAATTTAATTGATTAGAAGAATAAAATGATAATTTTTGGCACTTTTCACGTGATCTGACATTCCTGTGTTTTTCAGTTCAATTTGTCATAACTTTTGGGAATTCAAATTTCTTCTTAAGCAAATAGCAGATAATTCTAGAAAAATAAAATAATGGATAAAATGATTTCAAATATACTTCCACATCGCTATTGACTTTTATCTTGTACTTTAGATTCCATCATGAACCTAAGATCAACAACTCGCCACGTGTTATCTCCGAAAGTTCGCGACGTTACAAAAGAAAAAAAAATCCCAATGAAGATCAACCTATTATTCGATTCTAAAACGACGGACGGAATTGAAATAAATGTTATTATCAAGAACAAAATATATTCTTTACACAATACACCCTTTTCTAAAATAAGATAATATTTCGTAAAAGAACAGTTTCAGAAGAATTACATTTAATTGAGCAGCTTTTTTTTTTTTTAAGTTTAAGAACCTTAATAGGATTAGAGTTTTAGTGTTCTTGTTATCATTTTGAAGCAAATTGTATCTAAGATAAGAGTTTATTATATAGCTATTGTTAACTCTTCATTGCACAAACAAACACACCTTCTAAAATATATTTAAGTGATTATATTTACTTATATGTTTTCTACATTTCTTATAAATATTTTATTTAGGGCTTTTTTTTTTGTTTCAGTTTTAAACTGAATTTTGAACGAATTTTCTACATTTTATAAAATTTTTATTTCTTTTGTATAGCAAATACTAAAGAGATCTACAAACGTGAATGCCTATCAAATTTTAATCGTTTTTTACAATTTTAGTAATTTTAAAATTTAGGATTGTGAAATAACCTTTGACTTTTTATTGATCTTTTTATTTTTTTTCTGTTTTGATGTAATTTTCAATGATAAAACGAAAAAGAAACCTAAGAATTCATGCTGCTCTCTGTACGAAAACACACAAGATCTGTTACAATAAATCAGCCATCTTTGTTTACACTGGAGTGCTCCTGGTGGACAAGTACATAACTACAAACAGATGAAAAACAACAACCGTTACCATCCTTCTGTATCAGGCAAAATTTATCTAACTGATAAAAAGCTGATTTCTAATAGCTAAAATAATATTAAAAACTAACAAACGCCTTATCCAAGTACAAGACAAAAATTGAACTTCTAAAATTAAAACAGAGAATATTAAGGTTTCATTTTTAGCCTGCTTTCTTTGGAAGTGAAGCTCATCAAATGAGTCAGTGACTCATATGTTTTCCCACCCAATAACTTTAGAACCCATGAATTGAGCTTAGTGGAACTTATTGTGGAGCTCAAGTTGTACCTAAAGACTAGGCACGATGTACTTTTATTTTTGAAATTATTTCCAAACGGATCCTTGTCGAGAACTAAACGCTAAAAGGCAAAATAAACTTAAAGGATTTTCATCAATGAATGTATTAAACCATGGCTTGTCCTTCCTTGTCTGTCCCTAACAACTCCAGAATGGAAGATCGGATCGACAAACGGACTTCCCCATCGTGTACAGAGGCCCAATCACGGTAATGTTTTAAAGTTAATAAAAATTTTATTATAGAAATGAAATGTTAGTCGAAAAACAGGATATCTGGTTACTTAAGGGTATTTTCAAGAACCAACGCCCCCCCCCCCCATGTTCGAAATATTTCGCATTTCATTGGATTTCCGCTATTAGCTTGAATGTTAGAAATGCAACCATCTCCTTTCAGTTATCAGCTACAGTTAAGTTTCGGACTCATATACTGAAGGTTGTATATACTGACTCATATACTGTTGTTGTTATTTTTTTTTTTCTTATTTTCCTAACGTATTTTTATTTTTTTTTCTAACTTTTTTTTAATTTTTTCTTACGTTAATGTACTTCCTTTCTTTAATATTATGGGTCACTCTTGAATTTTTGCTTTAGCACAAAATTATATTCACTTGTAATTTATACTCTTGTATTCAGGTGATGTTACAATGGAAAATAAATGCTGGATTTTCGTTTTTTATCGTTTTCACGATTTAGCAAAACAAATTTTAAGGAATAATACGTTAAGGAAAATAGACTTTATTTTCGCTGTTAAATGAACTTAATGTTCCAAAATAAACTAATACTCTACTATTATTAATTACTTTTTTTTATACCTACAGATATAAATCATTTTAAGAAAGTACAACTATTTTCGTAAAATTACGGAAATAAAACTATAAGCTATACTTCATTAAATATAAACTATAGAAGTAGTGACAACTTAAATACGGACAAATATAATTTATTACCATATGAAACGAAATAGATTTTAATTCCGATGAGAGTAACTGTAAATATTGACGTAATCTTTCGATCCTCTAGTGCACGAAAAACATACTCACATCGAATTTTGTATGTTGTAGCTAAATACAGTGGAACCCCGCTATTCGTACACAATCCGTTCCAGGAGGCAGTTCGAATGGCGATTTTTACGAATGGCGGATCATTTTTTCACATAAGATATAATGTAAATTGGATTAATCCGTTCCAGAACCCAGAGATGATTGCTTATTTAAACCTTTGTAATAATACTTTAAGCGTAAAATACAAAAAAATATGAAAACAATAAATATATAGGCCTCTCTTATTATATCTTTCTTTTTCAGTATAGACGATATGGTTGATTTCGCCATGCCATACTGAGTTGCCAGGTCAGAGACACGAGTTCCACTTTCAAACTTCGCAACGAGTTCTTTTTTCAATTCAATTCTCATTCTCACTGCTTTCCTTTTAGGCTTAGTTGAATCAGTAATCTTTTTTGGACCCATGGCTGCACTATTTTCAATAAAAATAACCAAAAATAACAATAAAATATCACAAAGTTTCATGAAGCTTGCATGGATGATGCGTAGCGTACGGAGGCTAGCACAAGACTGAACTGAAGCGACCGCGTTGGGCGGCCAGTACCGTGGTCACGCTGTCCGAATCGCGAGCAAGCGTACGAATGGCGAGTTCAATTTTACTTGAAAAAGTTGGACGAATAGCGAGGCGGACGAATGGCGGGGTTCCACTGTAACTGTTTTGTGGAAAAGCTAAGACCTGTACAATGAAGAACACTAATTAGAGAGCAACTCAAAATGCATCAAAGTACACATTTCGGATAGAAAACGTTAAAAATAAAGAAAATTAAAAATTCGTCTAAAAATTCATTAGATGAATATTCAAACCTCTTAGTTTTAAATTTTTATTACGCTGATAGAAAACATTCACAAACATGAATAAATCTTAATAGTAGAACAAATATACAAAAATAGAACAATTATTAATGAAATTATCTATTAGGACGCCCTAAGAGGAGATGAGCATTGAAGAGGACATTTTTGGTCTAATTCCCTGACTGGCAGAAGAAGGAAATAAAGAGGTGTTAAAATTATATTTTATTTATCAGTGTTAAAAATTAAATATTGCATGTTAGTGTTATAAGGTGTTAGTGCACCTTAAGTAGAAGAGTTTACTTTTTGATTAGTATTAGACTCCATCTTTTACTTAAGTAAATTTAAGTATTTTTGTAAATATTGCCTTTCGGAATTGCCTTTTCCAAAAGTATTACTTAATCTTAAAGGAAAAAAAGAAAGAAAAAAACACATACACACACTCTCAAATTGAAATGAATCTCTTGAAATGATCGAGTCTGAAGTAATAAGGACGGACTGCGATTTCAATACTATAGCCTGTAACATATAGAAGACAAATGGGGACCACTACCTACAGAGCAGATTTCGGGTCCCCAGCGGACACAACACACAGAAGAAGACGAAAGAAACAACCATGCCACGACCGGGATTCGAACCCAGGTACTGGCGCATTGGACGCCACGGCTGGCCGCCGCCGAGATCGCACGACCACGCCAGCACGGCTGCGATTTCAATACTGCGTGTCAGGAAATAGTCTTTAACTAAACATTTTTTTTTTTTATTGCACGTTTTCTTATTCAAAATAAATTGTGAATCGGACATGAAAGATGTAATTTATTATATTAGGATGAACACCAGATAACGGCTTTGAAAATGTTACGAAAAGCTATCTGAAAGATTTACATATTATCAATTCAAAGAATTTAATCATTTTTTTTAAACCGATCTTATATTAATTTAAATATAAGATGATATTTAAGTAACATGTTTGTATCCAATTCACAATGTAAGCTTATTATTTATCTGATGCCATTTATTCAAAATAAGTATTTAGGTAAGGACTATTTTAGGTGCGAAATAGCAGATCGTTTTTCGCCCTTATAGCTCTTTGGGTATATCGCTTCAAGTGCACGAGAATTGCGATATTAGCTATTAACTTGCAATTCAAAATACTCCTGAAACTTAGCAGAATCTCTCTAAAACACGTTTTGTTTCTCCTTCCAAAAATCCCTTATTTCTTTATAGTCTTTAGATTGACAAAAAATGAAATTACGGTCAAAAGATCTGAAATCCTTCCTATTTCACTGACATAATAATTTCTTTGGAGAATTACCTACTGTAGCTGTAATGGAATCGGCTACTGACAAAGGGAGTAGAAATCATTCCTAAAACTGGACGCGTTCCAAACTGAGAACAGAGTAAAGGAAAGACAGTCCATTAAAAGAAGCACAGTGAAAATAATTGAAAGTCAGTTGGAAAGACGGACGACTCCAAAGATTGAGCAAATAAGTCGTTCTTTTTTTTTTTCCTGACCCATCGCAATGTTCCTTTTGGATTTTCATTTTTTTTCTAGTATGACCTGAATATCACGAAAACACAAAACTGCAATTTTAGAGAAAGATATGGCTGAGAAAGCTGTCATTTTTTCTTCTTTTCTTCCCTCTGTTCTTCTTGGCGATACGAATCTTCTGAATTATTCAGGCTTCGCGAGAGTCGCAAATTAGCCCCGTCTTAATATCACCCGTCTTTCAACGATCGGGGAACCCCAATTTCCAGAATATTTTTACTGCATTTCTGGAAAGAAGAGGAGTGGGTGGCAGCAAAGTGGAAGCAAAAAAAAAAAAGTTTTTTGCTTGAAACTCGATTTAATAGAGCTATATCTTTCAGTGTAATCGAAACGCATTTGATAAGAACATACGATAGTGAATTTTAAAGAAAACAAAAAGTTTCTCAAAGAATTTTCTTTTACAAAACAAAGAAAATCATTTGTTAGTAAGTCTTACAACCTGAAGAAGTTTTGGACAAATGTTTTAATAAGATCTAAAATCTTTAGATACAATTTCAGCTTCTTAAAGGGAAATCTGAAGATAGATTTGCAAGAAGTACGCTTTTATCTAGCTATCATACTGAATTTATCAAAACCAAAGTTTTCTTTAATAAAGATTGTTTTAAAAAAATGCACATCTTCAGTTACCATCACTGGGAATCTGCGAAAAACTGTTTCGGTCTATTAGAGATGCATTTGCCAGATCTGCCCATTCAATAAAGATGTGACCCTGTAATGATGAACTGAAGTATTTCAATTATATAAAGTAATACCTTGGAGTGTGTTTCACTTGCAGCATTTCATGACTGTATTTAACTATGCTGTAACAAGGGACTGATGTTAATTAAAACTGTGACAACAGATGTTTACTAAACTCTAACTTTAGTTCAATTTGGTTAATGAAACTAATTATGACTTATAAATGTCGTAGAGTAACTTGAAATTAATTCTGTATCATTTGTTTGCACTTTACTTTCTCAGTAACTTAAAACACATCAGTGAAACAGAGAGGTTTGGTCTGTAAATAAAGACTAAGGTAATGATTTCAGAGGAATATTATACATATTATATATACATTTAAGCAACTTTTCTCTGTGAGAATCCTAAAAAAATGCTTTATTTCTGTATGGAAAGAAGCAAAAATCTTGTTCAGAAAAACATTTTTATAAGCCTAGGACGTAATTTGTCTCATTTTGAAATTTAACTCTTGTATAATCTCAAGAACAACTTCTGTAAGTTTTGGAACTATCTGGATTTAGATATTAATCTTCTAGAGAACATACATCTAAATAACAAATCTAAATAAAGAAAAGTTTCTTTCAGACGTATACGGTTCAATCATCTTCCAGTGCATTTAGAGCTAATTCTAGAAACGTCCAAAGTTTAAGAGGCAGAAGTAAGTGATTTGTGTAAACGTGAAAAATTAATGAAGTTATCACAAAGAAATATTTTAAACATGAAAGAATGGGAAAGTTTTACTTGCTATTCTGATTGAGTGACACAAATGCAGCATATCACGCAATGTCACGCTTCAAATATCTCTTAAGTTAATAGCTTTCATATTCCATTACGTAAATTGCGCTCGAATACAATCATTCTCGAAACTTTTCTTTCTTTAATTCTCATTAAAAAACTTCAAAATATTTGAAAGTAAAAGAAAGCATTAAATGCTAAATAAATTTAAATAAAATAAATGAAAACAATGAACTTAACAATGAAGATGTTATATAGAAATAGCAATGATAAAAGTGTGAACTTGATGCTGTGGTGTTCTTGTGGGATATAGACTAAGCTGTTGAGGATAGATTGTTGGTGATGTATGATGGCTGGAAATAAGAACTGGAATGATGAACTTTAACTAAATCCCTTTGTTGAATACCAAAAGACAGAGAATACAGTGAACACGGAGAATATAATGAAGATTCTGCTTCTATACATTGATACGTGTGATATACAAGATTACGTTTATCATCGCTCTGTTTGTGAAATATTTGAACAAAGAAGAATAGAATAAGGAGCTTTAAGATATGATAATGATTCTTCTTACTATAAGTTTTATTTACATAAGTTATGACATTGTATCTCTGATGAAGATAAAGAGAGAACGTTTTCGCAAATCAAGATATTCAAAAGTGAATATTAGTTTATGAATTCATTTATTTTTGAAATTAGAATGCTCTGTATAATTATTATTAATAATAAAATACAGTGCAACTTGGATAATTCGAAGCTGAAGGGACCACTACAAAACTTCGAATTATCTAAGTTTTCGAATTAAACAAGTTACATCTTTTAACTTTAATTTCAGGTCCACTGAATGCTTGAAAAGATTATTCTGTCAATAAGTAAATATTTATTCAGAAAGATCATGGTATGAAAGACTTAAACACTATATGCATGTAAACAAAATAAGATTTATATTACATAAGCTACAGTGCATATTACATTAAATACAGAAAATTATAGTTTTTCAAAAAATTATGCAATATCTGATTGTTTTGTAGAATTCAGTCGCTTAAGGTTAGCAAAATCATCAAGCATGTTTAGTGAACGGAAAACAGCTTCACTTAGGTTGGTTTGTCCTTCAATGTACCGAAGAAATTCGGCGGTATCCCGTACTCGTTGCCGATTTGGCATTTCTTCTTCACACCCTTTTCCACCTCGCGAATGGCGGCGACCTTTTCAGCGAACGTTAAATTCTTGTTCACACGTGGTTTACTGAAAGACATGGTGACACTGACAGCAGGAAGCTCGAATGGCGTCTGAAGCGTCACATGTCGAATGGCATCGCGTGTCGAACCGCATCACGTGTCGAACGGTGGCGGGAAGGGGATTTTAGTTGTCACGTGTCGAATTTCTTAACGATGAAACGCCGAAAAGTCGTTATAGTTCAAAATTTTTTGTAAAAAACTTCGAATTAAGAAAGTTGAACTTCGAATTATCCACGATTTTTTAACATTGATTTAATAGGAAATTCAAGGGACCAAGAGAAATCTTCGAATTAACCAGGATTTCGAATTAAAGACGTTCGAATTATCCAAGTTGCACTGTATCTACAAATTCAGAAAGAGAGTTTGAGGTAACTGGTCTTAATATTTCATGTCTTTATTTGTAAGCTATTATAAAAAAAAAAAAGCTTTGAAACTTTTTCTGTTGTAAAATAACTTATAATTTTAAAATTGAAAAGCTATCAATCAGATGTATACATTTTACTATTAGTTCATTCAATTGTAATTCTATACAAATAATGTAATTCTATACAAATAATATATAGATGTCTCACACAATTTTTCTCTTAAAAGAAGAATATACCTAGATTTTCAAAGAATCTCTATTTAGGGTTATGGCGAAATTGAATGTTTTTGTCATGCATTTTTGTACTGAAGGACAAAAGATTTAATTATTCTGCATTATTATTGTTATTATTATTATTATTATTTATTAATAATTACTATTAATTAGGTTTAGAAATCTATATATTTTGTTAAGAATTGTCGTATTGAAATGATGGCATGTTAAAAATACGAATTATATGCCCTATTAAAATTCATTATCTATCGTAGAAACCACATGACGTGGTTACTATAGAACAACAAGGAATTTCTTGTATTTTGTTTTTCTCACAATTTTCTGCCAATTTCTCGTCGACGATATTTTTATCCATCTTTCCTTTTTAAGAATTGCTTTCATCACTCATCATTCATCTTCGTTGCAATTCACAGTATCTTTCAGTTCATTATTTGAAGTTATTTTTTATTCATCATTACTCCTGCATTTTAACACTTACAACCCCTTCCCTTTGTGATGCTAATGTATCTGTCTATCCCAATAGATGGATAATAAGAATTTCTGTGATTTTCAATCACACACTTCATTTTAATCTGAGACATGCCAATTTCACAGCTTTTCTTATTCTAGCATTGAATCAGTTACATTTTCCATTTGCTTACTGAAGCTCTGTAATCTCCTACACTCTTGAAATCAGATACATAAAAATAATTAGGCCGAGATCTACCGAGACTCCTGGAAAAATAATGGAGACGCAGCAAGTGACGTCATAAGCCAAAACCTGTTGTCACTGTGTGTGTGGGTGCTGTTTTTCTTCGAATGTCACACGCAAGTTCAGAGCTTGTTGGGCCACTACAATATTTGCAAAGCGGACCGCCACGCTCCGTCCACAGATTTTTTGACACTAATCCGTCGTCGTGGAGGTATTACACGTGTCAGCTTGGCTTAGGCAACCCTCCAGGATTCAGTTCCACTCTGGAGTTCAACGACCATCCCCTACTAAGTAAATAAACCAAACTGTCATAAGTTTCGAAAATATAGTTTGTGTTTAGCTAAAAGCTCTAATAAGCAACACATATACATAACAAATAAATAAGGAATAAAATAGGGAAAAATAAGACAATGATATTCAAATATTCTAATCATCATTGTTTTCAGCCACTTTCAAACTGATAAAAGTGTCTCCAGTCCCACAGTTCCTTTCATCTGTAACAGAAGACTGAATGAAATCTACAGACTGTTGTATCTATACACAATGGTATAGGATACAGCAAAACTTTTGATTTAAAAAATATTATCCAAACTTTACTTAAATTATCTTCATTACTAGGAATCCAATTTATTTATTTATGTTGCTTATCTCTATTTTTCTTCCTGCTGCATATCCTAACTAATTCTACATCAATCCATTATAAGAATTAGACGTATCTAATCTGGTTCCTTTCTTTCTTTTAGGCGATCCTGTCTCGTAATTCTTATTTTTGTTTTTTGTTTTTTCTAAGCTCCTTTTATACAACGTGTAATCTTTGTTTCTTTGCTAAGTTTGCTGTTTTAAATTAAGAACAATTAATTTAGATGCTTAGAACTATCTATCATCACTCACAAATGTTGAGTGCGTGATTTAAGTGATGTATTTCACGTAAAATGGCTTCAGCAATCACTAACAGTTATCCCTTCGTAATATTAAAATGAAGTCAATCATTAATCAAAAATGGAAAACTTTATTAGTGAAATACAGAAATGTGGATTGAAAAATAAAAAAAGAAATACAATTCCAAGCCTTAACCAATTAATTCGTTTCTCATCATTTTAAGTTTTATAAATATATCATTGGTCATATTCTGAGTGTTAATTCAATGTTCTCACCATTATGTAAATATGTGGATACTTATTTACAGATAAATTATATTCTAATCCTCTTTTATTTTTGAAATCTCCAGGATTCAATGTCATCTTGCTATTAACATTGTTTTCTTGGTAACTGACCTTTATTATTCCACTTGATTTTTTTCTTATTTATTGTCTGATTTGTTCGTTTATATTTGCTGGACAGATTTCTTTAAAATTTGGGACAATGCCTATATAGTGTCCAACTTTAAACATAAGCTCATTTATTTTGATCTTCACCTGTCCCATCTCTCAAAACTTTCCCCCGAAACCTCTCGCTAAAACAGCTGGACTGCTTTCTTTAAAATGTGGTACCATGCTTAGTTAAGGTACAACTTAAAATATGTACATGATTATTTTGGTCTTCCCATCATTCCCATCACTAAATGTTCAATCCCTACTAAGCAATGGATAGCTCTACCTAATTTATATACCTAATTTATATTCATAGGCAATTACTATAATTGTATATTTGTACCTTTCTAACGTACATCACTTAGTTTATGTCCTGCACAGAAAGTCTTGTAACTTCATCCCCACCACAATTGAAGGCTGACAATTTCAGAAGAGTCCTGCCACCCACACACACACTTATCTGTGTGGGAGTTATTTGCTTACAGGATTAACATGACAGCCTCTATAGTACCCTCTTTACAAAGAAGATTAACTTCGGTAACCCAGCTCTATCACTTTCTTGTAGTTGACAGGGCTTTGCAGAATATAAACCAAAATGCTAAAAACTACAGCTTTTTCAAAGTTAAGAAATGAGATCATTTTCAAAATAAGTTCCTCAGAGTACTGAAAGTCTATTTTTGTGTCTTTTTAATTTCTGTTTTTGAAGTCGTGAAAAATTCTACAAAGAAAAAGTCACCGAATTTATAAATTATAATATTAATAATTTATCTTCCATTTATTGAAGATTGACTAAATTTATTTAAAGTATCAATAAAAATGATAAAAAATGATAAGAAAACAAATATTTTTGACAACAAGAACAACTACCACTGAAGGAGCAATAGCGCACATTAACCTGATATAATAACTATAGACAAGAAAAAGGAATCTGCATCTCTTAATTGAGATTACTGGATCATCCACTGGTAACAAGCACACAATGAGAAGATCGCCAAATAGGCAGAACTGGCTGTAGAAAGTAAACAAATGTGGAAATTTCAAAGCTTCAGATTTTCCCCATTGTGATATCTGCAACAAGTATAATATCAAAAGCCAAGTCGAGCATTGTAATAGTGTAGAAGAAATTAGAAAACAAAAATAGTTCTGTGATCATAAAGAAATTCACAAAGTATAACTAAAAGTTTGGAGGATTCCTAAAATTGAGAAAAGAGAGGGAAACAAAATTGAAGATTTATGGGTCCAATTCTATCAAAATCAATAGGGAGATTAAATTTGATATCATTAGAATTTTATGTTTCTAAGGTAATAATTTTCGAGTCATTTATGTTTTTTCTCGTTTCTTGATAATGTATTTTGGATGATTTTTCATCATCAGGAATCTTAACATGTTTTGAAGTTTCCATATTAGCGTAAAATAGGCTGTCTTGAGATGTCACTTATGAACATTAGTCTCACTTTTTAGTCTGTTTAGCGCATAAGAAATTCATTGAGGCGGTCAGAGACTAGCACATGAAATTTCTTTTTCTTTACTCTTACTGAGTTTTTATGTTTTCAGTTTAGATTTGTGGAGGTTCCATTCTTTTCCTATTTAACCTAAAATTGCTTTTCGAATTTGAGTTTCCTACGGTATGTAGTTGGTTTTTATCTTAATTGCAGACGGACAGTATTTTCGACTTAATGTTTCAATGTAAAACGTTATTTTTAATTCTACTTTTTTTTTCTCTCTTCCAGTCTCTTTCGATAAAATCTGCATATTCTGCTTGGGGTCTCACGAGAATTTAACGAAGTTACAAGACAAATTTCCTTTTAAAAGAATATATTTTTTCCCTATCGAAAAACTTCTCTTAGCTTAATATTGAATGCCGTGGATTTGGAGCGATATAAGTATTTATAAACTGTAATCCGCGGCTAAGTTTACGACTTGACTTCTTTGCAGCGAAGATGTTGCATCTCATTATGCGATCGCAAACACAGCTAATGAATGCTGTGAATTAATAGCTATTGAATAACTGACCACTGCTTGACCGGACGCTGCGTGCAAACGAACCGCTGGCAGAGAGGGGAGAGAGCGGCTAATTTATCGTTCTTACCTGTCAGGTGCCACAAGATGAGTCAGGCAGCAGTCAAGATAAGAGGAAGTGACGGCCCTGACCCCCAGGTTAATAGATGGCTCCGTATCTTCCCCGCAACGCCACTTTGATCTCCCCCTCCCTGACAAGTGTCTTCCGCTACGCCAAACAGATATTTAACCATCTTCCTAAACACCAATTCCCTTCTCTCACACCATCCCCTCTCAGGTTCAACTACATTTTTAATTATTTTTGTGGCCTTAATCAAACGTGACTGAGAATTATTTTTTCTAAAGTTTTCCAGCGTTGTTTTTGTAAGAATTTATTCCAATGTTTACTTGGAAACCTAAAAATATCGTTATATTCCAAATTGCATAAGTAAACATTGGTTCAATAATTCCTTAAACTAAATAAGTAAATTAGAGAGTCCTTATTTCACTCGAAAATTGAAGCTGATTGGCAGGAAAAAATTAAGTTATTATCTGAGCATGCGTAGTCTTCCAATAACTTGAACATTTTGTTTCTATGTTTGTCAATTGTCTGTTTGTACGCGTATTACAAAAGGCTAAACATATTTCCATGAAATGTGGTATCTAGCTTAATTACATTCCAAATTAAAACATAAACCATTTACTTTGGTTTCCACCGTTCCCATCCCTCAAAAATGACCCCGAAAAACCTTCGCTAAAATGGCGGGGCTGATTTCTATAAAATTTGTTACGAAGCTTTATTTGTGGTCCAATTTGAAATAGAAGCATGATTGTTTTGCTTTCCACAAACCCCGGTCCTCAAAATGGATTCCAAAGCAAGTTCGTATCCACTACACTATAGATAGGTGAATGGTTGCAAAAGTAACTTTCATGTTCCAAACACTACAAGTATTAGTTTAGCAAGTTCTTAAAATATTAAACACATCAGTACTATCTTTTGCTGGAAAACTGAAGCCATGCGACGACTGGTTGTCGACAAACCTCACGTGATTAATCAAGTTATGAAAATCCTAAATTTTTTAATTTTCTTTACAGATCATTCATCTCAGTTACATTTTATTATAAAAATAAATAAGTAACATAAATAAAATAAAAATCGGAATTTTTTTCCTGGTTAATTTTTTGAGTGTCCCAAATGAGCGGCAAAAATGACTTTGGATGATATTCCTAAAAAAAAAAAAAAAACAAAAAAAAAACAACAACCAACTCAATCCAGTTGTTGTACTTGGAGATTTCAGGGATATTTATGAGATGTTGGAAGGGAGTGGACACGAAAATGAATGTCTATGTTTCATGTTCAGCCATAAATAAGCAATGCGCCAAATTTTACGGAAATCCGTCCAACCGTTTTAGCGTGATGCGCATACAAAAAGACTAACAGGAAAATAAAGAAAGAGAAATATTCAATTTCAATAGGAGAATTCACAAACTCAGTCAACAGATAAACATCAAAAACTCCAAAAAACGGTCATTACAGTTCTACTTATTTTCAAACCTTGAAATTAAGATGGGATTCAGGTTAAACTGAAAAACATACGTTAATAAATCTTTATAAGCTTGATTTAATTTTTATTGCAGTAATCTCCAGTAAAGCAGAATAAAGTATCAACCACTGATGTTTTGATGGTCTCTGATCAATTGCAGTTGCTGAAAATAAAGATTTTTCCCGAAATGCAATGGGAGAAAGCCTTTTTTTGTTTTTGCCAGCGTATTTTCATGTTCACACCTGGATTGCTTTTATGTCGGCCTCATTAACCTGCGAAATAAGAGTTGATCTGCATATCTTGTCATCGGCTAATGAATTGCTCGGGATGTTGCTGTTTTGGCCGACACCGGTGTTAAATCGATCGTAATTTTGGCACGTCAGCCGCATCGGGCTCTGCCAGCTCCCTTTCCTGTACAGAGAAAGTTGCGTGCATCACGCATTGCAGCCTTAAACAATGTAGATCGAGCAAACCACACTCCCGACGCCAAGAGGCGAACGCCGAGGGAACGAGGGAGTCCCGGTCGGAAACACACTTCCTCCCTACATCGTAACAGCTGAGACCAACTACGCCCTGAGTGGGATCATTTTAAAATAACTTCAAGCAGGAAAGGAAGCATGAAAACATTAAATATTTTCATATTCTGTTATCTTAATTCATGAGTCAAAGCTTCAGAAAACAACAACAACATAATACTTAAACTAAATATTGAAACTATGTAATATTTTCACAGTAATATTAATCATTAAAAAATGTAGAATTAACGTTTTGAGTTTCTATGAGGATCATTTTTTAGACTACTTTCCACGCTTCTTTCTCCTCTAAACGGGCCCTAGGGTCTATCCAGCCCTCCATAGAATGGGTACCGGGTTTCTTTCCCGGGAGTTAAAGGCGGGCGAGCGACGGGCCGACCCCCCGTCCTCAACTTTGTCCAGTAGGTTCTGAACACTGGAGCCTACCCTCCAGCTGCATTGCGCGGTCCTCTGGGCCTGATCGCAACTTTTAACTTAACTTTCTAAAGAAAAGCAAGGCTTACAAAATCAAGATATCCGTGTGCATGTTTGTCCCATTAGAACTTTTGAATTAGTGAATGAATTTTCTTGATCTAGTAATTCTCGTGCTCACGCTTTAGTATGATTAAAATTTAAATTGATTTACGCAACTTCAACAAGCAATGCAAGTTTATTTATTTATTTTTTTCTCAGAAGATGGGAATTTCTGTTCAGCAATATTATTATTTTAAAATAAACAAAGAATTTTCGTCTGTATTTGTTTCACGACTTAAAAAAAATAAGATACTCACAAAATTTTAGGGAAGAACTTGTTAGGAGATGATCAATATTTTTTTCATGTTCGCCTCCATAAACCTGAAAAACTCCGCTTGGAATAAATAGAATAAATATGATAATAACGATAATTTGAATATATCTTTTTTGTTAGCTCTTGTATTTATCAATATAACTCTGGTTGTGTAAAATAATTTAATATATATTTTTTTAATGGATAATCTGTCAACTTATCCATTGAGATAAGATGCGTATGTCTGTAAAGCCCCCCCCCCCCAAAATGGCGCCGAACCACAATTTCTTTCTGTCTTTCTTTTTATTTTGGGAGGGGGGGCTAAATTTGTAAAGAAAAAAATAAATTATCAGATAGTAATAATAGAATAATATCGATATGTATAAATTAAATATATTTTGGCTTCATATTGGATTACTATGAACAAAATCACATCTTATGCTTCTTATACTGAAAAGCATCTGTTTTTCCCCTACTCCTCTATTTAGTTGAATATCTATTTATTATAAAGTCCTAAGGTGTCGAAATCAGAATAGCCTAGGGCGTCAGAATCTCGAAGTTCGCCCCTGATCTAAACACGAAAGTAATGATTAGTGCACTTTGGGAAAAAAAAAAATCCCCTAACAACTAAAAAATACTGGAAATTCAATTTGAAGGTACTTTTTGGGCGGAAACAGAACTAATGACCAAAAGAACCGAAGGCTCCATAACTCAGGAGATGTCAGGTGATAAGATATACCCCTCACTCATGGCCGACCTACCTGAGAAGCACGGCATTAGTCTCATCGAAAATACTAAAAAGTTAGCGCAGATCTGAAAAGTGCAGAATTTTAAAAACGATTTACAGTAAATGTTCACTTATACGACTGAATAATTCTTCAATAAAAATCGTTACGCAAGCCATCGAATCATATAGTGGTTGTCTAAAAAAAAAAATAGTAATATAAAAATTCAACTTAAATATTTGAAAAGAAAATGAAATAGATATATGTAGATATTCCGTTAAATTTTGTACCGTTATCTCTTCGTGGTAAACTAAAAAATAGACTATCCGTTTGTTTAGGAATCCTTCCTTTCATCCTTCAAATGAATCCCAGAAATCTCTTGCTTAAACGACTAGATGGACTTCTTTAAAATTTAGTAGAATGTTTATTTACAGTCCAAATTAATAAAAAAATCAGAACGGTTAATTTGGGCTCCTCGCCTCCCCCAGTTCTCAATTCGGTTCCCGTGCTGCGTACTCAGTTCCCATTACACAATGGAAAGATGAGAGTAGATCTACTTGCAGTAATGCTATAAATAAATAAATAAATAAATAAATAAATAAATAAATAAATAGAAAAACTGCTTGTATTTTAGAATTGCTTACTGAGATAGAAGGTAATAATTGTAAAACTCCTCAGAAACGGATAAGAAATGAAAAAATCAGCAATAAAATATCATTCCATTTCATCGCATTTCTGACAGTTCATATTTGAAGTCTAAATCCTAAATTAGATTTTATTTAAATCTTGGTTCGGTGAATATGCTTTCGTTGATTGTAACTTTGATGAAATAATTGAAATGTTCGAAAGAACATAGCTTAATTTTTTAATAAAACATTAAAACGAATAACGGGGTTCAGAGAAGATTGTAGTTGCCCATATCTAAAAGTGGATTCACATGAAATTGGGTAATTATAGATTTTGACTCGCTAAGGCAAGCAGGAAAATTAGCAGCTTTTTTCTGCAAGATGTATTTTAAAGCGACCCTGTATGAGTATTTAAGATTCCTGCATCAGTGTGTGTGTGTGTGTGTGTGTGTGTGTGTGTGTAATGCTCTTCGTAGTCCAAATCGAGGCCCATGAGTCACACTTTGTTAAACTCCCGTGGCCTGAACGTTAGTGGGAAAGTACAGACTTCCGGTTTCCAGACAACTTCCGTTTTATAGTTGGTTATTAATCGGCTCAAGAAATTAGTGTTATTTACCAAATTGGGATCGAGCTACACTGAATTGACTATGGTGAGAACGAATATGGCACCTTCGAACCAATATAGCCACTTATTCAGAGTCGCTCGAATATTGCAAAATGGTCTAAAAGAACCGCTTGAAATTGTACTTGATCCAGGAACTACAATGACTAGAATAAATGAGTTCTGCGTGCCAATCAACAGTAGCTTCACATTTAGGCATTTGATAGACTGCAAATTATACGAGTCACTTGGTTTTGTGTTTAACGACTAACATGTAAATTGCCTTTTTATTTTATGTTAAGTGCTCAGAATGTTTAAATCTAACTTAAACTAGATCGCCTTGAAAACAACTCAAATTTGTCGTTACGGAAATAATCTGAGATAATTTCGGTAATTTAGAAATTTTCCGAAAAGAATTGGCAAAAGTTTTTTATTGGAAAAGAACCGAAATTGATTCAGTGAAATACTGCGATCTTCACAATAACCAAGATGCCTTTGTAACATTGGAGTTGGCAGATGGACTTTATATTCAAAAAAATAAAAGGGAATAAAAAGGGTTGCATTAATAGCTGTGTTTTAGTAGTTCTCTAATTTATCCCTTTCAACTATTTTGGGCTTCATTAGATCTTTGGTTAGCGAATAAAAAAATAACACAAGAGAATGAAATAAGTGTGCTGTTAAATTTCAAAGGTTTTTAAGTGTACCCACGGGAGCCACACTGTTAAATCAGGCGTATTGTTTCTTTTTGGGGATAATGGCGCCTCCGAAAGGGTTCAAATTGGAGGTCCCATCCGACTAATTTCACCTTCTACCCCCAACCGAGATTGCCCCGGGTTCAAAGGGTATGAATTGCCAAATGGTAGTCATAGAAAGTCATCTGTCAAAACATATCTTAATCAGGTTGGCCCCGGGGAGTCCGAAGCAGTCCTTCAAAACGCCGCCCGATGCCATATGTCGCTGCCCGGTCTTTTACGCACTCGTAGGGCGACAGTGACGACGCAGTCCGCACGGGAGAGATTTACAGCGCTGGTAATTTATTATTACGCGCTCAACTACATCTCACTTCCCCTGGAGTTGTAATATCCTTCAGCCAGTGTACCGTAGGCATTGGGCGTGCCGTATTGACTATCCGGATGCTCAATTATCCGGAGTTAAATTTTAAAAACAATTTTTGGCTTTATTTGACATTATAGAAATGAGATAAAATTACTGAACTAACTTTAATATTTATAATATTTACAAATCTATATATATAAAAGTCTAAGCATGTCTGAATTTTATACTTTAACGGTTGCTTGCTACCGCAGGGAGTTACAATAAGATCTAAGTTGGTAAACCTCTATATTTAAGAAAAAAGGATTAGACTAAACGAAAAAAAAGAGTAATAAAACATAATTTTAAGGCACAAATCCCATAAAACTCAAAATCTTAGAAAGCTGAAATTTTTGATTTAGATAAAGGTATTATCAAGAAAGAACCCTAAGGAGTTTGATAATATCAGTACTATTTTATCAGTAGATAATGAACTACGGACCAAAAATCCTTTAATCTAAATGAATGTAAACCTTTATTGAAATGAACATTTTTTTTAAGGAATATTTTAGATTTTTTAGACTTTTTTCTAAAGTTGGCACGCCAATTATCTCTTGTATTGTTCGATTTTTTTTGTAAAATTATCACATAGGATCACTGTGACTTTTGGCAGTGACTGCCTGGATACCTCATGCTATATAGGAAAAAAAAGTATTTATACAGTAAAAAACAAAAAGCTAAAACGCATATTGATTGTTTAGTTAAGTTACTCCTAAACATCTTCAAGTAACAAAACAAAAAGATGGAGAGAGGTTTCTATGCATTGTCTCATTGATAATTCTTTCCTTCGGAAACAGGCTTATATCCTTATAACAATGCATCTAAATTTCGATATCAAACTATAAATAGATAGGTCTGTCAAAAGTAACTTTAAAATATAAACTTTTGAAATTTACTTTTGAAAATTCGATATAAATATGAACAAGGAGAGTCAGCTGATAATATCCCATCATTCATCACTGCATGAACAGATGAATAACAAATGCCAGGCTTAATAGAAAACTGGAGCCTCAAGTAGTCAAATCTGAAGCTACTGAAGCGTTGCTATCCGCAGCTATTTTTTAAACAACATCAATCGCAATATAAGTTCATTTATTAATTAAAACAGTATAACGTATTTCTTTAATAACTTACTTTTATTAATATTAACAATTTTGATATGTTAATTCCAGTGTTTTGATCATGCTAATTGTCTTTTGTGCAGTCATGTACTTGATAACGTTATTGAATTACTTCCTATTTATTTATTTTTTATTTATTTGTTATTCCAATAAAAAAATTTACGTTTATTATTGCCGAAAATCAGCTTAAGCTTTTTTCTTCTTATTACTATAATTAAGAATATTCTTAATATCACTAAGTTTAAAACAGTATTTCAACTTAATTTTTCGGCTATCTTTATTAAATACAATATTGTAAGAAATGTTACCCGGAACAAATTTTAAATAATCAAAGAAGGGTTTTTGTAATATCTCTAATTTGACTTCATTACTTGCTTTGATTTTACTGTTGATTCATAAGTCAATCGAAATAAAGATCATGAACAAAAATATGTATCATGAAAATCCGGACCCTATTGATATATTCCATGTCATTATATTCAGTATCTTTTTTTAAAAGAAGCGCTCTACTAAAGATACGGAATTCAATAGCGGTAAGATATATAGGTAAGGGAAGATCTCCATCAATAGAACATTTTTTATCATTACGACTTGTCTCAATTATTAGTCCGTTCGGAGTTATATACGTCTAGATATGACGTTTGAGTGATTGATTGTGGTGTATGTGGATGGCAGGGAAGCCAACCATCTACAGGCGGGGGGTGCTTGGCTGTAGGGGGTTGGCTTCCCTGCCACCCACATTCACCACAATCAATCAATCACACTGTTAATAATTATTATACGTAATTAATAATTAATATTATCACTTATTTCAAGTAAATAAATTATAAATAAATTATTTCAAGTAAATAAATTATAAATAAATTATTTCAAGTAAATAATAATTATTTACAAGTAATAAATGAAAATAATATTTACTGTTACTGAAAATAAGTATTAAATGATAATTAATTAATACATCCGGGAAGTAAGATGTCAACGAGATAAGTCATATCTAGACGTATGTAACTCCGAACGGACTAATAATTAAGACGAGTCGTAATAATAACATATGTTCTATGTAAGGAGGTCTTTCTATAGGTATATATCTTATCACTATACAGGGTGGGGCAATTTCCCATACAGTTAGCCCACTCTCCTTTCAGCTTCAAGTTTATTCAAAAACTGCAGAGATCTTACCGGTCATACGGGATAAAATAATAAGAAATACTTCCTCAATTTGCAGATTTTAAAACATTGATGCGTAATGCTTAGTTTCTTGTAAGCATATTAGTTATTTAGTGCAGTAATCTTGTATGACCCTCCACGTAGACTAGGTTTTGAAGCAAGAGCTCTTCCATTCTCTAATTCAAGCACTAAAAACTTGGAATTCTGCTCTTGCTTGGTTTTACTCACACAAATTTTACTTATTTTTTACTTTACTTACTTTTTACTTGGTTTTATTTACACAAATTTTACTTATTTTACAAAATAAGTTTAACAGTTCAAATGGCGAGTCCTCAATTTAAGTTTGTATGACTAGAAAAGGTTCCCCAAAATGGCTGGTATATTAGTATCGTTGTTAGAAGCGGAGAAGCGTGAACGGAAAGGTTGTTAACGTTGACCTTTCCAATTATGTCTACGGATTTAATTTCAGCAATGACTTATCGATTTTAATGCTTCGAATACTGTAATTTTCCTCTGAAAAAAGAAGCCGTCCACCCTCGCACACACACACCATCGATTTATGCGGGCGTCGCCATGCATGAAGGAACCTCTCCAAACATTTTAGTAGAAGAGAACAATGAATATACGATATGGAACCGGGGGTCAGGGCACGTTTGTTATACGTCGACGACACTAGGAGAGAGAGGGGGGAGGGAAAGAGAACCCTTTTCTAAGACCCAAGCACCTCGTTCCCTCACACGTAATAATACAATCATTGTCGGTTGAGTTGATCCCAGAGACTCTTTTCCAATGGTCTCCTGTGTCTGAACAACATCTGGCCGATTTAAGCGAGGACATGAAATATGGCGACGGTTAATACGAATCGAGCAAAAAAAACAATTTCAATTAGTGTCGTCTAGTAGTCTTCGCTAGAGCTACCTCGGGTGGCGTGCTGTGCAAGAGGGAGAGGGGATACAGGTTCGGTGAATAGGGAAAACCTCTAACTGATATAGGAAGTACCTTTACAAATTACAACTTTTGTATGTGTTACTGATTAATTAAAAAATTAATGTATTTTGCCTTAATTTTTTTTTTAACTTTAATTTTTAATTGCAATTTCCTTTCTGCAAATACAAATCTTCAGTGTACGGATGACAAAGTATTTTAATAATCATTCATAATGTGTATGAATATAATGTGTATATGTGTATCATTCTAAAGTAAAAAATTTTTTTTTTTTTTTAAATATAGAAAATATTTGTAAACCTCCTTCATATCGAGCACAAATACTGGCTCCTAATAAATATTTTCAATTTGCTTATACCAACAATGCTAATTTTAAAATTTTGAGTAATTAATAAAATGTTGATTAGGAGTGCGGAATAATTAATAACAATTGTAATTCAAGATTTGTGCACTAGATAAATTTAAATAATACACATTAAAATACTTATTTAATCGTAAAATAAACGCAATATATAATTACTTTGCATATTACAATTTACATTATTAAAGAGTAAGCCTAATAATAATAAAAAATGTTCTGCAGAAGATACATTTTAATGAAGGATGTAAAATTAATAAATGTAGTTTATAAATTACTTACATTTATTACACAGTTATTATACAAATTGTATAATTTAGATAAGGTAGTTCATTTCTCAACCTTTATAAAATGCGAGCGGATATTTTTTCCGGAGGGCTAAGAATGAAAATTAGTTTATTCCTCCGATTTCATTTTATTCTAATAGGCTGCGGATCGTAAGATCCTCTAGTTTCTCCGCTTGAGAAAGCAATTAGCTAGAGACGTTGTTAGAAAAACCCTAACGTGAATAAATCACGCAATTTAACGCACTTTTACTTAAGTAGAGAATTTTCTTTTTCACCTGAACTGCACCTGATTGGTCGTTACACGACTACAAATTCTACCTGTGCTCTCAGACATATAGAATTTCCTTCTAATCCAATTACAGAAGATTGCATTTGCCCTAATAACAATAACTGGTTTCGTTTGCCTTTAGGCCTATTTACCAATAATAGTTTCATCAATGGAAAACACTTATGTCTGTACAAAGGAGGCCAATACTTAAAGTAATGGGAAAGTAGTATTTCTTAAAATAAATAAAAAAATAATAATGGGAAAGTCAACATTTATTTAGACCATTTTTAATTACTTAGAAAGTTGAATGTATGGATATTTTCATTAATTTGTAGAATGTGTATTTATTCACATTACGCCCACATTCAATTTGTGTGTTTATTTAATATGTACAAAGTTCCAAGCATTTAAAATTAAACGGAAATGGCCCCAATCCCTTTATATAATTTGCATGAAATGTTTTCTTTGAATAAGTTAGAGCTGAACGAGAAAAAAAAAATCATCGCTCCAAATGTTTATTTTTCAAAATGAAATTGAATCCATTTCGTGTATGTAAGTCAACATGAAACAAAATGGAATTAAACTTTTTCTTTGAAATTAGTTTTTTTTTTAACATCGCGGGTCGATTTAGTGGAACTCTTTCAGGCAGAACAAAACGACGGAGCGCAAATGAAAAGAAAGGAGAGAATAGAATGAAAAAAAAAATGACGACTATACCCTTTCTTCATCTGCAGCATTATCATAAATTACCTGAACCTATTATGCTTTTCATCCCTTCGTTAGCACCGCAAAACTGAACCTCTTTTCGGGCTTCTAACCTGAATGTGACCGAGTTTTAAAGAGTTCCCTTTTTTAATCAAACGAAAAGGGTCTTGTTGTAAATACATTAATGAATTAATGAGTCCGTTCGTCAGTCTGATAAACCTCCTATGATCAGTGATAATGAAAGGTACATTCGGTGTTACCTAACCAACAGATAATGCGGATTTCGACTATTCATGGCTTTTAAGAACTTTTTGGTTAAACAAATTTGGAGACAAGCCTACGCAGGCTGAGATAGTTACTATAAATTCAATGAAATTCATACAAAATACGTAAATAGAGCAGTTCAGTGAAAGACATCCGATTCTTTGTTCGATTCTCACATAAAACTCGCGTATTTCTTTCCATTGCTAAATCAGATCATGAGGAACTTGCAATTCTATGTTTAAAAAAGATAAGAAAAACAGTTGTGTTGAAATTTGAATATAAGTACAAGAAGTAACACAGTACAGAAGTACAACAAGAAGTTATAAGTTTGATTGTAACACTCCTGATATGGGTCGTAGAGAAAAGTAAGGGTTAAAAAAAAAAAGTTGTAAACTGCAATGTTAAGTCGAAATAAGCCTGTTCTTTTTTTTTTTTTAATCGAAAACTGTGTATCCTCGGAAGATGATATTTTAGGTTGCTGAAAGATAGATCCTGTTGATTTCGTTAAGATTGATAGCATAGGAATTAGAGTAAAAAAACAAAAAAAATTCCAAAGAATATTATACAAAAAAATCTAAATGATCACAGAAACTCAAAAAACTTCTTATCTTAGGAAACTGAAATTTCAATAAAAACATTTTTGAGTAGTTATGTTATTGATATACCATATTGATTTGATAGAAATTAGGTCTACAGGGCTTTAATCAATGAAATGTAGATAACTAAGATATAACTTAGAAAGCTGAAATTTTAGAGGTAGATATATGATGTTATAAGCAAGGTGACTATTGATTTTGATAAAAATCGGAACCACCAGATGGAAACTAGGGACCAAAACGTCAATGTAAGTAATGAACTGGTTTTCTTTTTGTTTTAATAATATTTTCTTCTCTTTTATGCTGTTATTCAAAAGTTGGTATGTCAACTATAATCCTGAGTCTGCGGAAGTTTTGGACTTCCTATTGTGAAATGATGCCAATACGTGGCCAGAAATGCTAATAGCTCTCAAGTGCTTTTCAGTGATATCTCTTGTACAATTAAATGCTATCTAACAGCACAACGATTGAGGGAGTTCTTTAAGCCTAAGGCAATCAACTCCCAAGCACAGACGCTCTTGTAAGAGGATTTCTGCTTCCATTACCAGTTTGTTTAAGTAGATTAAAGGCAAAATAACATTTATCTTTATTTGTCTTCCATTCAATTACAAGGCCACAAAAGGCAAGTGACAAAGAACACTTGGAATGTTTGTTTTTTCATGAACGAAATTCATTAAAAAAATCAAAGGTATTTCAAAGAATTTGCGTATGTTTAAAATAAAGTTATGTTTATTTATAACGACACCGTACAAAAAGTGTAAATGGGAGGAAGCTCTTAAAAAAAAAGATCTGTCCGTCCGTACGTCATCATCTCTACAGCCCAAACTGAAAGTCAGACAGATGTAAGAGATTCCTTCTGACTTGTAGAGGTGGGGTGAAATACGATTTCCGGTCTGCGGTCACTTTCTCACGAAAGTGGCCAAAAATGAAACTACCTGTTTCGTGTACACTACAAAACTAGTTTTTTTCTTTTTTTTCTAATGCCGTGAAAACATAAACAAACTCATAATCGATGGATTAATTGTATTAAATCATTATTAAATCATGCGCACTCTATTAAGGAATTAATATTCATTGTTTTAGAAAATGAGTTATTGAAAGAAACACATTATTTAGATTCCAATACGGGAATTGTTGCCTCTTTCTCGTGCTACACAAGGACCTATTTGGAAAAGATTTCAAATTGAAAAATTAGATCGCTCCCTAGTGCTCGACGATGCATACCAATTTTCAAGAAGTTCTTAGAGAAAACGATCAAAAGTTATTAGGTACATAGACACATATACACGTAGACTGACCTTTTGCAAAATAGACTAAAACATTGAAATAAATTTAACGTGCCGCAGAATTAGACTAAATAAAACAATAAACAAGGTCGGCACAAAAATAGCCTTCCATTATGCCTTCATTTATGATCTTGCCTTTCTGGGTCTTTTATCCGGGAAGGCGGAGATCGGGCTGATGAGTCCCTTGTAGGACGAAACGGCCATTCCCGATTCTTATTTTCCTGACTCGATTCCCGATAATCGAATCAGAAAGGCAATTTATTTGGTTATTTTTGTGCCGACCTCGTTTCTTGTTTTATTTAATAGACTAAAACATGATGAAATTCGAAAATCCATTCTACACATTAACAGAAAGAAAGTAGTTAAATGAGAAGAAAATAATGAACTGTTTTCTTAATTTCTACAGTTTCTCAAAAAACAAACTAAAGATTAAAATTTCATTGTATTCCGAATTTCAGAATTACAAGTGCACCCTCTGGGTATTCCTTACAAGAGAAAGCATAGCAAAGGCCTCGGGCCTTCCAATATCTCGATTGCGTTAACATGAATTGATTTTTTTTACAGAATCGAAATGTCTGAGAGATTCTTATGTTGCTGGGAGTTCTGTCTCATGTCATCGATCTAAAGCTACCTCGATATTGTACGTGTTTTTCGCCAAGCACTCAGATTGGTTCCTTGCCCACGCTTCTCCATAAGGCGCCTGCATCGAGAAAATAGAACAAATCAAATTTTCAAAATAATCTTTCTTTTTTCTTTTCACGAGATCCTATTTTTTTGAATTCCTTTCGGCCAAACTAAAATACAGAACGAAAACATTTCCGCACTGAATCTATAGATATTTTCGCATGAATTACTTTGGTATCTTGGAAACATGAAGTAATTGAAAAGTAAATTGCCCCTATCAAAACGGGGTTGGTTATAAATTATAAGCTCAGCATTCTGTGAATATAATATATTTTGTAAGTAACTTCTTTTTACATAAAATTAACGTGCGTACAACATGATTAGAAAGAAAAATAAGAGTTAACATGCACAAGACTAAGAGTTCACTGATCTGTTTTTGGAAATTACGATACTGGAAACCCAAGATGGACCATTTCTGGTTGCCTGATACTGGACGGACCCAACTGACGAAGGTCAGGCAACCAGAAATGGTCCATCTTGGGTTTCCAGTATCGCAATTTCCAAAAACAGATCAGTGAACTCTTAGTCTTGTGCATTTTTACTCTTATTTTTCTTTCTAACTTCTTTTTTATGGGGATTTTTCTCATGTTTGATATTTTGCAGCCAGGTGTTGTCGAGTGATCTTGCTCGGTAATCGGACATGTAAAAACCGAAAAAATAACAAGAAACTTAAATATGGTAAAAATTTGGAAATGATAATAAAGTATAGTTGTCGTGCCATTCAAAAAGATACTGTTTAATCTAAAAATTTCTAGATAATTAATTTTTTTATTATAATTACATTAATTATCACAATAAATGAACGCTAAAAACTCTAGGCTCAAATCCAAATCTGATACCTTGAGCTAACTTGCTTTGTTTTGGTTTTTTGTTTCTTTTTTTTCGTGATATCTTTCAGTTTCAATATACTCTGATAGAGTAATTACTCCTCGGTTAGGGCAAAGGCACATTCATGAGCCTAGATCATACGACTAAAAATTTGCATATACATATACATATCATATATGCATTCTCTCAACTTGATAGTTGAGGTGAGTGAATGGAGATGATATATATATTTGTATATATGTATATATTTCCTTACTAATCTGCAAGAAAGGTAGATCGTATTCTTCTAATATCCTTCAATCATTTTTATTTCAAGTGATTTTTTTTTTAATTTTTGTATCGAAGTATTCGATTGGTCCATCATCAACTTCGAGTTAATCCTGGATTGATAACCTTACATTTTTGCAGATGGTCATTTATTCCTCATCCTCAGATACAGTGTAAAAATTATACCTTTGGATAACAGACGGAACAGATAGCATCTAAACTGCAGGAAGTCTATGATTTTATTTCCATTTAGTTCAGAGATAGCCCTAATGTGTTTCTGATGTTTTGTTAATCTGTTATTTAGTTATTCAAGGTTTTTGAGATAGATATAAAGACATTC
>JAFIDM010004315.1:57954121-57978125 GCA_023159025.1 Thereuonema tuberculata | reverse complement strand
AATGGATTAGAGATTAACTGTCCCTTTTATTGAAAGTATTTATTTATTCAACAATTTGAATACGGTTTCGAGATCTAACAAAGAAATGTGCTATCCAGTATTCAGATACATTAATACTGCAATTAATAAATTTATTAAAAAAAAATCATCACAAGATAAAAAGAGAGCCTTTTTGAGGTTTTTGAAAAAAAAATAAAATATTTTAATTAAAAATAAGTATTATATATAAATGTTTTATAAAATGAAAGTATTATTTTTAAAATATATTAAAAATACACTGTAAGATCTTCCAGAAACTACTTATAATTAAAACAGATTTTATTACTATGTGACAAAATTAATAATTTAAGAAATTATTTAAATAATAATAATTATGAAAAAAAAGTTATATGTAATTATTCCTTTAGTACATTTAATAATTTTTAATTATATAAAGAAGTATTTTACTTTTAATAGATAAATCCTGATATAAAAGTAAAATTTTTAGATAAAAAAGGAGTCTTGTAATATTTCGTTTATAACAATTGTTTGAAAATCAAATGTAAATTCATTGCAATTAAATTTTTATTGGTAGATATTTTTGTACTTCTATGGAAATCTGTGTTTACAAAAATGGATTTTCTTTTCGATGCCTTTTGAATTATTTAACGCATAGCCTGTGTGTATTTTCCGGGAGAGTTGCAACTGCCGCAAGATGGCATCATCGCTGAAGAGCGCCTTCTTCTCTTCCCCCTCGATATTTATGAACCATAACTTGCTCCTCGCTGTTATGTGATCTCAAGCGCCATCTCCGTTCCACCCCCGCGAGCCACGTGACTTCCAAAGCAAACGAACAAGAGGCAACTTTTCCGCGCTTTCGGTCTGCGACGCGCATCAGTGGCTCGGCGCTGCCTGGGAGGGACGCAGAGCGCAAACAACCTGTGGTAGCACACCGAAGCACATTGATTTTTTTTTTCCTTTCTTCCTTCCTCTCCTTCGGCATACGACGGGTAATCTTATCACGAAAACATAAAAGTCTTGGGTTTCCTCTGCCCGGAGGAGTAAAAGATGTACGACAAAGAGAAACAGATCGTAAGGTACTTGTGATGACTGACACTGTCGAATGCCTTCTTTATATTCCGCGAAAGGAAAAGGCTCTGTTTCCACGACAATCCGTTATGCTACGTACCTCGGAATCCAGTAAGAATTACTTAAAAATTATTTTCTATGTACAAAGTCTCTAACCGAGTGGAAGGAAACACTATAGAATTACTTCAGTCTGTCAGTCCATCTATCCGCAGAATACTTAGCGAGAAGTGGAGATTACAAAGAAACGACATGATATAATAATTTCTACTGTAGACATTCTGATGTTGTAGCTTTGAAAAAATTTCAAACTCATTGAGAAATAAAAATAAATCATAACCTAAATTACATCTAAAATAATATTGTAATGTAAAAAAAAAAATACATATCTTTCCGACATTTACTACGGTATGCTTATATGTAGCTGTCAATCGATAGTTTGTATCGATTATCACAAGAGCGTAATTATCGAGTATTTCGATGAATAAGCATATTCTATTTTTGTTGTTTTGACTGTATCAGTAGCTTTTTAATATAATCAAATATATAATAATATACTATTTTTATTGTTTACTGCATTAAAAAAAGCTGTTTTTCTAATGTCATCTTTAAGATTAGATGTGGTCGTCAATGACTATTGGACATTACTATTACTACTAATAATAATAACAAAAATAGTAATGAAAATAATAAGAATCATCTTCGGCACTAAGTGCAATGGATCAATAATACAGTACGCAAATTCTAATTATTGCTAATATCAATAAATATTAAAAAAATAAAATCTTACTAATAGTAAGAATACATTACTTAAGTATTTTTAATACATCAAAAGCAGTTTTTCTCAGTAATTTTACAATAAAAATGTAGGCCTGTCTGTAAATTGCTGCTTATTCTGGTAGCTTCCCACTAACACCTTAATACTAGCTAGTGAAATAATACTAATATTTAACTTTACTAATATAGGCTTAGACAGATACTGAATGTCAAACTGAAAACAATTTCATTGGAAACTGAAAGGCGAAGTATATTACAGGTTGTGAGAAACACAAAAACACTCAACACGTGTCCAGTCAATCATGACTTATAGAATATAATATACTAACTCTTAAGTCATTGTCATTATTATGGGGTATTAAATTTTTAGCGTCATTTCGCCCCATTTAAAGAGCATCCATTTTGTAGCGAAATACAAAGAATTACGAGCAGGGAATCGACCCTCCCCAACTTTAACCAGATAACTAACTTGGTACAGTTTGGGAAAAAAAAAATCGCCATTTTTTTTTTGCTCGATTACTCGGCGATGGTTTAAGTGATCACGTGCCTTTACAGTATCAGTTTTACTAAAACTTAGAACCAAATAGTGATTTTTTAAACAAAATTAGTAGTCTAGAAGCAGATCTTATCCTACATATTCTTGAAATTAAGCGAAGTTGAAGATGAATTGTGATAAATAAATCAGAAGCTTTAATTTTCAGCTTTCAATTTCAATGTCTAATCGCAGGAACCTGCGAGGTCTCTTTTAAGTAAGTTTTTATATTAAGAAAGGGGCGTAAATTATATCAGTATTTCGATCTTGCGCTGTCCTTTGATGATTAAGACACGAATCAAAATAAGCCAACCATACAAAAACAATCCGACCTGCTCACAATATCTATTGAAAAAATAATACCGATATCTTCGCGCCATCCAGTTTGGAAACAGTGGTTAATAAGAAAAACAAGGGCCTAAGTCCACATTACTTAGGCGTAAAAACTTCTCTCAAATTTACGGGAAAACTCCGGTAATACGATAGGTTAGATTCCAGATCGCTGTCATGAAACTACAAACGACGGATTGCGAAACACTGTTTTATTTTCTTTCACTTTCATATACACTGCACTGATATCATCCTACACAATGCCGTAATGATGTAAAGAGGGAGTTGACAGAAGTTGTAACCCCTCCACCTTCTTCATCCCCAGAAAATGCAAAAAAAATCTAAGATTTTGGACCCGTTTCAATAAACTAACTTGTTTGGATTGGAAAACTAATTGCTTTTATTTGTAACTCCCCTCCCCATCTGGAAAAAGACACAACTTTTTATTAATATTTTTCTCTTTGGTTGAACGGCTAAGATCATCATATTCTTTTCCATTCCAGAATTCTGGATACTCCCGTGAAAGAAAATATTTATAACTAAAATATAACGCATACAATTAGTCTAGTCTTTAATATTCATCTTAAGTTATTCTCTGAAAAATAAAGAAAAATAAGGAAATGAAAGTTATACAGTTTAATTTTTCACTTAAACAAAGCGGTTAAACAAAGAGCTGCAGCAGGTATTGTGTTGGTAAACAAGCTAATGCCATTGGTTGACGAAGAGATAGAGTTAGGTCGTATCGGCGAATCATCTGTCGCAAAATCGGCAGAATGGTGGCAACTGAAAACTATAATATGAGCGAAGCGATAGAAAACAAATTATCCCAGAACGAGTAAACTTTACTTTGTAATGGTACTAGGAAACAATTTTCAACACCGTGCATCAAGAAGGCAGAATATTGATATACTTTTTATATCCCTAGGGTTCTTTGATAATAACATAGCTTTAGCAACAGCTGAACACTCGGTGAGTGTGTCTGACGCTGAGTGAATGATGATATTCTTTTCCTTGGCATTTACTTACTAACTCCATCTTCAACCTAATTACATCTCACGACAAAACTCGAAGCGACGACATCTGCTTCATCACGGGCTCTTGAAAATTCTTCAACAAGATGAAAAAAAAGTTGTCACAAAAGAAAGAAGCATCGTTTCAGACGTACGAGATTTTTCACTCGGATGTGCGTGCTGCATATTTGCCGACGCCCCCCAGCGAACCGTGTATCGTCGCTAATAAGCCACTTCGTATGGTTCCGCACGTCCTGCCGGAAAAGAGATCGACTGCTCCGTCCGCCACGTGCCCCGAACAGCGGACAGACTTAAAAACTCTTACGCTTACATCTATTTTTAGTCAAAAACTTGGTTGGTTCGTGATTTTGAAGAATCGCCGTCTCCATCTGTGAACAATTTATTTAGTTCCACCGCGGAACGGAAGGAAATACAAGACCCGAAGATATTGCAACAGCTGACTGCTGAAAAGAATTTGTTTCTCAGTAAAATGGACTTAGAAAACAACGGAGCTACAATAGGTAAAAAAAAAATATTTACAGCAATAAAAAGAAAAGCTGGAAACGCCCCCATCCCAAAAAAAAGTCTTTTGTCTATTAAAAAAAAAAACTTCAAAAGCGGTGAGATAATAAAACACTAATAAAAGATTATTAATGTTTAATATTTTTTAAAAATATATATAAACTCTTAAATCAACTTTATTTATTTAAAATAACCTTCACTGGGGCGAAGAACTAGCGGAGTTCCTATCACATCTAGTGTTTATGGTATCTTTCTCTTACTACGATTTTTTTGCACTTAGGTCCAGCGAAGTAAGAGGAGTTTAAGTTAATAAAATAAAAAAAAAAATACCTCGAGGAGTTATCATTGAAGAATCAAGTCCACAATGTAATATAAGATGCACAAGCGCGTAAAGAATGAACAACATGTAGTTTCTTGAAATTTACGATCCAATTGAGCTTCATGGATATCTGCATTAGCTTTAATTGTTAATTGCAGTTTTGGGTTAGTGCTAATATTCAGTATTATTAATCAACTACCATAGATTAAGTAAATACTTTGTTGAGAAGTGTATATCCTGAAGATCAAAAAAGCAAAAAGGAAAAAAAAAAATTATCAAAAGCCTTAATTGTCGTTAGGAAGAAATATTTGTAATTTTTTCGATTATAATGAAAGTCGCACGAAAGACAATAAGTCGCATCGTAAATTGCATTCTTTCAAATTTCTACTGAAAAGAATTGGGATAGAATTTCTTTGTAAAAATGTTCACTAACGCATTTACGTTTTTATGCGTAATTCTATTTGTGGATCTGATAGTTCAGTGTTACAGGAGAGTTAGAGGAGCCGGTTCAATTCCCACCGAGGAGATCGGGGATTTTTTTCCCAGGCTATTTCTCCTCTAGACGGCCTCAGGATTCACCCAGCCCTCTGTAAAAATGGGGACCGGGAGTCTTTCCCGGGGGGATATGGCAAGCTGTTCAACCATCCTCAACTGATCCCATCTGAAGTCAGAGTCTCTATCTTCAGAGCACCTATGAGCCTACAGCCTCTCCAAGGGGAAATAACAACAGAGCTTCGGGATTTTTTAATAACACAAAAAAATGAATATTGCAATTTTGGAATGTTTAACTAAAAAAAAAGATATTATGTAAAATAATTTGTTTGGCATTCCAATTTGTGTCATGATTTTCGCACCTGACATCACTACATTTGATATATGCAATGTAAATTTGTCCTGAATTTTTTTGTCTTTTTAGTTAGTTATAATTAAACTAGACGGGTATCGTCGCTTCGTTCCGGAACCCTTGCATGTATAACATTAAACAAAAAAAACAAAAAAACCTTTACTTATTTAGCAAATTAATATTGAGATCGGAGAATACACGACTTCCCAATTCGTTGTGGGCTTCTCCCCTTAACTCAGTTGTATTGCGCGTTGACACTCACACGGGGGGGTTGACGCAAAACACTTCATTTTTGCATGTATCTTCCAAACGCAGAAACGTTTGTTAATGACTGATATACCGTTCGATAGAACTTTCAAATAGAACTTTCAAACTTTTCTCAATATAATGTTCTCTTCCAACTTTTATACTTTTCGTTTAAATTGAGAAAAAGTCAAAATTTGACCCTTTAAAAGGCGCCATCTTGGAAACCAAAAACTTTTCTCGAAAGATTTTTGTAGCATTTTGTTTGTCTTAAAAAGCTCTACATTTTATCCAAACTATCTCTTATAGTTTGGTCACAAAATTGGAAAAACGTAAAGTCTTATGACAATGACAAACAGAATAACACTTTTATATAATATAATAACGGAACTAATAAATGGTTTGTTAAGGTTTTTCAGATCTTTATATTTACCGTTTTATAACAATTTTTTTTTTTTTTTTTTAAAAAAAAGAAATATTATCAATGACAATAATAAGGCAATTTCTCTATAAAGAGCTGGAGTAATGAAAACGTATATTCTTTCGATGTTTAAGTCCTAATCATCTCTGACATTCATTTAGACAGCGAACAAACAAGGTGCAATGAGACTCAAATTAATTATAGTCACTTATAGAGAAATCGGGCGCGAACTCCCAGAGCTAAAAGACTTCGCTGGATACCCACCTGGGATACACACATGACTGCCATCCCATTAATGCAGGATCACTCACCAGCCGGAAACCCTCAGCAAATACGAGGAGGAAGAAGATACATACCTGAAAAAGACAAAAAAAAAAAAAGAAAAATAAATTAAGGGAATTATATCGTCAATTGAGGTTTTAAAGGTAAAAAGAAATCCTAAGAAAAGTATTAAACTTGTACATTTCAATTGCAGAATGGAAGTTTGATTATTATTATTTCAAATAATCCAGGAATAAAAAGTTATTAGATGAGATTATTATAAATACATTAGCAAAATTGTTTGAATTTTAATTTTGTTTATTTCCCTTATTATTTCGTCATTACAACTGACAGGAATAATAATAGAAATTAAATGAAATTAGGTTTTTTTTTCTAATTTCTGAAAAAGTTAAATTACAATATCAAAAATGATTATGACAATAAAAAAAAACCTAAAAAACAAATCGATATTATACATATCGGTTTTGAAAGCAGAAAGAATTAAAAAAATTTTTCAAATTGCAAATTGTTCATATTTTATGCATTATTAAGTATCTTTATTATTACTTTTATTATGTTATTATTATTTTATAAAGCTAAATTGACAAATGGTACAAATGTCCACTGAGATCTGTAAATCATTCTATCCGTCTAAACTTTAATAATACAATGTGTCAACGTTAGAGTGGCATGCGATCTCTTCGTTAACAGTTAGTTTATTGATGACACCTTACTTCTAAAACAACTTTATTATCTAGGATAGAAAATACAATTGGGGATTTCTTTATTTTCCTTAGATTTTAATTTATAGTTTTAAAAACATACTTTGAAAACATTTCAAAGGCCACAAAATAAATCTTACAGTTGGCACAAATCCCGAACTGTTATAAATGTATTCCGAGATATCTAAAGTTTATAAGTTGAACAATCTTTATAAATAAAAGAGTTATTTTTTAATCTAGATTAGAATGTTAGTATTTTGATGCATGGCATTTTTATTATTAACTTTATTTCTTTGATATTTTTATTGTAATTTTAAGATTCTGAAAAATGCCTTTGATTCCAAAAACTTAAAACTACTTTCATTTTTACTAAGAATAAGGTCCTGAATTTTTGATGATACTTTTTTGGAAAAGGGAACCATTTTCATGTTAGCCAATAATAAGTTGAAAAATGTCTTTACAGCAAATTATTTCTTTCCTCATAAAAAAAAAAAGATCATCTCTCTTTCCATCTCAACTCAAACAACAATTCTAATTTACTCAATTTTAATAATTCACTTAAGTCAGACTTAATTTTTTTATAAGAATTCACTTAAGTCAGACTTAATTTTTTTATAAGACGGAGACAAAAACATAAAAAAAAAACTTATTTAATTCCCTTTTTTTTTTGGTTCCTTTTCTGTCAACACGTGCATAAAGATCTTTTTTTTATTCATTTACGCCTTAACTAGATTACACGATAGTTCTTTCAAAATAACTGTTATTTTACGAGATTTTAATTTTTATTTCTTCTGATATTCATTATGAAGCACTGCTTTCTCGTAACATATTGTATTCAATCTTAGTTATCAGAAAAAAATTCAGAACAAATACTTTCAGAATGCAATACGTCCGTCCGTCCGTCTGTGATCAAGACAGCGAAAAAGCGACATCTTAAACCTGGTAAACGTTACTAGAAGACTCACCTGTTGTTAAAATAGTTATTTATTATTATTTTTTTCTGGATGTTATTTGGTATCTCTCACCTTTGAAACAGTTCCCGCAGATCTGCTGCAAGTTAAAGTTTTAACAACAGAATTATGAGTACATAAAATCAAATATTATATTTATAAATAAAAAATTAAAGAAGTAATTTCCTGAGAAATACTGCCACTGAACAAAGATTGAAATTATAAATTTTTAGAAACAAAATTATTAAATATATCCTATTGAATGAAGAAATTTAAAAGATAGGAAGGTAAAACGAAATCATTATAATATTTATTGAACGTTATCATCCCTTAAGCAATAACACCAAAAATTATTTTATTATTATATTTATTGTTTTTAGTGTAAATTTTTTTAATTATTTTCAAAAGCTTATACTTTATATTTTTTCTTTCTCATACTGTAGGCTAATATTTTAAACATAGTTATAAAATATCGCGTACGACGTGAAAGATATTCGTTTAGGGATCTAGTAGCTAATCTGAAGTATAATAATTCCTTATCCCTGGAGGCTTAAATTTCCCACTGGATTTAATTACTCTAATGTATCTATGCTTTACACACAATTTATTTGCTTAAAGCTATGCACATCTATACCTAACTATTGTAGTATATTGGAATTAAATAGAAATAGTATTATATTATTATTACGTATTGAAAGTAAGTTTATATATAAACATTTTACGGTGTATCACAAGGTTACAAAAACTCACCCAAACAGAAGACTCCTACACAAAGATCTATATCTGGCAGCTGCAAAAAAACCCATTTTGTTTTGATGTATTTTGTCTCAATGTGGCCAAACAATTGATGTATTTTTTTTTTCTTGCCACGACTATTCAGCGGCTGTCCAGTGGTCTGGAAGACAGTGCCAAAGCTAACAGCGGGGGGTGCCAACAGAAGAGAGAGAAGAGATGTCCATCCAATCGACAACACCAAGCTTTTTACACTAACGAGCACAGCCTGAAGGTGCGTTAGCTGTTCTATTATGGATCATTTGGCGTTCCTGACACAAAGATGAATCCCCTGCTGTAGTCCTTTTGTATTCGCGTATATTCATTCGGGAATCTGAAATTGGACTGGATTTATCGCCCATCCCTTGACAAATTAAAGCTTTTAACCAATCGTTAATGAAACTAGGAATGATTATAATTACAAATTGAATTTAGTTTTAATTAGTCTAAGCCAGATAAAAGCTGATTAGCAGATACATTGCTGTCTCAGATAAGCTACAGCTTTACATCCGCATAGTATCTATCACAGGATACAAAACTGTAGTATATATAAACCTTCTGTTAATATTCATTTGGGGGAGAGGGTTTAGATTAAAAAGGGCTTTTAGATACAGTTTTAAATCGAAATAGGGCATTTCGTGCATCTATCACAACAACTAAAAAACTATATATTCTAGGAAGCTCAAATTTCAAATGCAGATTTAGCAATTAGAAACGAGATTCAATCGTAGATGAGGAGATACTGCAAAAAACTGTCAATATGAAAAATATGATGTCAAAGAGCATTAATCAAGATAACATTCAGATAAGTATTTATCTGAAGAAGATTGAAGAAAAGCAGATAAACATTCTCAAAATTTGATCTCCCTGCTGATTCTCGTGGAAATTGGAACCATAGGCATCCAAAGTTTCCAGTATATGAGCCTCAGTAAACCTCTCATACCGCTATTATGTAAATACTAATTGCTCTACAATTGATGAAATATTGCAGTAAATTTGGACTACCACTGTTCTTTGTTACAACTCCCAAGCAGGTATTCGAAATTTTTCACGCCAACTATATCACGTTTGAAATCATTAAACTGGTAAAATAACTGGATAAACAACGAATTCGAAAGGATATTCGCAATACAGGTAAAAGGCTGAGAAAGGAAGAAAAGGCAGGGAAGAAGATAAATAAAACGGTGAAGATGGTTGAACGACATCCCTACAACTGGGTACGGTAAGATATTGTCCAAAGAACTCGAAGACTACGAAAATGGAGATTTTGATGCTGCTCTAATTCCAACGAAAACAAAAGCAAAAAAACATATTACGTACACTTACATCCAATAAAAAAATAAAACCATATTTTATTCATTTTTAACCAGTGAATGGATCCTCTTGCAAATTGTCTTCCAAAGTTATGGATAAAGACAAGTTTGGTATTTTTAAAAAAGTCCTATAGGAGCCTCTGTGGAGAAATTTACCTTTGAAATCAACAAGACGTTCCATTAAAAAACAGCATTGTCCAAACAATGAATTTTATCGTTGTCTAAGAATGTCCACTCGGTCATTTGCAATTGCACGTCCTTAGTATGATGGAAAGTAATCTGATTCAGATAATTTAAAAAAGTGTTGCAGATTTAATAGCAAATTATGCACATGGGTAATTTGAAGAGTATCTTTGTATTCTGCAGGTGTTGTGCAGAAACTTCCTTTTTGTATTTTTTTCCAAGACTTAAATATTATTTCAGGAACTTGAAATTCTCTTTTCTTCACGTAATTGTTTGTCCTATGATTCACGAAAGTTCTAATTGTTACAAAGGACAGAAGCATCTGGTTGGAGAGTACGCAAATGTTGGCTCCTCCATAAAATGAATGTTTTCAATTACATACATTACATCAGTGTAAGTTCGATCCTAGAATAAAGTTGACAATACTTCCTAACGACAACAATTGGTTCTTTCTTTCTTAAATAGCTTCAGATTCTCGCTAAATTTCAAATTCATATTCTATTCAAGATTGTGGAGTTTTTGTCTATTCTTGGTACAACGTTTTAAAATGACATTAAATAAAGACTTACAACATTCCCCCAGAAATCCTCAGGAGTGTCCCATGACACAGCAAGTTCCCACATTTCCTCAGAATTTACCCATTGAAGGAAAGGGAAGACAGTTCAGAAGGAGATCTCAAGCTCTGAAGATGTCTCTGACACCTAGAGATAAAACGTCAGCGAGGAACCTTTCCTTTAAGACCAAGAAGATACTGTTACAAATTAAGTGTTCGATGTTATTCACTGAGAAGTCTTACAATTCTACTTGGGCATTTTTCTTCTGTGTTTGTCTCATTTCTCTGTAAGAGCATCACGTAATCGACTGGACGGATTTCCTTAAACCTGAGTTCTCATGTGGGTTTCGTGATGGTGGACGATCCGCGCTGGGTAGGTTTTCTCGGGGTTCTCCGGTTTCCCCTGCGAGCCTACCACCATACTTTCTCAGTCTTTCTCTCCTCTGTCCTCTTTTCCGTGGGTTTAGCACAATAGATCTACTGTATCGCGGTGCTTGGCTTCCTGCCGCCCACATTCTAATCTAATCTAATCCTTAAACTTGATACATAACTAATTTAAGTCCAAAAACATAGATCCACTTATTTTTGTCTCCTACTCCTCAAAAATGATCCCAAAATTCTTTGCTAAAACCATTAGATGGCTTTTTTTTAAAAATTCTAGTACGATTCATGGTGCCATTCCAAATCTGAGCACGATATTTTTTCTATCTCTGCCCATAACTCCTCCGTCTACAAAGTTGATTCCCTAACTCAGTCTCCACTACGCGGTGATTATATCTATTTACAAATGTTTCATTATAAATTAATGAAAATACGTATATTAAAAATAAATACAAGATACAGTCCGGGTCATTGTGGGATACTTCTCTTAAACCTTCTTTCCCAGGAAAGCAAAGCTCATAAAAATCAGTCAGTTTGTATGTATTTGTGAGTTTTTCTACTAACGTTTGGGAAGATCTTCTCGAAATTTGGTTATCTGCTTATGGGAAAGAGACTATCTAACTTCATATCTGAAATTTTTTTAGCTCAATCCTTGCTGAGAATTTAGCGCGTGAAGATGAAACAATTCCCAAAGAAAAGCTTCAGAAACAACGGATTTCTATCGACGTCTTAAAAACGAGTATTAATCCTTTTAGTAATCCACTAATTTGCTTTGATATGATTTGCATGCTTTGATATGATTAAAATTACTGATTTTATTCAATTTAAGTAAACAATACGAATTTAATTTATTTTTTGTTACAGAAAATGGAAATTCTTATTTGTATAATTGAAAAATAAATGAATTTTGTTTTATATATATATTTTTTACGACTTTTAAAAACGAAGGAAAAAAAATGGGTTGAATATCTTTCAGGATACTTCTTTTTTTAAGTTAATTTATACAAACAGGCATATTTGCAAAAAGGGTCAGAGGTCGACTTCGAATTACGGTGCATCTTTAGAGTAAGAAATTCCCTTCGGAATGCGTCGGGAGCCACCCTTCGATTTTAGGGGTGGGGAGAAGAAAATCTGAGGGTTTCTACGCGTCTGGTCTGCTTCCAACTCCCACACAAATTGAAAGTGAAGCCTGCGCTTGGTATCGACAAATAAATTAGAGGAGGGGGTGGAGAAACAGAGGGAGAGGGGGGAGGGGTCACCCGTTCATCGGAAACTCACGATCCAATATCGCCTGGCCAGTGGGGTGTCGGCTACACAGCGACCCCTTCAGCCGACAGCCGGCAATCAGTGAACCGAATGACCGAGGATTTCAGGGCGATAAAGAAAGAATGGAAGAAAAGGAAGGGAGAAGAAAAAAAAAAAAGCAAAACACAGACGACGGTAGAGAAGTCAGATGTTCGCAGCCACTTGGAAAGAAGTCAGATGTGTCTGTTCTAACAATTACTTGCTTATAACCCATAGCCAGGCTCTACAAGCTTCATTGGACTCATTGTGCGTCGACTATCCTTCGAACAGATACACAGAATGGTGACAGATATCTAACACAAACCTGAAGAAGTTAGAAAGAACTTAAAGCCTACTTTCCATCAAATGTTATTTTAAAGGTCCGTGTTCTATGGATCTCTAGCATTCCCAATCCCCCCTGTACAGTCCATAGAATTTCAAGGGAGTGATACTGAGGTGTTTTCCGTTGCCTTCCTCATTAAGGAATGATTTTAGACCTGAAGAGTAAGAAGCAGACAAACACTGGACAGGAAATTTTTCAAACAACCATGCCGACGCCGGATTCGAACACAGGTTCCTTCACATCAAGCGACGTGAAAGGCCGCCGCCTAATCCATTACACTAAGCCTGAATGGCAGTGTAATGGCTTAGCTTTCTCGTAATTAACGTTGAAACGGGCGAACGAGTCTTCTTGCAACTTGATATGTGCATTTACCGACAAGAGAGATTCTGACTTTTTGAATTCGAGAAATCCTTTCCGAGAGGTATGTGTGTGAAAGTTCAAATTCCAAGAAAAATATTAGAAGAAAAACTTCTAGAGATATCTAACAATGCATAGTAATCCTTTTGGTAATCCTCTTGTCCGTATTTTGATATGATTAAAATAATTGGATTTAGGCAACTTTTTTTTTTTACTAATATGTAATTTAATTATTATTAATGATAAAAAGCCAACTAAAACGGCACTAACAATAAGTTAAAACAAGGCGTAATAAAAATGACGTACGTTTCGAAACTCCTTCTTATGAGTTTCCTTATCAAAAAATTAAAAAGACCCCCCCTACCTTAAAAAGATCATCCGTTGACAGGAGTCGTTGAACAAAGTCGTTTTTATTACGCCTTGTTTTAACTTATTGATTAGTGCCGTTTTAGTTGGCTTTTTATCATTAATATATCGGCACGTTAAGGTTTTTTATCATTAATTATTATTATTTTAGAAAATAGAAAACCTATACTCTTTAATTCAATTAAAAACAAACGGAGACTTGTATTATTTTGTCTTTCATTATTTGGTTTGTATTATTTCCTTCATTTCATTATTGTAAAGAGAAAACTAAGACAAAAAACAAAAACAAAAAACCCAACAACTTAAGATCATTTTAAGTAGGATTAAAGTTTTTTTTCAGGAACTTCTTATTTATATTTAATGATTCCCTTTCGTCCCCCTCTCAAATTTCAATTTTGGCAGAGACGATTGAAATGGGACAGTCCACGAAAGTTCTCCAAATTAGCTATTAGCACGTTAAATGGTTGGGACTCGAACAGAAAAACAAGTTGCTGATGCAATGTAAGAAATGGTTCTACAAAGGTGAGTGGGCGGGCGGGGGTAGGGGTTGATGATCCACTCTCCCCTGCGAATCAGTAAACCGGAAAATTGGATCGACGCCCGGCAGAGAGCCTCTGCGTCAGTAATTTGTCTCTTTGATTAAAGAGGGCGCCTCGATCGGTTTGGATTCTTAAAGCCAAATGGGTCAACCCAATCAAAACTCAAAAAACCCACTTTTCTTTTTTTTTCCGAGTTCCCTTCCATTTTTTTTTTTAAACCGCGTCCCATTGTTCAGTACGCGTTACAAATCACTGTACTGATAAAAAAAAAAAGTCCATAGTATTCATCAATCCGTCGACTAAACGAAAAATTTAGAATTTATTATAGCGGAGAAAAAAAACAACAAAAAAAAACGAGCATCACATCTTTTTGTTCTTACAGTAACAGAAGAATATAAAAGTTTCATAAATTGCAATGGATTGTCAATGGATATTTTCTGGATATTTTCAAGTAATTTTGACATTCGCCCCAAAAATAAGTCATCCTCCTTTTTCAAAATTTCTTTCCGTGTAATAATTATTAAGATATTAAGAAATTTTCTACACTAAAAGTAAAAAAAAAAAAAAAAAAAATACTGTAAAAGGCACCCAAAACATATAATTAAAACTTATTAAAAAAAAATGTTTTTTCGTTACATTTTAATTATAAGTTTAAATGATCAAAATAAATTGTCTTAAGTAAAAAAAAAGGACTGAAAAATTTGTAAATACGTATTTAATCATGAATTTAAAAAAAAATTATGTAATTAATAAACAATACTAATGACCTCCCCTCTTCCACAGAAGTAAAATGGTCTACTTTTCAAAGTTTTCTTAGTTTTTTTGATATACAGTAATAAAAATATACATTACGTAAAAGGTTACATAAAACAGAGGAATAGTATAACAAGGTAGCACACTTTAGTAATATTAAAAATAATACATAATCGTGAGAGTTTCGAACATTGACTCTTCATCACACGTTAAATGACGATTTTAAAACAGAGGAAAGTAGATTCCAAGTTGTAATAGTAACTTCTCGATTTCATTGTATTTTAAGTCACATAGTTATTCACTTACAAAGCTCGGCTCGGTTATAAGTGTCCTGTTTTTAAACGACAAATGAAAAAGAAATTGGGACAAAAAAATAAAGACGTATTAACAAAATTCTCACGAGGAGAGTTCTAATTTCACTAGTAAAAAAAAAAAAAACAATGAAAAAGCGGACAGAGCTACTCTACAAGCTAACGTTTATTTATTTACTGTTTTTTTTTCTTCTTTGTCTTCACGGCGAATCCGCCACAATTCGAAGCGATGCGAAGAACTATTGTTTCGTCTATTCTTGGCTGGCGCAGCGCATGGCAGCGTCGCCGGCACGAAGGCGAACTCGTCGGCGGAGGAAAAGCTCCTTGTCTACGGGTACGAAAGCGATCTCGACTCGGGTGATTCAATGCTGCCTGTAGTAAAAGGGATCTATTTGTCCGAAAGAGGGCCAGTCCCAAATACCCTTTTCCCCTTCTTCAAACGCATTCGCTGGATCCGGACTGAAACAGATTGATGGAAAATGGGTGGAGAAGAAGAAAATTCCTGTCGAAATAAAGGAGGGAGAAGAGAAGAAGGGAAAGAAGAAGAACCATCAAAGGCGGTTAAAGCAATCGAAAAGAATCCGAAAAGGAAAAGAGAAAGAAAAAAACAACTGATGAATGACTTAGATTAATAAAATAAATTGACGGCGATTTTTTTTTTCTTTTTCTTTTCTTTTTACAAAGGAAATCGAATTCTCCTTAAACATAAAATATTTTTTTTTCCTTTTCTTTTATCGTTAAAATAAAAATAAAAAGTAAAATAAATAAAAAAATTAGAGATATTTAAGGGAAGGCTATCAATAAATGATAGGAGATGCTTACTAAAGTGACTTTCGTGATTAATAAATTGTTTCACCAATATAGTTATTGGTAATCAATAAACTAACGCACCTTTTGATTTTCTATTGCGATTAAAAAATTCATTTTGAGCGATGTTAAAACCTGACATGCGAATTTTGCTCTGTTTTTTACTAGGTAATTTTGTTTTTGTGTTTTAGTCCTGGGAGAGGCCACATTTACTCTCTCGATGATGTTCTTTTAAAGAAGTTGTGAAACCGATTACTTCAGCGAACTGTCGATGCATCTATATTTCTTAGCCAACAGACAAGAGAGGTTCAACAAATCAGTCAGTGTGTGTCCGGATAAGTTTTGTACTTCGCTGGGTGAATCTTCTTAAAACTTGGTATGCATGATTATGGACTAGAGACGCTATAACTTTTATACACGAAATCTTTCAGAAAGTGATTAATGTCTACTCTAGTCTAGTAAGGATTATAACTTGAATATAAACGTAGATTTTTCGGTTGTGTTCTCTTTTTTGACACCTTTAGAGAATAATAATAATGGAGTTTAAGGAAAGAAAGCTTCATGTTCTTATCTTATCGAACCTCTTTGATTGGTTAAGATATGTGGGGGTATTGAGGCATTGTTGTTTAATATGAAGCTGAAGTAATTTGCCGAATTTTTGCTTTCTGACCCTGAATCATTCCAATGTCTATCAACTAGTCGTGTTTACAGAATTCTGTCAATATTTTAAAAAGCGAGAATTGGGATCATGTTATCCAATCAACTATCGTTTTGACGGAGACTCCTGAGTTAGGGTTAAAAGCCAAATTTGGCGCCAATACAAATGCTTCCTCTTTTTGGGAAATCAAAGCCAAAAAAAACGGGACTTTCTTTCGTTAGCTCGGCGAGGAATTTGTGACGCACAATACCTCAGCGTGTCACAGCCTCTCCTTGCATCTCAAAGGCGAAGAAATAGGAAGGCGCAGGTCACATGCAGGCTCGTGCAACTGGCAGCCGAGGTGGATTGACCTCCGAATTCACGTCTATCATCGCGTTTTCAGCAACCGCGTTCCACACCTAATCGCTTGTACTTCCTGAGCGCTGACTCGTTAGCTGCCGACCCGCTAAAATCTAAGTGCTCTTCCATTTACCGACGGCTGAGTGACAAGGCTTCGACGAAACGAATCGAACTTTAATGCAAAAGCGTAAAAGCCAAACATCTTCATTATTTAAAGGAAAAAAAAAAAATAGATTTTGAGTAACTTCAAAACGAAATTAAATTGCGCGATAACTTTCTTTTTTTTTTTTTTTTTTTTTTTTTCAAGTTTTTAGTCTGACACTAAGAGAATGAAACGACGACTATTTGCACAGGTGCTGTAAAAATTGATGGAAAACACTATCAACACTTTCTTACATATTTAATTTAAGAAAATTTTTACTTTTGCTCAGTTTCTTTGACGACTGTGATTTTTATATTAAAAAAAAAAAGCGAAACAAAGACAGCATTTTTTTTACATTATGTGTGAAATTATTTTTCATTTTATATATTTTAACCTTTTTTTCTAAAGAAAGTTAGGCTCAAGAAATCATTATACTGTTCGTTTTCGAAAGCCAGAACCACACTGGCGGACGATTCTACTCCGCAGAAGGGTGATACGCTGAGATGGGCACTTTCCTAAGAAATTCTTTTGGACATTTTCGCTTTTAAGAAAAAAATAACGGAGGAGCATTTTTGCAATAGTATTTATTCTTTCCATAATTCTTTCCCGAAAAGCGCAAATGAAACGCAGCTACTAGTATACTAACACTGATAAAAAGTAAACATCCCCTGTTTATTTCTCCTAACCCCTATTTTGATGAAATCGAAGGAGATCTGACGCTTGCGCAAAAGCGCTGAAGGTTCTCGTAAACAAAAACGGACAGTATCTGTGTGTTTGTTTGTATATATCTATATTTAAGTCAAATATCTTTTGAACCAGTGAATGAATCTGCTTGAAACTTGCCTATTTACGGACAAAAGACGATTTGTCTTTTTTCTTGAAAAGCCAGGGCGTCTCAGAAGGAAAGGTAATAGTTCACGAAAGACTATAAAAGGGGTGGGTCAATTAGTAATTGATTAATCATTCCAGATGTCTCAGGAACATCTTTAGTTGAAAAACAAAACAAAAAACTGATCTAATACAAACTGTTCGTAAGTGAATGAAGAAATTGAACAAAGCAACTGTATTATTATAATTAATCCTGGCCGATGTTCGCTAAAAAAAGTGTGAATAGCCCTTCAGAAAAGTTAGCACCCCTCCCCGCCTTTTTGTAAAATTCTGGATTCGCCCATGGATACATATATATTTTATTTTTTGCGGTTTTAATTAAGAAGATACAAACCACTTTCATGCTTTCACGAAATCTCTTAACAAATATTGCTTTAAGATATTCTTCTTTAAGAGAGACCAAGATGCTTTTTAAAGATATCTAAAGCTTCCTTTCCTTCAAATCATGCTTTTTTTTATTTTTTTATTTATAATTTCTACAAACAGTAGAAAATCTCATTTTCGAAAAAGATTCATTAAATCTGCATTATTTATTTAAATGTCTAACAGCAGATTGCTCCAAATGCTCTTAAACTAATACTGGATTAAGTCCAATTGAAATCAATGGGGATGTTTAAGGTCTCTGGGTCAGGGCTGGAAAAGTCACGTGATGTGGATGTGTCACTTCTAAAAACATGGTTAAGATTACCATTTAATTGTATGCCGATAATTCAATATATTTAAAGTTGAGAAATCTTTTATATACAGAGGTGCTTTGGTAATCTTAGCCATGTTTTTAGAAGGGACACATCCACATCACGTGACTTTTCCAGCCTCGACCCAGAGACCTTAAACATCCCCATTGAGTTTCGACATGAGCTAATACTAACATTATTCGGTGAAACCGGTCAGTAATAATTTTAATCATATTAAAGCTCGCGCAGATATTAACAGGATTGATTTCTTAAGACACAAAATCCATTGTTCTAAAGCGCTTAAAATTTTTCTATAGGGAATTTTTGTTACTTTGATGCATGAATTCCTCGCCTTATCCCAACACAACTAGATTAATAATTATGTAAACGAGTTGAATAACTCTAGTACGGATTCACTTATTTTTCTTTCTCTTTTTCTAATATTAATGCTTCAATTAAATGCCTTCGAACCCTGTGTTATATAGGCTTACGTAAAATAATGTAGAAGCCTGTTCAGGAATTAAGAAATTAGGAATAAAGCGCATGGGGAACCGGTGTCTTCTTTAAATGTTGAAATGAAGAAATACGTTTGTACTTCTATTATTAAAAAAAAAAAGTAACAGACATTGAAATAGATTTTCCGTTGGAAAAAAGTGCAAACGATGGAAATTGAGTTGTATTGAAAACGTAAATAAAATTTCAAATTTCGGGTTTTCCAAAAAAAATGAATCCAAAAATTGCTGTATCTTAGATGGAAACGAAAGGGAGCCAAATATCTCCATTATTGAACACTTGAATATTGATTTGTGAAATTGCTTGCTCAAGAATTCATTACTGAAGTCTTCTTGAAGGCATGAGGGAGGGGGAAAATAAAAAACAGGGGAAGCAAAAAATAATTGATGCAGCTGAGGACACTATAGTGCCTCTTCGTCGCTGTGTAGTGCCGGGAAACCATCCCCATGCGAGAAAGGAAAGTATTTGAACAGTATGAGTTCCTTGCTTAAGAAACGACGAAATATCAATATTGAACTAAAAAAAGATTTTTCATAAATACAGCAAAGAATTTTTAAAAGATGATTACATGTACTGGAAATTATTTAAAAGAAAATACTAGTAATATTTTTGTATGCAGCTTCATAAAATAACAATAATAATTTCAAAGTTTTAAACGTAAAAAAAAGTCTGTGACTTTTAATGAATTATTATTGTAATATTATTATTATTATTTTTATACACAGACTGATACTCCGTCGCGTCGTCGCTTTCAGCTATGATCTCATTTTTATTATGAAATATAAATGAGATCTCATGCTTTCATATGAGCCTATATGTATAAGGCATCATAGTTTTACATAAACTTACATAAATGAGACCTCATACTTTCATATAAATGTTCATAAATGAAACCTCATACTTTCATATAAATGTTAATAAATGAAACCTCATACTTTCATTTAAATGTTAATAAATGAAACCTCATACTTTCATATAAATGTTAATAAATCAGACCTCATGGCTTTTACATAAATATACATAAATGAGACCTATTACTTTCTTATAAATATCCATAAACGAGACTTCATACTTTCGCATAAATGTCCATAAATGGGACCTCACGCTTTCATATAAATGCCGTAAATGAGACCTCATGGCCGTAAATGAGACCCACTGTTCCCATCACTCAAAAACGTTCCCGAAATCCCTCGCTTAAACGGATGAACTGATTCTTTAAAATTTTGGTGAGCTAATCCATTCCGAAATTGATGGTCCAGCGCTTCATATTCAATCCCCTAATAGGCGATGATAGCTTAGCTTATATCTAGTAATAGTAATAGTAATAACTGACGAACCTCTGCTATCCCACTTGGACATAGTTCTTTTCTGTTTGTATGCTCATTATGCTAAAACGGCTGAAATAATTTTCTTAAAATTTAACAGTTAAAATATGAGCATTGGTCTCCACTGCCTCCTTTTTATTTAGAGATATTTTTACTATTCAGAAATATTGTAAATTTGAAATATCCACAAACTATTAAATGGTAAAAAAAGAAAAAAGAAAATACATGCTTTTATAGAAACTTTCCTCCTCTTGCTTGTTAGATGTTTTATTTTTCCAGTAGCCAAGTAAGTTACAATGATAACGCCATCTACCGGGTGACCATTTCCTGAAACGCTGTGGTATCTCAGCGCATCCAATCTCGTTACCTCCGTCTTTCATCCCCATCCCCTCTTTTTATTTACCCTTCTTTCTCTTCTTGTGTCCAGGGAGCCTCCACTGAGCCGAAATCTAAGCTGTTTACGGAAGGATTTTTTAAAAGAAGCTGAAGCGATGCTCCCCCATCTGGGGGGGGTCACTAAGCCCCTCCCAATTGGGAGATCCGCCCGATTTTTCCCACCGGTTTCTAATTCAGACGATTGTTTTTCATTCTCTTTCATTTCCCTCCTCCGATTCGATGAAAGAACGAAAGAAAAAGAAGAAGAGGAAAAAAAAATCTTTCCGCTCAGCAGCTGTACCAGTTGCTTTCAACAAAATTACAAAGAAGAATCCGAAGAAATTATTGATCAGGAGGAACTTGTGGCGACTTTGAAACCGACCGAGATTTTTTTCTTCTTCTTTTTCTCCTTTTCATCTCTTCCATTCTTTCTTTTTTTCTTTTGAGGGAGGAAAAAAAAAATCAATCACTCGTCCAAAAATTCCGAATCCTGATAAAACACCTCCGGCTTTTAATACCGTCAGTAAAACGACAAAGATTGTTAAAATACTGGAAACCGGAAATTTTTTCAACTTTTTTTTTTTCCTTTCGTTCTGTGTTTTCGTTTCTTCGCAGTTAAACAACAGCTGACAATGAATGAAATAAAAATAAATGAAAACAACACCTACGCCCGTCGATGTAAACACTAATCCTCCTCCCCTTCCCCCAAGAGTGAAACATCTGCGCGTTTGGAAATTGCAGGAAAACAATGAGCAGGTGACCTTCATTAGAAAGCCATTGTTCTCTGGATTGTTGCAGCTGAAGAGATTATTTTAAGCATCGCGAAGCAGCTTCAGATGGTGACTCTTCATTGATGAGCAGAAATTAGAGACAAGAGAGTTTTGTCTAAGGCCCTATTCATTTGTATACACTAGCGCTGAAGAAAAGTATTTTATTTTATTATTGTATGATGGGAGCGCCGATTTATTATTATTATATCTGCTGTGGGAATCTGTGATAAATGAAGTCTTAACGCTTTTATTTAAATTAATAGTCTATAACTGAGGCCTCAAAGCTTTTGTACAAACGTGCATGAATAAAGCCTTGTATCTTTGAATAGGACTTCAGGCTGCCATTTAAATTTACGTAAATGGGACCGCTCACTAGGAATCTCTAAGAATAAGATCTCTCATTTTTACACAAACTTAAGGGACTTGCTTTCATATAAGCCTGTATGAAAAAGGTCTTGCATTTTTACATAAACTTTCGTAAATGAGATCTCACACTATTATAAGAACCATACACATAAGGCCTCGCATTTTATCATAGGTAAATGAAAATTCACAATTTCGTATAAATAAATCGGGATTTAACCTTTTATATAAAGTTCTATAATTGGTCACTTTCTTTTGGTAAATCTATATAAATTGAATCTCACGTTATGATATCATTACTATGTCTCTGTCCGCATGTATGTGTGTGTCTGCCCTTCCTAATAATTTTGTAGTCCCCTCTTCCCCGCAACAGGATCTTCTTGAAACTTAGCTTCCATATTTCCGGATATAGACGATTATTGTTGTATTTAAGTGTTTCTACTTAGAGTCCCTGCACACAAATTTGTTCATGAACTCTACAAGACTCCCATAGAAATGCACTAAAAATCAAAACAATGAATTCCTATCGACGTCTAACAGCGCAAAGTAATCTCTTTACTAAACCGATATCATCTGCCTTGATTTCACTACAGTTATAGACAAGTTTATATGGATTTAATCAGCTAACAGATAATTTGAACATACTGTTTGAATTCTGCAGATGTAACAATTTATGAAAATGCACTAAATATTCTTCCCGTATTGTTTCCATACTTAAAAAAGAATAAAAGTAATGAACACAACTTTTGAGGCAAATAAATTGTTCAGATTATTTCATTTAAAATTTTTATCAAATTTTTCCACAGGATTTGCCTAGAGAAGCGATGCCAATTGTTATCTTTATATTTAGTCAGATAAAGATGTCAAGTCCATTTCAGAGCGCTGAGATATACATAGCATCTGTTGACTTCTTGATAATCGGGATATTTCATGTCAATTCCCCAAATTCCACTATTATTCCCAACAGCAAATCGTGAGTGGGAGACAAAATATCGCGAGGAGGAGGAGGTGGGTGCGAGGGAACTTGGCGCTTGCAAACGGGTTTTTTTTTTTTCTTTCTTTGCCGACAACCACGTCCGATAGTTTTGCTCGAAATTTGACCAATGTTGTTCCGTGGACGCCGAATGAAAAATTCATGAACGTGTCTCCCCCGCTTTTTCTTGTGCTGTTCACCTCATAAAACAGACGTGGTTGAGTGCCTTTTCCCATTAGGGGGAGGCCGAAATCACTTTGTCTTCTTGAAACTCTCCAGCTGTACTACAAAAGCGGACGTCTTAAAGTTGTCAGCGAAGATTAGCAAATCGCGTCGTTGTATAGGAAGGCGGGAAACGCCCTCGTGATATCACCTGCACTTCAGCGCCGCAGATAATTTGCCTTCGTCCTTGTCTTCTCCTCTCAGAATTTGGGGCTTCGAGATGTGACAACAGTAGAGAGAAAGAGAGCCAGCAAAAAGCATCAATCACAGCCCATACCACCCTCGCGGATGACGATCTTAATTTTAACGCTTTTTATTTAGTGCATCTGTACATTTCATATAATTCAAAATTGCAACACACACAAACAAATAGAATGTATAGTTTAAGATTGGTCAACGAGCTGAACGCTTCCTTTGAACCTTAGCATAATGTTGCATTCCTAATATTTCTGTAAATAACACATGAAAGACTGCCTTGCATAGCACCAAACTTACATGACTCTTCTTTGCAGAAGAAGATATTTATGGGAATAAAAAAGGAAAAAAAAGCTTGAAGCCTTAAGAGAACATTTTCTGGTAATATCATATGTCGCCTGGACAATGCCAGATTATATTTCCAGTCTACTTATATCCTACCAATTCAATATGGAGAGGGGGGAGAGGTTAAAGATAGAAAACATATGGCCATTTGTGTTACTTTCGCAAACATTCAGAACGAGGGCTTGGCTAATCCGCAAAATCCATTAATAGATAGATGGATAAGATAGCTATGTAAATAGATAGAAAGGTTATTGTTAATGTGTTG
>JAFIDM010004315.1:57828980-57944121 GCA_023159025.1 Thereuonema tuberculata | reverse complement strand
TATATATATATATATATATATATATATATATATACACATATATATATACAAGATAGCACACTTTTGTATATTAAGATTAAAATATATTATTAACAGTTTTGAACATTGACTATTCTTCATACAGTTAACAGAAAGAATGTACATCATATTCTTCAACATAGGTCTCAATAAATGACTATTATCTGCCAAATTTTTTCCAAAAACTGTATACCACAACAATATAATGAATGAATGTGTATAGTATAGTAACTTACAGTATAGTGTAGTGTGATTAGTACAGTTAAACTGTTACTACAAGCATTTTTTTAAATAAATTTTTAAATACTAATTTTTTTAAAAATAAATGAATGATTTTAGTTAGTTACTTTTTTGTAAATACAACTACTTTTATATTACAATATTTATATTTGTAAATTATTAAAGTAGTATATATCTTTCTCAAGCTTGGAAGAAACCTATGCTTTTGATATGCACTTGAAAGTGACCTTTTAAATAATAATGAAAAAGAAAAAAAAATTAAATAATAATAATAATGCAGATATCTGATTGGCTAATGGTGCTACGACTTCACTCAACATTTAAGGAAATCCAAGTTATAGGATTGATTAGTGTGTGAAGATTAGTTGTGTTGTTTTGGATAGGTATAAGAAAACACCCCCTACATTTACCGATGTTGTAATTTTTAAATCTTTTGAGGGAAAAAAAAAAATATATTTAATTTAGGGTTTGTGGCATCCGTGGCACGTGCTATCGCATAGCAGATTTTTACCGGACGTTGATTTTTTTTTTTAACAAGTCAATGGAAAAAAAGTTTTGACTGAGACCTACTGGAACTGATTCTCTTATTGTCTGAAGTTTGAGACGAAATTCCTTTGTTTACATTTCCCTTTTAGCAATTCATTCTCGTGTCCATTCTCTCTTCTCGTTATTATGATTCGCCCAATTAAATGTATCCATATTCACGTGGACATGAAACCTTACATCTCACCTGCTTACAAAGTCAAATAACCCTCATGGCTAATGTTCCGTGCTCAGATGCCAGTCTGTGATGCGGGCTCTTTCCCTCCCTCTCGAGAGCTACGCAACCTGCATAGTTATCCCCACTAATTGCCATAATATCGTCCACCTCTCCCTCTCTTAAAAGTAGCCATTACCTTCCCTGTGCGGCCCAAGATTAAGGAAGGCTAGCCATTATAAGCGCAATAATACAAAGCAACAGATTCTCGGCAACCTGTCATCATGGCTATGGCGCTCGCCTTCTCAATCCCCCTACCTTTTAATTCGGCATTAGGGCCTGCAATCCGCAAGTGACCATTACCTATACAGCTGCCCTCGCGAACATTGAAAAAGGGGATCAAGTTAAGATAATAACTTGGAACCACAGAAATTCCAAAATCAGTCTAATAGATTTTTTTTTTGCTACCAATAATGTGGAACCTTCCAGGTGGTTTTCACACCGGCCCACTTTGATGCCGGCTAGTAATTGAACTGAAACTACTGTTATTTAAACCTCTTTATATACTACTATCAATATAGCTAATAACATAGTATGGATTGAAATAACAATGATCAGAAGGGTCAAATTGGCTTAGTCATTTATTATGGATCGCCCACGCATTAAAAGTAACATAGCATCAAAAAATGCATTCAAGTTTTCACATCATTTGGAATAAAATAAAAATAAGATTATATTTTATGTTTTCAACTTTCCTTTTTGTAACACGTGCCTTTTTTTCTCTCCATTATTGGAGTCGTCACAAATTATTATACCTTAAATACTAATGAAGTGAAAACGTGAAACATTGAATAATAAATGTGAAATCATTGTAGATTCAATTTTTAAAATGGATTTTTGATTTGTAATTGATAGTTTTGATCATAACAATAATTGTTTTTAGAAAAAAATATCAAATTTTGGTAATCTAACAATGATTTTTTATTTTGAAGTAAAAAATAATTAACTAATTAAAAGTTGTTTAAATAAGAAGTTTTATTTATTTTCTAAGGAAATGTTTTTACCTGTGCTCAGTAATTCATAAAGTGGAGAAATGAATTTCAGACAAAAAGTAAGTTAAGAATATAAACATACAGTAATTATAATTAAAAATTAAAACCATACAAAATTGATCTGGAGAATAAAACGTTCATAAATACTTCCACATCTGTACACCTTTATTAGCTTTATACGTATATATATTCATAGGTAGGACCGAATATATATATATATATATATATATTTATATAGAACCGAATACTTTTGTAAATTTGTTGACAATGAGCTCCGCGAAGGAAACTCGAAAGCTCCAGATCATAATATTGAATTTTGTTAAAAATAATTATTTATCAATTATAGATCAAAATGCTTTTTAAAATTTCTAAGTACAATTATTTAACATTAATTTATATTATAAAATTTCAGATTTTTAACCACAATAGTGTTTAAAATACGATAAAAAAACCAGACGACTGAAAACGGAAGAAAATAAAAAAGGACAAGAAGTTCGCCATCTTGAAAGCATTGTCATCTGAATTTATTTTTCTTCTTTATGTCTTGAAGGTACCGCATTTTTTTCATTAAGAGGAGATGTTGTCGTCATGTTAACTTGCTCTCAATCATTCCTGTATATGTAATCTTCTATTGAGACTAATCAAATAATGTATAGTACATATATTTTATTTCTTTCTATCACTTCAAAAAAAAATAAAAAAAAAATGACTCCTATTAGACCGATTTCAATAAGCTTGGAATAAGGAGAGCTCAAATTAATTTCATAATCAATCACATAGAGATTAGATGAAAAGTTAGTTTTCCCACAGGTAATCACAGAGAACATACCGTAACTATGTAGTGACTGCTTTTTAACATTTCCCGTCAACCGCCTTCAGATGAAACACAGGACAATACCAATTTAACTCATTACAATATGAATAGCAACGCGGATAATATGTGCCAAGGTTTTTAAGTGCTCTGTCATCTTTATCTTTTAACATGGGAATGTGAAGAGCAACGACATAGTTCGGGAAGGGAGACCAAAATGTCGCGTATGACAAGTCACCCAACCAAAAACAAAACAAAAGAAAAGGCACAACAAGAGAGTAATAATAACAATAGGTGAGATCAAATTATTTACAAGGGACATCCTGGAACAGCTGTTTCATGCTCGTTGGCGATCATCAGCCAGGAGAAGTCACAGTGGTGCCTCAGATAAGAAGAAAAAGGTGTCGTTTTCCCATTTTACCGCGCATCTTGTTTAGTACTGATCGGATCACTGCCCCCTTGCTTATCCCAACCCTTCCGTTTGTAATTATTGACATTGTTTAAGATAGCGGTTTTCAAAGATTGTTTACAAAGATTTATCCGGTCCAGAATGAAATAAGGAAAATAAAGGTAATATAATTTTCCTTATAAAAAGCTAAGTTCATTTATTTTTTTCTAAAATTGCTTTATGCTCTCAATGGTATATAATTCACTTTAAAAAACTTAGCAATTCTATGCCAGTCCGTCCATGTTGAATGAAATGTCAGCGGTTCATCAAAATTCACAAGTCTAAGAACCACTGGTCTATGGCTACCTTTTTACCGTCATTTCCGAAAACGTTGTCGCATCGGAGGTTTATTAGGGATCTAAATGCTCACTAGATGTCGCAGTGGTCGAGAGACCTTTTTTTTTTTTTTATGGCTATCATTTCGATTGAATCAATTCCCTTTTAGTGATGTAATTTCCGTTATTTTGGGAGAGAATCGATGATTGAAGCACATTCTAGGGCTGTCAAGGCACTGTTGACTGGACTTCTCAAGTGATTTATTGCTATTTCTTTTCCAATTTTTCAATGGAGATTTAAAATAAGAAAAAAAAAAAAAAAAACAAAATTTGAATCTCAAGAAAATAAGTTACGGTCGCATTCAGATTTTCCGAAGCCCAAATCAATCAGAAAATATTTTTTTTTGAAGGAAAAATAATTTTTTTTTTTTACTATTTACATAAAAAAAAGACAAAAAAAAAATGCTTCTTAAAAATCAGGAAAAGCTTTTAATACATAAAACAATTAAAAAAAATTAAAACTTAGAATAATTACAGAAATTTCAATAATATTTGGTAAAAACGAAACAACGAAATTCCTTAGGTTTGTCCGTCCGCAATAGTAATTAGAAGCGTCTTTACGTTTCATTTTACAAAGTTAAAAACGCTTTAGCTTTCAGTCTCTTATGTATTCGTTGTAGATTAAAAAAAAAAAGAAGAAATACAAATAAGTCAAGAAAAAGAATAAATCAAGAAGCCCTTACAGAACTTGAAATCTACTTTCTGAAAACGTTGTTGCTGTTATTATTTTTGTGTCTTTTTTCTTTAAATCGTGAAAATAATAAAAACTAAGTTTTTTATATTATATTATTGTCTTATTATACTATTAAGTTTTATTATATTTTGTTATTAAATTATTAAATATTATATCTAATGAATATAAATAACATTTTTTAAAAAATTTTCTGAAAAAAAATTAAATTCCTTATTCTTAAAACAAGTGCAATAAAAAAATTAAAAAAAAACAAAACAAAACAAAACAATGAAAATGTATTTCAAGAAATAACATTATAAGAAAAGTAAGCTATATGTTGTTTCCCGAACTTCTTGGCTTTTTGAAACGTATATTTTGTATTTTTTAAAGGATCGTAATTTTGACGTTTTAAAGGATTAGAATGAAAAATCCTTAAATTCTTTAAATGATTCTTAGGTACAGTCAGAACTTGACGGATGTGTCCGTCATAACATTTGTTTATGCCCGAGCGTCATGTGGAACGCGTCCCGGTGGCTTCGTCGCCTCGGTCTTATTTTCACCGGTCGATCCCAACTTGTCATGTAGACGCCTCTCGGTACGACGAAGAGAGAGAGAGAATCTTTGAAGAACCGGACAGCGTAAAAAGACGATTTTTTATTGGAATGTTTATCCTGTCCACTCCCGTCCTACATCAAGGGTTATTTACTGCCGGTCGACTGCCAGCGTCTCGGAGCAGTGACGAATGACGCGGACGTCAAAGAGATATCAGATGGAGACTTGACTATCGCATTACACTCAGAAAAGAAGAAAACAGAAATAGAAGAATGGGGAGAAACTTCAAACAAAGAAACACAGGGTAAAAGAGGATGCCTCACATACCGCTACAATTTTCCATGCTATTCCGTTAACTGCCGAAAGTAACCGCCAGTTCCGTATGGTTTTCCACATTTTTATTTTACAATAAAAAAATTAATTTCTAGATCATTCTTCAATAGAAAGTTTAAATCAAACTAGTAGAGGAATTCATGTCGACAATATTTAATGTAAAATTTCAGATATGTAATTACTGCCCAACGGGACAGCATCACGATATTATCTCGCCATCATTCTTTAATTTAAAATTTGGAAAGAAAATATTCCACATAAAACTGTCAAGGTTTTAAAAAATCTGCAATTTCCGAGTTTCCAGAAGATCTGTTCACCGAGTTCAAAAGTTACTGTGAGGATACAATATAAATTAAAAATTTTAAAAGTAAAAATAAAATATAAAAAAAATACAGTATCGTAATCTATATTTCTTTCAGTTATAAGTTAAAAAGAAAAATGGCTTAAGTTGTCTAAATTTGATTAATTTTAAACATATCAAAACACGGCAAATTAGTAGAATATTAAACGCACAAAGTATGCATTGTTAAAGATCACTGTTTCATTTATAATACTTTTCTATGGGGATTTTTTATCACCTTCACGTGCTAGTTTCTCAACAATGATCCCCAAGAAAAAAATTTCAAGTACCAAGTTATACAGTACGTTGTCCATGAATAAGCATGTCAAATTTCAGGAAGATCCATCCGGCGGTTCGAAAGTTATTACAGAAACACACACACACACACACACACACACACACACACACACACACACACACGGACTGAGTGATTTGAGAAGTCTCGTCTTCCCAGCGTAAGAAGCAAAAATTAAACAACAATGGAAAGTTGTTAATTACAACAATATCACAAATTTGACTGATCCTCTTTCCATTTGTGAGAACCATTGTTAGACGACTAACAATGATTTTGACGTAAGCTTTCTTCCTATTAGGCCTCGCCAATAATGAATAGTGATAAATAAAATTCGTAATTGCAGACTATTAAAGGGTAAATTTATAAACGGATTAGACCACTAATAATCAATTTTGGAAAATCACATCAATTATATGTAATTTTGTATTTATTTAATATGGCCTCCTAAGAGGACATTTAATATGGCCCTTTTTTTTTTGTTATTTTTTTTTGCACAACACTACTCAAAAACTCACTTAAAATACTTTTACAGTAAAGTGTTTATTTTCTGCTAAACGTTAGCAGAATAATTATAATTATAAATAATTATAAATCGACGAATAATTATAAATCGTAAAGGAATAGTTATTAAGGTTTAACTAAAGCTAAAAACAAATTCCAGCTAAGATACGAAGAAATAAAACTTTAGTATAAATAGGCTTTAAGTTTATAGAATTTTTTTCAAATCTATCTGAAATTTGTTACAAAATAAAAAAAAAATCTCTCGTCCTTATGCCTTGGGAATGGCTTTAACTCATCAAATATTTACTATTAGTTTCTTCTGACCAGATTTTCCTTCTTCCGTTCGCCCTTAGGCAAATATAGGTTATTAATAAATCATTTCTAATCATAGGTTTCCGAAATCTAATATGGCTTCTCAAGAAGAACAACTTCTTGATTGTATTATTATTTCATAAAAGGACATCTGGCGGAGATTTACAGAAACAAGACATATCAAAAATTTAATATATTGATATAAAAGAATTTTCCGAGGTTCTTCGAAAAATTCGGAGATTTACCGTTATTTTGTTTTTGCCTACTTTACTAGAAGAGAGGCTTATTAAACCAATGACTGTATGTGTGTGTGTTCAAGTAATTTTTGAACCGCTGGATGAATCTTCTTGAAACTTGGCATGCACATTTAAGGACACAGAAGATTTTACTTTTATATTTGTAGATAAATAAGTGTGGCTGTTTGTCGAGAAATTACCTCTTGAAGATGACAAACATTCCAAAGAAATGCGTTAGAAACGAAAGTATCTCTCCCAAGTAATGGATATATATCGGCTTATTGAACCTCTTAATGTCTGTACAAGCTTTAATAACAATCATAACTTAAAAGTGCTAATGAAATTGATACGCTAATGAAATTTAAAATAAAAATTAATCTTCATTTAAGGTTATTTTAACAAAAAATCCAATGTAATTTATTTATAAATTTTTAAAAAAATTCACTGAACTTCATCGTAATAACCGCGACTGCTGGCATATCTTTAATGAAACTTACAGCATTAAACTAATTATAAGGTACTTGAATATCCTAATATTCAATATTACTTATCGTTATTTTCTAATCAATACCTATATATATGAAATAAATATAACAGAAATCTCTTAGTCATAATCAAACTAACTATTTTTACAATGAAAAATAGATGCTTGAATGAAGGGTTATTTTAATAAGGTAAATAAAATTCTTGTTGATTATTTTTGAGTCTCAGTCAAGTATCTAATCTATCTAACTATTCAATTTTATTATAATAGTTAAGTTTGAACTAACATTAAAAACAAATTCCAACGAGATTCAAATCAAGTCCAGAATTACACTGAGATAATAAGTCCCAAGTAGAAATGGACGAAACACAGAAAAAAGAAACTGCCATTCCGATGCCGGGATTCGAACCCAGGTTCCGACACAACGGCCGCACGGCAGACCACCGTCTAGACCGCTTGGTCATGCAGAAACGGCACTGCAATAAATTCAATATTTAAAGCATTTTTAGTATCTTTAGTAGCCTATATTGTAATGCCAAAGATATTATAGATTTATTATAGATTACAATAAAAAGGTTTTTAAAGTGCAAATTTATGCCAAAATGTGTGGTCAACTTTATTTCAATCTTTTTTTTAGCGAACCGGCTGTGATAGCTCGTGTTTCAGATTTTAAATCGAGAGTCGGAGCCCGTTGAATCATATCTCGTTGGACTCCCAAAATAGGTTTGTGGTTAAAAAAAAAAAATCCTACTTCCGGGTCAAGCCAAAGCTAGCTTTAGTGGCCATTGACCGAGTCAGGGACACAGTGGTAATTGGACAGAATTGGGGTCTATTTGTATTGAATCGACTGAGAATGAATACGATACCCTCGACCCATTCTGAGCCCCTTACTCAAAAAGTCGCCCAAAATCATGGTCTAGACCTACTAAATGAGCTAATGTATCCTGTATCGCTTGAAATTCTACTTGACCCACGAACAAATGAGTTTTGAGCGTCAATCAATAATATTGTTGCTTTTAACAACGCAAGCGTTTGATAAGATTGCAACATATGGGATCGCTCGGATTGCAAAATCTGTGAATTGATATGCATTCACATGCCTTGAGATGGATAGTAAGTTAAATGAAACCTATGATATCCTTAAAATACATATGCTTTCAAGTTGTATAAAAAATTGCAGAAAATAGTGAAGAAAAAAATTCCTTGGTAACTTTTCTGTACAACTCCTTGTAAAGAAGTTCAAGGAACTTTGAATTTAAATTTTCTACTAAGTAATTGACTTCAGAAGCGCTGGAAAAATGAAGCTCCTTTACTCAAATGGTAATCACGTGATGAAAACGTACCGAAAATAGAGAACAATAGAACCTCTTAGTCCTTGATAAGCACTTTACATCTTCAAAACGAGTTTTACTGTCTTAAAAACAGTATTAAAACAAAAGTTTATGGTGACTTAAAGTACCAACATATCAACTTACAAGAATCCTGAACTGAAAAATCGCGTCATGTTGAGGTTTCTGATTTTTCTACATTAAGAGCCATTGTTCGGCGGCGGAGGACTGTGCGTCTCCTGCCGGCAGGGAGACAATGGCTGCGGCGGCGTTCCCTTCGCTTTGCGTCTGACATCAACTCGGGCAAATTATTTACACCCCATAAAGACGACAGCGGTGCTCATCCTGTAATGCTCCCGAAAGGCCTTCGGTTTCGTGAAAGGCAAAAAGATGACGAGCGCCGTGCAGACAGATTACTCTACAAGGCCCCCGAAAGGAATTTCAGCTACGGTCAATTTGTCACAAAGCAAATTTAAAGATACGGCTTGGTGACGAAAAGGATCGTGTAAAAAAATTTAAAATAACAGCTCCCCAAGAACAGTCTTGTTTACACTGACGAATAAGAATAGATGACATTTTTTTTTTTAGGAGTTGGGGGGGGGGGGGCTCTCTTTTGAGAGACGAGAAGACTACAAAGTGAATTGTTTTATTGCCAAGACATCAATGGGATTCTGATATATACATACAAAAAAATTAAAAAAAAAAATCACATCATGTATTTAAAATATATTCAACTCGCCTCTTGATCTGCCATTTTTCTCTAATTTAAAAATAAAGACATGTGTTGAAACTTCAACTGTAACTTATAGAACTGCAAATTAGATCAGTACTTCTCAAATTTTTTAGACACACATTTAGTATTGGCTAATTTGTATCCCATTCTGAAAAAAAGGGTTGAATATAACTGTTGCTTAGAGATAACTTTGAGATACTTTATAAATAATAAAAAAATAATAAATCTAAAATTTTCGTATACTACCATATACATATTCAGTTAAAGTCTTGAATTTTCATAATAGTCGTTGAATATTTTCTCCTTGGGTGAATAAAATTTTATTTTAAAATATTCCTCTTCATCATCATTATTCTCATCCGTTCTAATCCACTGCTGAAGAAAGGCTCTTGAAAAACTGAAAACTCCTTCTCCTGTCGAGTCTAACTTTGTGAGTTTCATCCACTCCCAAAAGTTTAAACAAGTGAACGTTTTCTTGGCCTCGTCGCATTCAACTTTTATTTTCTGATGTTTCCCAGACATTTCGTTTCCGGTCTTATCTTGTAATTTATAATCGTCAATGTTCTTTACGAGATCAATAATAAGTTACCAGAAATTGTATGTATCCAAATTTACATCCACCAAGACATAACTCGACATCTTCCACGATAGCTGTATTCTGTAGTAAGTATGGATAAATAGACAGATATAAATATATGTCGTACAAGTAACAGAAATTTTGATGTAGGTTATTTACAGTATATGAATAAAAAATTTTGAAAGATAATTTTTCAAAAAAAAAAACCAAACAGAAATCTACGAATTCTTTTAGCGGCCCTAGATTACAGCTTGCCTGTAAAACATAGGGAACAGCTATTTATTTTGTTTTGCTGGATGTCACACTCTGTAGCGGCCAAACGGTTGGAGATATTAGAATGAAACCTTCAGATTGTATTCAGCATTAAAAAGTAGGATACCACGTCCAAAAAAACCAGACCTTTAGGATCACTCCCTGACCGATAGTTGGGGGGATCAAAATTGGTCGCTTCCGATAAAATCTTAAAATAAAAAAAGTAATTCTGTCCATCTTAAGACTTTACGTTTTTCCAATTTTGTGACCAAACTATAAGAGATAGATTGGTCATGCAAATGGATAAAATGTAGATCTTTTTAAGACAAACCAAATGCTATGAAAAATTTTTTTGGTTTCCAAGATGTCGCCTTTTAAAGGGTGTTTATAAATTGTGCATATTATGGGGCCGCTTTGCTTTTGACACTGTCTAAAAGCATTAATTATCTTGTTAAATTACGCATGCACATTAATGGACAAGAACTGAAAACCTTTTATTATCGAAAATACTATTTTTGAAATCTGTAGAATAACTTCGCGCAAACAAAATGCGCATTGATATAATAAACAGTTTTGGAGACAAGGCCTCCTAATACTAATACCAACTGAACATAAAGTAATAGTAATACGAAACAAAATGTGCAGTGATTAATTACGCTTGAAACTATTTAAAAAATACAGATATCACAACAAGAATTTTACTTCCAGTATGATAATACAAATCCTCTAACAACGCAGTGTAATCTGTATTATCTTCACAGCAGCATTTAAGTCGTGATATGGCCGCCTCATTCACCTGATCTTTCATCAACCAAGAATGCTTAGAATATTAATGAACGGTTAATACACTTCAATATCGCTGTAGCTTTGAAGTTGAGTGAGATGTCCAATGAATAGAATGACACCGCGCGCTCTGTGATGGATGGTTAGTTGCCTAGCAACCCAAATCACAGCTTCTAACAACGACCCGCTCGCTTCATTTTGGACATTATTGTGACATGAACGGCTGATTGATCTAGTGATTAACCTCTGCAACGATAACGACTCATAACTAACTCCAGTTATTATTACTTTTTTGAACGCATCAATCATCAATCAATTTGACAAAGTTAATGGAATCCTGAATTTTTATAAATCAAAACTCTGATGACGCAATCTTTTATAGACCAAAACATTTTTGGAAAAAAAATGTAATAATTTTCAACTATATTTATGAGATTAATTTACATCAACAATTAAGTAATACTATAATATTTATATATTTTTTTGTAAATATTTATCGGGCACAATTCGAATCCTTGTAAATTTCTAAAATTTTCTTCGTTTTTAAAATATAACTGAAAAAAATTATAATACGAAAAAAAAAAGCATTACTGAAGATTTTATAGAATAGAAAACCATAACACATTATTAAGTATTGCAAAGTAGCATTTATTTCAGGTTTCTATTATAAAGAATTTTTCAAATTAGCATGTTATAAATTTTTAATTTTTCATTATTGTTTATTTGGTAAATACATTTTTGTACAAATATTTTGCCAAATTTCATTTATTATTTAAATGTAAAATATTGAACTAAAGTAGATAGTGGATGTTGAATGGCGATGCACGACGTTCTACGGAGGGCTTAATTTAATTTCTTTGTATGTATTCCTCATGTTTCTACAGTCGTTCCTTTAAATGCCAACATTCTTTCTCCAAAATACGCATAATTGTTGTAGCCTTACATGTGTAACACTATTTTTTTTTTCTATTCTGCAAATTATGTTAATTACGTAGAACATTTCACATAAGGGTGGGCGTCAGACTGGCCTTTTTAATTAATTCGACTTTCAATTAATTTGATATAAGCTTACTGCTGATTGCAGGATCCTCCACCTTTATTTGATGATAAGGGAATGACGCTTTGACGAAACGTTATAATCCTAATTTTTTTTTTCTATTTATGTAAGAATGGAGATATTGATAACCCTTACAACTCCCTCCAAGATAGAGGGAATTTCGTATCAGTTTTAATTTCGTTTACATGTAGTAAAAGGAAATCAACTGAAGTGCGCGTTCGCTTAATAAGATCCCACGTGACTCTTTTAAGATCTCTTTACCATTTAATTGCTCTTATCAGCAACAATTATCCCATTGTCTGATTCCCCATTTTCTTTCTGAGCTAATTGGATATAGGATGAATTGAAATCATGAATGAGCAGAAAAACGAAGCAGCGATTTAAAAAAAACAAACAAACATTTCTTGGCTTATAAATATTAAAGTATTTTTCATTTTTTTGATTCGTTATCACTCACTAAGCACTGTAAAGCGGGCTATACTTAAAAAAATAAAAAAAGACCGCCTGTTAGTCCTTATACATGAAATTCGAGTCCACTGGACTAGGAAACACTAAATTACAGCAAGATGAAGTTTAACCTTACGACCTTGACCTCTGTTTATCTACAAATCTTTAACAACTAATGCTACTGCCACACAGAATTTATGTTTATCGTTTTGCTTAATAAATGCTACGGTTTACCATGCCTATTCTTCTCGTTTATTATTTATTGAATGTCATGTAATCGCTTAAGCGTACAAATAAGATGCAGACTTAACGTCGTTTCGAATATCGTAAGTTACGATATTAATTTTTAAATGCGCACCCCTTCGATAACGATTGTGGTTAATTTGTTAATTATTTGGCAATGGCAATTATAATTTTTTTTTTTTAGATTTTTATGACTTCGTCATCCATATTCTCTTCTAACAACAGTCCATACTTAATACCGCCGTAACCAAACCTTCCTTCTTTAATTTCTCCAGAGTCCAATGTTAAAAAGGCTTTTGTTTCTTGACTTTTTTTTTTTTAATCTTTCTCCCCCTCGTTTTTGCTCTCTCTTATCCCCTCCGCCGTCTTTTCTTTGCTTCCTGGTCCCCCGTTTTAATTAATGGTCCTGTCTGCATCGTTGCCAGGCGATCACGGGATGATGAAAATAAAACAATGGGGGATTACAAGGTAACGTGAGGCCGATCCACGTCACGAGGTAACGAACCCGGTCCCGTTGCCCTGACAACGGGAGGAGAGCGAGGGAAGGTCGCCATCTCGAAACAAGGGATGCTATTTGGATGCTGGATTCCAAGCAGAGGGATTCACAATCGATACAACCACCCCCACTTTGATTTTTTTCCCTTCTTCTGCCTTCTTTCTGATTCTGCCAGATGCCGAAGATCAGATGCCTTCAAAATTTGTATCGAAAACACACACACAAAAAAGAAAAACAAGAAAAAAAAGTATTAAAAAAAAAAGTCTAATCTTGATTTCTGAAACAGAGATTTCCATTCTTTTTTTAATTTTCCATTGTGCTTTTTTTATTTTTTATATACTGTTCTTAATAAATTCTAAATAAGTATATAAATTATATTTACTGATTGAGCACGCGAAATCTTAATATTCCATTTGAACATTTTTCTTCTTTGTTTATCTGTTTTTACAAGCATCACGTTAAAACGGCTTGACACATTTCTTTAAAATTGATGCATTGCTTATTTAGGATCCAACTCAAAACGTGGGTCCATTTGTTTTCGACTCCTTCCCTCCCAAACCTGAAAAATAATCCGCAAAATCCATGCTTAAAACGGCTGGACTAATTCCTTTAAAATAAGATACAATATTTATTTAAGAACACAATTATTTTAGTTTATCTCTCTTCCCCCTCCCCGTACTCAAAATGGATCCGCCAGCACTACATATTCAGTTCCCATTACGCGAAGGATAGCTGAACCTAGTTAAATTTATATTTATTATTAGCCAACTAGATAAAAAAAGTAAATAAATAAAAAATAATAAAAAGAAAGTAAGCTATAATTTCGTTTTGTAACTTGAGTTGTTCTAATTATCCACCTATACACAATATCACTTAGATAAAGGGCTGAACGCACTATCACGTTTACATTTATCTACGTATATTAATTGCTGCAGTGATGTAGTTACGTCATTAATGTCATAGTCTCATAAGAACTATCGTTGATTTTGGGACTCAATGATGTGACCTTGAAGATATAACTACGTCACAGAAGCAATTAACTTGCATAGACGTAAACGGAAACGTGATAGTGCGTTCAGTCCTCAAGACCCATTTCGTCCGACTTCGATTCAATCGTATTTGAAATACAGGAAAAAATGAAAAAAAAAATGCAAAGGAGGAATGAACAAAACAGTCATCTTTATTCTCCAATGCAATGAAAAACAAAAGAAGTATTATTTATTATTAAGAAATTCAAGAGACCTAATTTTTTATCTAGTTAAGAAATAGTCTCATGTTTTTTTTAAAAATAAAAACATACTGTGATATAAAAATATAATGCTTAAGTATCTTTTAAAATTAGGGATGGAAACGAAATAAAATCCATTATTTATTATATTGTTGCAAAAATAAATTACTCGAGAATGCACAAATTCGTTAAATTCGTTTTGCTTTCACGCATTGAGCCATCATCGACAGCAATCTGGGATAGCTGTTTCGTTGATATTAGGACTTATCAGCCATATTTAGTTTCGATGATCAAGCTCGGAATGCATTCTAATTAGTAATTCAATAGTAATTCAATGCATACTAATTTGTATATACTTTTAAATATAATTGGACAGAACAGGATTTTTTAAATTTTTTTTTTAATAAGAATTCGGTGAATTTCGTTTTTGATGATCATACATGAAAATTCGGATTTTTCATTTCCAAAAATTTCAAGTATAAATTTAGCACGAAAAAATATTATTACTATTACTGTTACTTTGTTTTCATTATTATTTTTTTTTTTTCTTTCAGGTTACAGTTATTTTTATTGTTCAAGTGTTTTCATCAATCGTTACGTTACATGTAACGTTTTCCAATACGGTTTAAAATTTTGTTGTTTTAGGTTGATTAACATTTTCAAAAATGCGACAGCTAAATCTTCTATCCATTGCGCTACACTGTTGTATTTGATTTTCCGTCCTCTTAAGTGACTTTCCAAATGTCAAATATATTTTTGTACATTGCCCAGAGCGCCATTTTCACATCTTTCCCCTTATCTACGGCCATTTCGGCCATTTCCTGTTTTTCTGATGTATTAAGTAATTGTGTTGTTGCACACAGTCAACTTTTACATATTCATTAAAAGAAATTTCAATTCACTTGCTCTCGTAGACTCACCCAGAAGCAACTGGACAAATCGCTCCCACTTCATCAACTACAGCTATAAAAAAACACGGGAAAATCAATGACTTCTTACACCCCCACCCTGCTATTACGGAACTTTTATAAAAACGAGTTGAAAACTAGGCTGTGATTTTTTTTTTTAAGTTAATCTCAGTTGGCTCAAATATTTCGGTAAAAAAGATTTACAAATTTTGGAATAAAACATTTTTTGACTAAAATTCGTCGTCAACGATTTATTTCACTTTAAAAAGAAAAAAAAATAAAATATCATTACACTGTGTGAAGAAAGCAAGGAGAGAAAAATGTCTCAATTTTAAAGATAAATATGAAATAAAAGAAAATAATAAAAAGAACATGTAGTGCCTAAAAATGTTACTGTAACTGAAATGTATTTTTAATTTTTTTACAAATCAGCTCTTTTCAATCTGAATGTGTACGTAACTAGTTCTTAATAACCTATTTTTCTATTTTATCCTATTATATTATTAAAATAGGTGGCTCCGGTGGTCCAGGAACTGGACTGCAGGCTGGAGGAACCGAGTTCAAACCCCGGCTGAGGCGGGAATTTTCCCCAGTTTATTTCTTCTATTTTCTAATCCAGACGGACCTAGAATTCACCCAGCTCTTTATAAAATGGAACCGGATTTGAAGGCGGGCGAGACTGACCATAAGGCTACGCGAACACCATGCACTTTTTCAGCAGCTTAGTCGTCCGACTTCGAGTTGGCCAACTTTTGTCAAACCCCGCACACCCTGCAACACGCAAATGAGTCGGCCATGATAGAAGGAATCCCATAATGCAATGCGTTTCCCACAGCCGATGTGGAAAATCCGAAAAAATCGAGGTTTTGAAACCTCTCTGATAAATTCTGCCGCATACAATTACTGCATTTCAGTATAAAATTTATTTCTGCATGAAAGAAACTCGCAATACTCTGATATTAATTGTTTACGCGGTTGTCTTCGAATCGAATCGGCGAATATCATTTTGGACACCATATCTTCCATGGACGTGACGTCACGACGGATGTGTTCCAACGCTGCCCTGTGATTAGGTAATTCCCAGCGACTTCGATGCAACTTTTCGAGTTGCAGGTGTACGAACAACTCGAGTCGGATGACAAAAGTTGCAGCCAAGTTGCATAAAAACGGGCTCAAGACTGTCTATATCAACTAGTGACATCAAAATCGGACGACTAAGTTGCTGAAAAATTGCATGGTGTTCGCGGGGCTTAACATACTCAATTTGTCCCGATTGGTGAAATGTCGTGTGGGAGCCTCTTCTTCCCAAAGATAGAAGGAAAGAATAAGTCAGTAATATATTAGGGAAAGTGAGTGTGTGTGTTATCCCCTAATAACTTTCGAATCGATGAATGGATCTTCCTCAAACTTGATATGCATATTTATGGATAAAATATAATCTTACATTTACATTTGAAACAAATTCTCTTCGTTATAGAGAAATTAACGAGTTGACGTCACCAAATTCTTTAAGGAAAGAGAAACGAAATAGTGAATTATATCCACAAAATTTAAGATACAGTTTATAATAGTCTATAATTTACAGCATTTTTCAGAAAAGTAGATTTGAAGTTCTTATAGGACTTTCTTTATATCTTTTAACCAGAGTAAAATGACTTCGTTTTAGGCAAAAAAAGTGATTTCGTTTTTTGTTGCGTTGTAATCTAAATTTCGATTTCCGTTACGTTTAACGTTGTAAGAAAGAAATCAGGTATAGTATTAATACCTTGGCAGTAAGACAGAACACTATGTATTTATTATTTATAAATAATTTACAAATATACATTACATGTATTTGCTCTATAAACAAATGTGTTGGTTTACGCCCATATATATTTATGAATTAATAATTACTAATATTATTATTATTATTTTTATTATAAATATATAAATTTTCTCATTCATGTTTGAAGATTACTATCTACTTTAAATATGCTTATTTGCAGAAACGTCGGAACACTGTCTATACTTGGGGAAGAAAAATAAATTATTATGTTAATTAAATAATAATTAATATTAAATTATTTTTGCAGCAATATGACTTTAATTCACTTAATGTAGTCGATTCATAAATAATTTACTGAAATTGTCTTTTTATCCCCATTCTTTTCCATCGAGCCCCCTAATTTTTAAAAATGAGAGAAAAAGAAATGGAATTTTCCTATGCATTTTATCAAATGCATAGGAGAGGAAAGGGTTAATTAATTTATTTTGAAACGCCTCTATTAACATACAAATTACGATAAACCAAATTTATTTCTTCGTTTGTTTTTTTTTTTTTAACATTTTCTATTATTATCATTTATAATTTGTTCCGTTATGTTAATTAAAAATCTTTCCATTATTTCTTTAACCTTGGGTCTAACGTATTCCAGCACAAATTTGAATAAATTCATCAAGGAATCTTAAAGAAAATTGCATTTGTATTTCCTGAAAAGTTTCAAATTAGTAATTACGAGAGGATGCGTCTCAACCTGGCTTGGTTGTGGTATTTTGGGCGTTTATTTTTATATAAGTTATACTCCCTGTTAAATCCCTCGTCACAAGGAATTCCAGAGCGGGAAAGAATCCCATTTTATTTACGAGTGAGAATCTACGATGAAAGCGGTAGCAGTGTTAAGAGAAAGAGAGTGTGGGGGTAGGGATCGTATTTTCCCTCATTGCGGGCGAACAGATTGGATTCCCCATAATGAAAATGTAAATGATTCATTCAAATGGAGGGAGACCAAGTCTTTTCACAGTTTCATGTATTTCCCAGTTATACGACCTGTGTAGGTGGAGGTGTGCACGCCCGGGGCAAACAAACGTACAAAAATCCATTTGGTAAAATTGTTTTACACCGAAAAACCTCGTTTAGGGGAAAACCCGGAGACAGGGTAAGGGGTAGGGGGAATAACATTTCAATCCAATTGGCTCCATGTAAGGTGTAACAAAATATTAGTCAAGCATGAATCAACACCGTTACAGTAACTCCATTCAACTCATCAAATTACAACCATCGGTGAATGGAATACAAAAAACAGTGGCTTCTTCCTTTGACAAATGCACGAACATTTTCAAAGTTAAATAAAAGTCATTTGAAAAAGAAATATTGTAGGATAATTAGTTAAGAATATCTATCACTTGAAAATTGCTTGTAGTTGAATGAAAGTCGAAATTCATAATATTTTTTCAACGTGCTACTAATGGTAAGTTGGAGGTATTTTTTTTTTTTAAATTTGTGTATTTTTGTTTAGTTACAATTAATTATACAAATGGAAACAGGAAGGGCGCTTGTACATCTCCCCCCATTTAACAAAAAAAATTTTCCTTGAAATTAAGTTTTGAAATTTCTTTTTTCGCCATTTTTTTTTTTTTTTTTATTTCATGGAAATAACAAAATCGAATAGCCTGTATTCATATTCTAATTATAAAATCCACTTAATTCAAACAGAATAATTTTCCATTCTCTGAAAAAAGTCATGAAATCCACAGTAAGTTGTAAAAAGTTGTTAATTTCAGATAGATTTTAATCGTATACAGTTTCACAAAAGACGGGCTGTTATATTCTTCTTCTTCCTAAAACGGTTTATAGTGTATTTATAGTATATTGTACTGTATTTTTTGTGGTATACTTTCTCTAAAGATTTCTTCGAATTATATCAAATTGCTTAAAGTTCGACTGGCAATTTAAAGTTTTAAAGTTAGCACCTTTTAGATTTCTAAAGACAAAACAACCGACGAGAGGAAACAACATGGAAATAATTCACAAATAATTAAAGTGTTGTAATTACAACAACCCATTAATAAACTAAGCTGTCAATGAAGAAGCCCACACTCACTGTAATATTTGCGTCCTGTGTATTGTAAATGAAACAGAAAAAGTTATAAAAACAGAAAAAATTATCTGGACTACTGCATGAATTCTGTTAAAAAAATGTGCTGTGCTGTATGTAAGAAGTTCTTGTTGGTTTTTAAATTTACCTTAAAACTCGACAAGAAGTTTCTAAGCGAATTTAAAACTTACTTTCCAAAAAGTTTATTCGTAATTTTTTTTTTTTTAAAGTCATGATTCGACAGAAACGAAAAGGTTACGTCCATTTTCTAATTGTAATATCTGCTAAATACAAACAGTACAGATTTTCCATTTCTTGAAAAGAAAATAATTCGCATTATTTCTTAAATAGTTGAAAGCCGATTTAATTTCAAATTAGTTAAAGGATTAATACTCGTCGTTTGATTCATCAATGGAAATCCATTCTTTAGATTCCAACGCTTGTCTATGGACATTTTTGTCTCCTTCTCGTGCTCGTCTCTCGACATGGACTCACTTGGAAAATATTTCAAATATAGAATTTAGACCATCTATTGTCCTAGAATATGCACACCAAGTTTCAAAAAGATCCACTCAGCGGTTCAAAAGTTATTAACATACACACAGACTGAGTGATTCGATGAGCCTCACTTTCCCAGGAAAACAGGCTAAAAAAAGGAGTGAAAATTAATTCTGACTCCGTTGGCTCTAAAAGACAATAAGCAAACTATCTGAAAAATCGGTTTGAACAGTTTTTTTTCCTTCCTTTTTTTTTTTCCTTTCTGCTAATTTCAGTGCCAAGAAGATGGACCACCGCTGCCCCTCCTTTTATCACTCGCGTTCTACAAGAATCGTTTTTCTTTCGAAGGCTCTAATGGATGGAGGACCTTTGATCTACGCTAATTTACGTAAAGAGCATTCGAGATTTATTCCTCCTTCTCAGACAGGAACTATTCCAGATCACTGCCACGACCAACCACAAAGCCGAAGAGGGTTTTTGTCGCCCGCCACAAGTATTCGAATCACTTTCGTGATATTTTATTCTAATTACAGATCTATCCGTAACTTTTTACGCGGCAATTAATCTGCCAACGGTCCCTCATCAACCAATTTTCGTTGGTAGACAAAAAAAAGCCTCCAGACGACATATGGGTGGCGTGAAAAATGGATCTGTTATGCTGTTTTGAAAATACACAAGATATACACGGTTGTCTGCTGTCTTATAACTTGAGGAAAATTTAATAAATACAGAAATTATATTTAACTGAACTATTCTTAAATGAATAATTGTTCAACGACGTTTATAAAAAAAGTTTGACCTTTTTAATAACACAATAACAACATATTTTTAGCAAAAATGTATATATAGTTTCAACATTCTGTGAACTGTTAGGTGTCAAACAATGATATTGCTACGTTTTGTTGCTATTAGGTTTAATTATCATTTTATTCATTGTTGTGGTGACCTAGTAGAAAGAAAGCATACGTCAATATCAATTTTCAAGAAATTTGAGTTGGGCTAGTTAAATGTCATTGGTTGATCATTTCGATAAATTGGTATTTACGATATGAAAATTTCATGAATTTACAAGTTTATTTTATAATATAATTAACTATGACATAATATAAAAGGAATATACTTTCGTTTTATCGTAATATAAAAGTAACCAATATTTACTTTAACATATTTTAAAAAATAAATAAATTTACTGATTTCACCCAAAATTATTATTTGTTCTAAAATATTTATTTAAATAACAGAATAAAAATATAATTCATAATTGAGACTTCATCAGTGCTCATTTGCTATATATAGATGTACAGTATGATAATGAAATGAACAATCATATATACTAATTTTCTTTTAAAACACTTGAATTGACAGATATTGTAATGGCTAATAATAAGGACAAATTGTAAAATACTTTGCAGTTGTCGAAAATTGTAACTATAACTTTTCATACCTGCTATATGCTGATTGCTGAAGTTTTTTATACATTTATATATTATGAATTGAACAATATTTTTCCGAGGATAAGATTATTTTATTGATTATAATATTATAGAATTTTGAAGAACATATCTTTCATATGTTGTCTAATGTTGTTACATTATGTTATGTAGTGAATGTGGGTGGCAGAGAAGCCAAGCACTGCGACCGGAGGTCTATTGTACTATCCAACGGAAATAAGGACAGATGGAGAGAAAGACTGAGAAAGTACGGTGGGAGAAGTGCAGGGGAAACGGGAGAACCCCGAGAAAACCTGCCCAGCGCGTATCGTCCACCATCACGAAACCCACATACGTTGTCTAACAACATATAATAACTCAATGAAAATTATTGAACATCTGAATGCACTTAATTTTTTTCAATGGACAGGTATGAAAAACGTCCAGATTTTTCCTTTTTTTTTATTTCTCCGCTAGCAAATCAGTCAAGTAAACCTGCCTTGTTTTCTTTTATATATATAGCAACGCGCACAATTTTTAGTGGCTTTCTTGCCACTCACTCGGCTTCCCTACTGACTGAAAAAAAAAAAAAAATCGATCTCGGAATCCAAGGTCACGTGTGTGTATGATAGGAAAGCCGACCAAAAATCAATGGTTTAGCCTTTGACCATAACACACTTGAATTATGACTGACCCATGTCGATGACAAATGAAATATAGGAGTTCTTAATAGTATACCTAACATTTGATATCTTATTTGTATTTCTGCGTCGTATGGTTTCGGAGAAGTAGTGGACAGAAAAAAAAAAAACAATTTTTTCTTTTATACGTATATGGATTATCTCTTCTCCACAAGGTAGAAAAATTGAAATATGAAGAAGAATTGATCATTGAGGGAAAAAGGCTCGTGGACACAGAACAGAAATATTGATAATATTCTTTTGAATTAGGGAAGTTGAAAATTCACTGTGTATACTTAATAATTAATAAAAATGACCGGCCAACCCCCACCTCTTGTGTAGGATCTGTGCATGTATTGCCAATATAACTGAAATACTAAACTCATTTCCGAATATTAATAGAAACTTCAGGCAGTGTAGTGTATATCCAGGTAGCTTTCGAAAAAAGTCTTGTAAATTGGAAACTGGAACAAACGTCCCTTGAAAGATCCCAAAGCCTTTGAGGAGTGGTGGAGGGAGGGATAATTATCTATCACCGCATGGCTATTATGACGCCCGTTGGGAGGAGAGGGGGAACTGACTTTAGAAATATATAAACAAATGCTTGTATCAGGCAAGGGGAGGGTTATTAAAAAACATCACGTTTTGACATAGTGTGTCATGCAGATGGGGAAGGAGCTGTCCACGGCCCGATGCGTGACTGCATGCACTGTGGCTCGCGTGATGGTCGAGCACGCACACAACGCTGAATTAGGCTTATCTCCTGGTCGTATTTGCACTGCTCCAAGTCTCGGAGGACAGCCGGCGACACCGGTGTCTATCTTGAGTTTTATTCAGAAGAAAGTCCGATAAAAGAATCGATTGAATAAATATTCATTGCACGGAATAACTTTTGTTTAAACTAACAAATAAAAAGCTTAATTACGTAATGTTTCGAATTAAAATATAACAGCTCAAATTACAACTCCACTACATGCTGCCAAGTGATCTTCAACATTACCAACAAAAGACGATCAAAATCCAACTTGTTGTGAGGTTGCAAATAAACGTGTAATTTAGAGTTTGTCATAGAATTTTCTTATCCTTAGGGCCAAGAGTTTTATGACTGAAAATCCTAGATGCATTTACAACAAATCATCCAACCATAAAAAAAACTAGTTACACTCGGAACTACGTATTATATGAAATTTAAAAAATCATAATATATATATTAAAAAAATCATATATATGTGTACATAGCTTCAGAATGAACGAAATGACGTTTCCGATATAAAAAGTATGCTTTTAAATAAGCTTGAAAAATCTGAACATCATCTACTTTTTTTTTTAATATATATTTGTTTATTTGCTTGATTTTTTAATTGAATGTAATGACTACATCTGAACATTGTGATGATATTGGAAAAGTGCTCGCTTTCGAGATAGAATGAGTTATCTCCTTTCTTTTTATTTTAGTGAAATAATACCCGTAAACTTATATTTGTTTTTATCTAATAAATATTTTGGAAAGCTTGTTTATCTATGCGTATTGTATTTGAAAGCTAGGAAGGCATACGAAAAACTTCATAGTTATTTCAGCTCGAGCCGTTGTTTAAGGCCTGAATTTTGGCCTGACAGTAAGTGAGGAAAGTAAAAATTACATTCTTTCCTTTGTGCTCGCAAACTGTCCTGACCCGGAGAAATGTCAGGAGGCGAAGCTGAGTGAAGTTGTACGACACAAGTGAAATTTATTTAAATTTTCGGTTTCAATAAATCTTGCGGTAAATTTCCTAGAATAGAAATACTGATATTTATTAAAAAATGTAATTTGCTTTTCTTATATTATTTTTTAGAATATTTATGCATATTTTTATATAAAAGTTATAGGCTTAAAATCAAAATAATGTTCACAAAATACTTAGCCTAAATAAATCCTCCCTATAGCCTTGTATAATAAACCTTCTATTTTTTTAACGCTAAATTATTACAACTAAATTTTCAATTCTTAAATTAAGTACTTCACTACTGTTCAGTGGTTCCTCTCAATAAAAACTCAAAATCATTAATTCAACAAAAGTTACTCACGTAACCTAACTTCAACCTCAAATTCAGAGAAATGAAAGGCATTATTCTGATGCATGAACTGAAGCAATTAATTTTAAGTAAAATTCGGAAAGAAATTATAATCGCTGTAACGTTAAAGCATTCAATTTTTAAGTGTCGTATCATCCAACGCTAATTCACTGTTTTATTTTAATTGCCTTCTTAAATATCGTAATGAACGATCTGGTTATCAACCGAAATTACTATTTGGTCATCCATTTTTAATAGTTTCATTAAATATTAACATATTCATTCAATATATTTTATTTTCGGACTACGCCTAAAACTGTCTCCAAAGCTGAGTAAATCATTAATAAATTAATAGAGTGATTAATGTCATGATATCATGGTATCATTATCTTTCGTGATCTATGACATGATTTCACAATTAACTTGTCACTTAACAGATGTTGTTGATCAATTTCTTTGATAGTTTTCACCATTATCCCTATAGACTCTGTAGACCCTATAGACTATTCCCTACAGGCTGAATAGTCGCACAAATAAAGGAAAATAAACATTTTTCGATATTTAACATTGATACTGAAGGATATATATGTATTAACTTATATGTAATTTAAGTTTGAGTTTTAATAATTTATTTTGTTCTCAATGGCAATCTTGATATTATTAACTTACATAAAACATATATTTAGGCCCATATATTTAAGGCGTCCCAGGAAGAAATGAGAAATTTACAGCAGTTAGATACCGGTATATAATAATTCAATACAATATATGCATCGCTAAGTGAAAAAAGGAACTGTTTCGCAATCCGACAATTTTCGTTGTACGACAACGATGCTTGCGATACTACCAGGATACAGATAAACAAGTTGTCTCAAGAAAAAATTTGTCAATATTCTGTGACGTTGTAGTATTGGTCATTCCAAGAAAAAAAAAAGTGTTTACAGGTACTTAATACAGTACAAAATACAATTTCCAAAATACAACTATATGAATGTAATGTTGCAAAATTATTCATAAGAAAGAGATATTAAACAATGTTTTCTAAATCCTTTACTTCTTCTTCTTTACTTAATAATTACAATATTTCAGTCAGATCTCTTGCCAACCTACCTCATGCATAATCTACTATAAACCGTTAAATTGAATTTGAATTTAAACAACAGTACGTCCCACAATAGTAATCACATTGCAACATAGTAGACACTATCCTCCCAAATTGTTTGTTTATTTTAAATTGCTACCATTACTCTAAACAATTTGGGAAGATTATATATTATATTGTATTGAAAATAATTAAGAAGTATTGAATATGATTACTATTGTGAGATGTGGTGCATTATTGTTTTAATTCAAATTCAGTTTACCGGATCTGTAGTAGATTATGCCTGAGGAAGGTTGGCAAGAGAAATATTGTAATTATTGAGTAAAGAAAAAAAAGTAAAGATTCTATACGTGTGAGTCATTTAGTTTAATGTTTTTAATATTTATTGTTCAATTGCTAATTTTTTTTTTAATTTTTTTTTTTTTTTTACAGTTTAAAATAAGTTTTCAAAAATTCCACCGTCAACATCAATGCACTTTGCAACAGACAATGGCGCAGTAAGGAGATAGTGCATGACAATATTGTACGACAAATTCAAAATACTGTATATTTGAAAATTCACTATATTCTAGTCTTAATTTTGGTCTTCAACTTATTTTGCTAAAAACGGTAGTCACAAGAAAAAAAAAAAAGGTAGGGATATCGATTAGTAAACCAATCACAATGCTTCGCAATGTCTTCTGATACGTCTATGAAAATATAATTGATATTGCCTTAATTTCCTTATTATTATAAATGTGATTGTTGCGAAAGACGCAATTGTTGCGATTGTTGCCATTGTTGCTAATTAGATTTTAATAATAGTTGTCCCCAGACAAAACGGGAATATTAGTCTCCTGCTCCTTATCAGAAGACTAAGATGAAAGTTCTAAACTGCTTAATATTCACTTCAACACAGAACGTTAAAACAAAAAAATGCAGCGCGTACCATGCTTGTAAGCTAACTGACGCCATATGGATGCTGAAAGGGTAGCGTCTTGTCACAAAAGTATCGTAACCAGCTGTTGTAACGAAACTTTTAAAAATCTATCTATGAGATATATAACAGTCTGTCTTTTTGTCGGTGTTTATAGATATCTCTATACACACAGACAGCCAGACTGGTTTCATAAGCCTCAGTTTACTACGAAAATAAAGTAAAAAAAAATTTCAGAGATAACTAATTTACATTAAGATGAAAATATTTTTTTTCTTAATTAAAAAAAAAAAGTTTGATTTTTTTTTTCATTCTTCGAGAAAATAATATAGTAATATCGTCTTTAAATAGAAAGACGAAGATTCAACGAAATATCTTTACAAAAACCCAGACAAGAATCCGTTAACAGTTCTTTTCTTATCCTCTTTCCAGTTAACGTCTTGAAATTTAATTTCCGAATAAGTTGTTCTCTAACCTACAATCAGGACTTCATTATTGCTGTGAAAGATAGGGAAATCAGCTGTGCCTGGAGCCAATATCTCTTTTGTTATATGAAATCGATTCTCACAGTATCTGAGCTTATGGCAATAGCAGTTCTTTTTCAGTGCTACACAATAGCAATTCGACAAAACTAAAAAAAGAATGAGACACCATACTTAAAGTTAAGTCTTTGAAATCTCGAGAGTTTTCGAGAAATGAGGTTTTTGTTGTTGAAGACAGAGCCCTTCAACTGGAACTCAAGTCTTAATGACAGCAGATTTCGATTTTGTCTTCCATTGTAATGACTTCTCTTTCAAGGAATGGAATAATCGAAAGGCGGTACAGGAAAATCAAAGATGAAACAAAGCAGATAAAATAGCAATTCTGTTGTAATTTAGTTGTCACTGACCAAAAAAACAAATACAACAGTAAGAAAGACTTTAAACTTTATGGACGTATCAACTTTCACATAACAGTTTGGTATTTACGTTTTGTGATTAGCGTGAAAAATGCAATTGAGGAATTCACATTTTTTATTAATCTACAAATAAGACTAATGTTTAAGATCGTTTAGTAAATTGCACTTTTTGTACAGCTTTTATCCTGCTGGAGTTGACTCTGAAAACGTTGTTGATCTCATTAGGTTAAAATTTTGTATTTTATAAAAAAATTAATACAGGACTGTCCATTGGTCAGTTATGGGTAACAAAAATCTCAAAAATGCCTGCGCTATCTATCGTGAAGCGAGTGCAGCAGAAGTTGATAATAAAAAAATAGCACAACATTACGTAATCAAAACGTTTGAAGATGTATTGTAAACTTACTATTGGTTATAGTTACATAGAAGATGAAAAATGAAAAATATAAATAATGAAACTGATTAAAATCTTTTTAAATATTAATACTTTACGATATTAACATAGTTTTATTGTATCTTATCAATCATTTATATTTTATAAAACCATATGATACGTAAGTGATTTAGACAGTTTTTAAAAACGTTTTAATGATATGGGGAATAGACCTAATTTAGGGTTTTCATTGGTTTACATTTTTTAATTACATTATTAAAAATATGAGAAACAAATTGTTATTCTTATCAAATTATAATTGTCTTGACCAACATTAATTTTTTTGCGAGGAAAATAAAATTAAAAATATAAAAATGAAAAAATAAAAATATTGTGGCATTAAATTGAAATATAATTTATTCTTTATTGTGTTTAGACCAATTTCATTCAATTGTTTCGTTTCTTCATTTTCATTTCACTGAAATTCTGAGTAATTACATTTTGGAACTAATCTTCCTTATAAAAATTTATTGTAGTTTTAAGAACTGAATTTTAGCATGATTTTAAGATTGAAAATTATTAAATTCGAATAGATTCCCTAATTCCTGGCAGCCAAGTGCCAATTCCAAACAATACCGTTTCAATTCTAGCCACTGTAATATAAAACTTTTTCCGTAATTACAGAACAAATTCCGATTATGTCTCGTAAGTTTATGGTTTATTTAACTTTTCGCCACTAAATAAAATAATAATAAGAAGAAATGGGAGCCTTTAGATATAAATGATTTTTTTTTTCTAATGCTAATATATAAAATAATTAATGAATTTCATGGTTTTACCTTATTGAAGAAATTTAGAAAAGAAATATCTGGTATTTACCTAAAGAAAAAGAAACAAAAAGTATATAAGTCAAACATAAAATTCAGATCAGTTATTTAAGATAAAGAACATTGAATATATAAATTATCATTAATACCTACAAAATTAGTCATTCAAAAGTAATATTAAAAATAATGTGTGAATAACAATTATGATCGCTGATAAACACGAAATATTAATACTAACTAATATTTTTTTTAAATAATTTCATGTAAAAACAAATATGATTCATTTAAATCTTATTTAAATATAATTAAAAATTCATTCTCAAAGATTTCAAATTACTTAAAAAAATATCATCAATGTAATAGCGATTAAAATTTCATTATTTAAATGTAATTAACATTTTATTCTCAAATAAAATTTTAATCACTATTGCATTGATATTACACTGATATTATCACACAGCCACTGTCATTAAGATACCAAATAAACAAAAAAATAAATTAAATTTATGGCATCTAAACTTCTATCTTGAAAAAGGCTACCAGTAAATGACTTGAAACTGTCAGCCACTATTGTCTAATTTTTTAAGTAGGATAAGTTCTTTGCAATATTAAACTTTTTAGTATTTCAGTCATTTTATGTTAATTTTCTTGATTGGCTTTGATTTTGTTAAACAATATTTCATACTTGTATTATTTTTTTTTATTTAAATTGTACAACATTTATAGTATTATGATTCACTATATACCAAACCAGTGATTCTCAAAGTTTTCTGGACCTGCGAATTTCTTTAATTGTTTTTTTTTTTTCGCAATCATACCACATATCATCCAACCAAAATAGAAATAAAAACATGAATTTTTAAGAGATGCCATTACAGAATTTGAACTGCGAACCCTCGGACATTTTGATTCGCGTACGACCATGAGAAATAGGATAGATAAAGTCTTTAAAATAGAAGGTTCTTAATATAAAATATTCTAATAATAGACAAAGATATTTTAAGTAAAAGTTTCTTTTTTGGGGGGAAACTATAATGATTTCTCATAAATTAATTGTTGTTCGTTGCGAGGTAAATCAACTTTGCCACTAACGTTGAATGGAGTTTGAAATATAATGTGACACAGATTTTCGATAACTCTTCGGTATCACTGAAAGATCTGTTTCTGACATTTTTGACCCCAAACAATTGCGATATCGCTTTACGAAGGAAACGTTGCATTAACATGGTGAACTCAATTAAATCCTACATGTGTTCCTGCCATAACTGACAAAGGGCAGGGAACTGAAATCTTTCAACTGGGAACACTAACGAATGCACAACTGTAATGGGTTAGGTAATTTACAATCTTCCACGAGTAGTTACTGTATAAATTACCAGGACCTAACGGAGGTGATCACATCCGGGACACGCACCATCGCCGCAATTAATCTGTCTCGGTAATTGGACAAGTGTATACGTCACTTCCGGTGATGTTGCATCCTTAGTTTCCAGCAATTAACAAGTGCATTAATCATTGGATCGATGGCAGTAAATTTGTGGGTCTATCTCTATCTGAATGCAAAGCACGAAACGCCCCCTACCACCACCCACTTCCCCTTCATTTGAATTCCCCCGCCTTCCCCCCTGTTCGCGAAGTATCACAGTTAGAGCTGGAAATTAATGGACACGCCAATTTACCTTATTTTAGAAGTCAGCTGAGTGATTTTTCAATAAACTCTAACGTATATAAATAACATTCTTTGAAAATGTCTGACATGATTTGTTAAAACCAAACTCATAAATTTATTTACATTGATCGTTGCTAAGTGGCCTTTTCACAAATCGAGTACTAACTTATAATTTAAATAATACTAGGTATTTTATGAAGTTTATTATTTAATAAAGTTATTCTCTTAGAAATAAGGATCATGCGAAGTTATAATAATATGTAAACTTATCTTAATTACATATTATAAATTGACCTTAATAATAATATTATAACGTAATCTTCTTTTGTAAAGTAATTTCACGTAGAGTACTTTCTCAAACGCTAATAAGATGTTTCAAACAGATATTACATTGCTCTTTATTACTTTGCTAGGCATTTATTTATTTATTTATTTATTTATTTACTATTTAACTTATATTTGGTTATCGGGTGATAAGGCGTTAGACTGTGGGCTAGAGGAACAGGGTTCGATCGGGGATTTTTCCATGATGAATTTTCCTCCGGACGGGTCTAGGGTCCACCCAGATTTCGGTAGAATGGATATCGAGCCGCTCCGATCTCAACTTAGTCTCGTTTGGCAGGAAACGGCGGGAGCTTTCCACGACAGCAAGGTTTATGGTGATAACTAATATATAACAAATATCTGTCTGTAGTAAGGGCCTTCTTTTTAAGAATGTTTATTCGTGATATTAGAATGACTGAACTCATTGTTGAAACGGTTTATTCATTATGATGTGCTTTGTATCAGACATGCATAATTCATAATCCAATAATTTGTGAACGTCAGCAGTCTATTATACAAAATGCTATAAATTAGAATGTAGGTATTTTATTACGATTATAATTATGAAGAACATAAGTTGTAAAATAAATATATACGTAAACAAAATATATGTTCGAATTTTTTGACGTACGAAACATTCTCTCATATCTTTTTCAGCACCTAAGAATCATTATCACATGTTAAAGCTCCTTATTCCATTATCCTTTGTATAAATACTTCTCAAATAAAATGATGATATATATCGTAGGTATAAATATCTAGAAGCACAATCTTCATAATATTGTTCATGTTTACCATATTCTCTTCTTTTGGTATTCATTCAAATTCTTGGATAAAATTAATTTAATGTGCATCACCACAGTTCTTATCTGTCGACCATCACATATCGGCAACAATATGTCTTCACCTGTGCACATAACTCCGCGAGAGATGAAAATAGTATTAAGTTCATGCTAATCATAGTTCACTCAACATAATATCTTGTCTTCTGCATCTTTCGTTATTTAACATTTATTTTACTTAAAATGTATTTAGCATTTAATATTTTCTTTTATTTTAAAACTTACTTTGACTACACAGAAGCTATGTTTATACGTAATCCCCTAATACTTCACTGATGAAAATATTTCTTTCTTTTATAGATTTATTATATAGAAGCCTATTTCGAGAGTTGTGAAATAGACGATACCTGATAAACAGACAATAATGATACCTGATATTGTCTGTTTGAGCTTTGTTATATTTCATTAATTTTATTTAAAAAAAAGAATGAAGCGTCCTTTGCTCTAAATGCAATACGATAACTTCTAATAGGAATTCTTCAGATTTTTCCTCTTCCACTGTCTGCTTGGTGATATGAATCCCCTTTTAGTCTTCCCCCCTGTTCTTTTTTTTCTTTCCGTTTTTTGCCCTGCGTGACTCTTCTCCATTTCGCGCGGCGAGAAATCTGGCCTTCACTGATGAGCTCGGACTAACGATTCCCCAGCATTAACGAGAACCGTGTATGCAAGGAAGGATGCTTTTAACGACAGGTGGGGGCGTTGCTAAAGTAACCTTTTCGACTTGGAAGCGTGTCTCGCAGAATTGGCAGAGATTTGGCGCCGATAACACAGAAGAAGAAATAATGCAGTACTTGTGTTCCATACAATATACCAGCAGTATACCTCCATTTTATTGTTATTATTATTATTATTATTATCATCATCATTATTATTATTATTATTATTATGTAAAAGTTTCATACCTTGGGTTTCCCCAGCAAAGACAAAATGGCGGGTCAAGGACCAAAGCACATATTGTTATTATTATTATCATTATTATTAATTTAGTCTATTTTTCTATAAAAGTGAGGTGCATCAAATCAGTCATTCAGATTGTGTATGTACCTCTTCCCCTAATAACTTTTGAACCACTGAATAGATCTTCTTGAAACTTGGCTAGCACATTTAAGTACAGGAGGCGAGCTGACTTTCGTATGTTTCCTGTATGGATCCCTGTCAAGAAAGTAGCGCGGAAAGGTTACAAAAATTCCTACAGAAAAACATTAGAACCAAAATAATGAATTTCTATCGAGTTTTTAAATGATGAATATTAATCCTCTTATTGTCTGCACGAGTTTTAATATTAAAGTTAATTTGAGCTAGACAATTTAAATAAGTGCTGATAATGGTTTTTTTGTTTTCAGAAGGATATTTTATAAGTAAAAAAAAAGCCGGAGATCTTTCGTCTATATTATTTTCAAGCTAAAGGAAGAATGAAAGAAAAAAATAAAAATAAAAGGCATAATTTTAACTTAATGCTAATGTAAATAAAATCCATAAGCTTAAAGGATTACAATCTGAAAGAACAGCAAATAGTGTATGTTCTGTATTTGATATTCATGAATAATATTTTTTTCGAATGTAGCCCTCATTAACAAGCTGGAGAAACTGCACTTTGTGCTTTGGAAAGGAGGTTTTTTTATTATTTATTTAATAATGGACGATTTGTTTAAATGTAAATGATTTTAATTCTGTGAATTAATGAAACTGACTCTGAACGTAGGTGTATTGGAGGAAGAACTATACAGGCCATCTTGAAATTAAAATCCTAGGTTCGCCCCTGGTCCCTCAAAAAACTGATGTCCATTGTAGATCTTTAAAGAAATATCTTTTAAAAAGGAGTAAACATGGTAGAAATTAATTTTCACAGGATTTCGATGCTTTTGATTGGTTAATTCGAAGTCTAGTGGAATTTCTTAAAATCAGTCTGGTGGATTCTTTCTTTTTTCCTTGCATACGGAGATTGAAAAAAAAAACCAAAAACGAATGAAATGTTAGACTGTACGAATATGGGCAACAAGAGCAAATGAAGCCATCACACCGATAACAGGAAAGATGACTCAGCAGAATTAAGGAAATAAATGATAACAGTAGCAGAACTATGATGTGTTAACTCCAATATGTTAACTCTTATCTAAATATCAGTCAGATGTAGTTAGCGTGCCAACTTTCGTATGCACGAAAGATATAGTGTGTCTCATACATAAAGACTAAAAAAAAAAAAAAAAAAATAAATAAATAAATAAATAAATAAAATAAATAAATAAATAAAAAAACCAGCTTATTACTAAAAGAATGGTTTCTTCACTATGTTTGCCAGTTTTGTCCATAATCCTTCATTTATTGGTCCGTTTTTTGACAAAATATAAACAGTTTCTTTATAAAACTATACAGCTATCTCTGAAATTTGAGCTCAGTTGGATACGTACTTTTTGAATTACAACTATTATTGCCTTTAAGGACAATTCATTATGCCAGTTTTTTTTTAGCCTCTAGCTCTTTATTTTTCCGATCGATTTACTTATTTATTTACATCAAAATCAACAGGAATCTTCCTCGTTGCGCCTTATCATCTACCTCTAAATTTCAGCTTTCTAGGATATGTGGCTTTTGAGTTATCGTGATCGTACACGGGACATGAGTACTTTAGCTTAATTAGTATGTTTTTGTCGAGAAACTTTAATAACTTATTCTAATCCTTTTATCTCTCAGACATGTTTTTCAGGGAGTTGTGAACGTGAGAACAAACTAATAAAGCTCTGCAGAAGCTAACTGCCTTGTAGCTTAAAAACAAACCAGTATAGATAAGCATGGAAATAAACCATCGGAATTATACTGGATTTTCAATATAAGAACAGATATATTTACACCTCCATAAGGGTAACTACGAAAAAACTGCATAAAAGTGTTGTAACAGATTATATAAGTAAAACTCTTTAAAAGAGATAAGAGAGATAAAAATAAATCAAAAATTAAAACAATTTCTGAAATGCAAATTTTGCAAATGGGTAGGTCGATATGCCGTTGCCCGTTGTCTGTAATCAAAATAACTCAACTCCTTTTTTATCTTAAAGACTAAAACTTTACTGCGAGATTTAGGTTATCATAAGGAGGATCCTTTGAAGATGTATGTCCATGTACCTCCAAAATAAGAATCAGCATTAATTGTACGTGAAGGCTGATAGTTTACTAAGTTTCGATTGTCCATCATTATTTTTTTATTATTATTAATATTGCGGGTATTCGATTAAAAGATTTTATTTTATTTCTCCACAATGTCAATGCGATTTAGGTCCGGACTCTTGGATGGCCAAGTAACAATAACTGTATCAATCTAGCCCCAAACTACAATCCTGCCTTCAAAATGCATTAAAAATTACCAGAAAAAATTTAAAAAACGAGATTCCTTTACCAATCAAAGCCTGACCATAACAATTTCATGCTATCACAGGAAGTGTGTGAAGAGTAATGTGGGGAGTGTAAGATAACATTTCAGATAATAGTGTTATCCACAAGCTCGTAAAGACTATTTGACTATCCATTATCACGATATCTTCCCAATCAATGTAAACAAACCCTGAGAGCAGGAAGCAATTCCTAGAACATTCGCTAAAGATAGTTAAGCATTGATTCCGATTAACCCTAACAAAAAATTTCCAACTGGAGCTTATAAATTAAAACATTAACTCTTAGTCTTTTTGCAGTATTTATTGGTTGAAATGACTTGTTTAATGAGCGGGACATCCGCGTGTTCGTGTATTATAATTTTCGCAAACATTCTGCAAGGGTTTCTCCTTCCACTCCCCGTTTTCCAATGGACTAATTAGTGTCCCATCTTCGACCATAAATACGTTTACATTATGACTCAATTGAAGAGATGATTACCTCTATAGCTCCGGCACAGGAGGCAAACACGAAATTATCCCGTAAAACATAGCGCGGCCGGTCATTATGCGCTGTGCCCGAACGGTTCCTGCTAATGAAAGGTTCATCAATATACAGCCAGCATACAATGAAAGGTGATGAGTGAGGCAGATAGCCGCGGATGCCCACACAGCCGTGGAATCCAAGTGCTCTCTCTCGCGCGCGCGTCTGGTGGTCTGCCAAATGAGACTGCCCTGATTTTCTTCCTTTTTTTTTTTTGGTCCTATGAATTGCTTTGAATTTTTCTCACACCAGACAAAAAAAAAACCCTTCTCCTTCACTTAACAAACTTGTTCTTCAATGAATCAACAGACATCGACTTTCTTTGATGTTTCCATTACTGGTTTGATTTACTTTATTTTTTTTAAGAAGACTGAATTAATACAAGAATTTCGAAAGAACTTAAAGCCTATTTTCCTTAATATATTATTTCTTATAATTATTATTATTTTATTTTTAAACTCGTGAAAACTACAAAAATAAAAAACCTACATTTATTTTCAAGCTATAATATCTTTTGAAGTAATTAACGTGTGTAAATTGACTTAATGAAGAATTCTAGGCCACCACACATCACAATTATAATATATGAGTACATTCGAAATGGTCTACATTTCGTTGTCAAGTCTTGACATGTCAAGACTTGTTGTAGACCATTTGAAAGTACTCGTCTTTTCATTGTACATAAATTTTATTGTTAAATGTGATTTGTGGTGGCCTAAAATTCTTCTTCAATAATATCTTTTGAATACAAATTTTCCTTTTTATGAAAAAAAAAATGAATGAAATCCACATTATCTACTAAATTATCTTAATTGTGCTAATTTTAGTCGCATCCTACGGCGCCTGATGGATTAGCTAACAGGATTAATTCTCATGAAGCAACGTGAAGGAACATGAAGCATATGAATACATCACCTGACGATGCGGGCAAATTTATGAACTCGAGAAACCGGTAGTGATTTTTTTTATTGTAAATAACTTTATTTTTATCTTTTTTTATATGTGGTTGGCTTTGAAGAACCAATGTAATATAAAAAAAACGCATGTTAAATTATTGTACAGGATTAATTCCCATTTTAAGACAACGAAGTATTAACAGAAATAGAATAGAAATCCAGTTTAGATTCCAATGCTTTTCTATGAGCTTCTCGGTTTTTATCACCTTCTCGTGCTAATTTCTCGACAAGGACCCATTTGGAAAAGGTTTCAGATACGTAAGTTAGATCATCTGCAGTCCCTGAATATCAATCTGAAGTTTCAAGAAGTTCCATGTAGTGGTTTGTATATATTATATTAGGGACACAAACACATACTGATTAGATTGAATCTTCACTTTCCTATACGAAAGTATGATAAGAAACAAATATTAAAATTCCTAAATTACTGCGAGGTTAGTCAAGTAAAGGCTAGTGATTTTGGGACTACCTGTGTATTGAGATATATAGATAATCTACGTTTAACCTACGATTTAATACTATAATTAGTAGCTTGACAAATTTGTCCTGGCAAGCTGAAAATTTAACAGTAGACTAAAAAAAAAATCACCAGAACGATTTTAGTGTTGAAGCACTGTGTTCATGATTAATCCAAAACCAATTATGGGTAGAAGTATGAAAATGTTCTTATTCCCAAATATTTTTAAAGTAATTATACTCTGAAAAAAAAGGTAAAAACACAAACCTTAATTGGTTTTTGAAAGTTGGCACGACAACTGTTTCTTATTTCAAATTGGTATATAGAGAAAATTACGGAAGTCAATTTAATGAGTACTCTACGTAATTTTATCTCTATTACCGATGATAGTCTAAAAAAAAGAGAAAAATAATTGATGACAATGGGCCTGTATACACTAGAGTAAAAGTTAAAAAAATATATATACAATTAAAAACGGTTCAACAGGTTTCGCCTTAAGTATACAAGTCTTCTTCAGGTGATCTTGTAGACTTAAGGCGAAACCGGTGTTAACCATATTTAATTGCACATAATTTTTCTTTAACTTCTACTCTAGTGCGTTGGCCCATTGTTATCAAGTGATATGCACACGTTAAAATTCTGAGAAAAACAGTTATTACAAAAGTTTATTGAGCTTACTTCATGGAATTTTGCCAGCGAAGTGTGATCCAATGGTTCTTTCAATCTTGCTAATTTTGTCCCTATTTTCTTACACTCAATTTAGGCATAACATGGGATGCACGAAAAGCCCAGAAATGAAACCCAAAACAATTATCACTTTCCATGTTTTGCAAACTTGGGAAATGATCATTTCTAAAACAAAAAATGAAATCAGCGATGAGAGTCACGATACGATGTAATGATCCGTTTGTTGATTTCCATTTTAAGTCTGCGACCCTTTCATTAAGGCTATGCCTCTCAGGCGTTTTGTAATGCACGTGCGTGAGTCCCAACTGATAAAGTTCTGTTTTACGAACTGTTTTCCAAACTGCCAGACTAATTGTCATCACATCATTGGGAATTCGTTTTTTCGATTGTGTAATTATCATTACAACACTGAAATTGAACAGGATTAGAAAAAAACTATAACAATATTAATTTCAATTTATGAGAGCCAATTTTTGATGTGCAGTAATTTTTGTGATGATTTTATTTTTAGGCTTAGTAGTTAGGCATAAAAGCTTAGTAATAACTCAATAACAAAAGGCAATCAAAGTGAAACAGTCTAGGCTGTATCGTGATAGATTTAAGCAATTGAAATAAAAGTAAAATAATTATGTTTTCAGCTCAATTTTCAAAGAAAATTATAGCTCGTAAAATAGTAATGGTGTGTAGCATTGTGTCTTGAGTGTGTCTGTCTGTCTCTGTATAGGAAAACATGCAAACGAACAAATTTAGTTTTTGAAGTGCTGAAAAAAGGCATGTCTGTTAAGTGACAATGTAATTTTTGTATTGAAAATTTGTGTGTGGTTTCTCTCGTTCCGATAGAAAAGAGTTAGAAATGAAACAATGAAATTCTATCCATTTTCACAATGCTTCTTGATCTCTTTCCTACAGAGATCTGAAACCATTGTTATGTGATTAACAATGGCATTGCGTATGCTTTCTTTTTATTAGGTCGGCGCAACCGTGTACAGTGCTGAGTATAAATCACTGTTAGGGTCATCTAACAGAAAGAACACATACGTTAGAGTCATTCTTAGGTGATACAGAAATCTGAGACAGACTGTAATTCACTCTCGTTTTTTTGCTTGCTTCGATAGGATTAGAAGAACGGTACTCGGCAAAACAAATAGTGGTGACAGAGAGATACCAGGAGTTGGAGCAGTAAATATAAATAAATATCAGTTGAATAGTGCAGGAATACCGTTAGTCATGTACAATATGTTCTAAATGTATAGCTGTATGTCCATAATTTTGATACATAGTTCATACCGTTCCTGCAAATTTCCTATTTTGGCATGACACGACCAGGAAAGTTATCATAAATAAACTGCCTGTACACCACAGATGTATGACAGATAAGCACCTGTCCCAAGAGATGGCTGTGGTTCTCGTTCGTTTGTTACGGTTCGTGGCCGTCCCGTGCACCTTTTACGCTGTGTCAGCACACTACTTGTCCTTCGGAATTTTTGGATGACGCCAAGAATCACACGGTAAGTTGGGTTGGGTTTCCGGGACGTAAGCTGAAACCGATCCTTCACATAAGTAAGGCTGGGTCCGTCTTTTCGTTCTAGACTTGCATGAACGGTTGCAATAAAATACCTTTTCTTCTGTGCGCAGAACCATTATTGCCTCGACTGATTCAAAATCTAAAACAGTTACTATACAGTTTACATTTAAATAAACCGCGACATTCGGACACGCCCTATTATTACATGGGGATGTGGAATGTTTCACTACTATTTGTTTTGCCCAATACTGTATTTAAATTGCTAAATAAAAATATTTACAGATTTTATTAATTTTTAACGCAAGGAAAATTTGAAGGTAGCGTTTGCATTAGGCGGTTATTGTAATTTACAAAGTAAAAAAAAAAAGGTAGGTTTTTTCCTAGTACAGTTGAATCTCGATAATCCGACAGTTGACAGTCCGACACGCTCGGTAGTCCGACGCCGCGTCGGATGACGTCACTGCGCTTGCTGCAGACATCTCCCGTCTGCCCCGTGACTCACAACAGTTTCAGTTTAATTGTTCAGTTGTAATTAAATATGTACTCAATATGTATCGTAACAATATAAGTACTGTAGTACGTACAGTACTGTATATACATAACTTACATTTTCTTGCCTTAGAAATCAAAATTCAGCTTTAAAAAATCAACCTTTGGTAATCCGACATTTTTGATAATCCTACACCCCCTCGGTCCCGTAATGTCGGATTATCCCGATTCAACTGTAATGTTTTCATTGCCTTAGAAAAATAAAAAAATAAGTAAATTATAAAGGAGGTAAAGCCGTTCCGCCACGGCCGAGCGGTCTAGATGGTCTAGATGGCAATCTACATGGCCGTGTAGTTGATGTGTCGGAACCAGAGTTCGAATCCCGGCATTGGCATGGCTGTTTCTTTCTTCTTCCGTGTTTCGTCCGTTTCTCCCTGGGACTTACAATCTCACGGTTATTTCTGGCAGAGATGTGAATCTCGCCCCCCTCTTCTATTTCCTAGCCTCACCCTGACGTTGTCATGTAGGGCTAGCTCATGGTCCAAAGTTGACCGTTGTCGATAAAAGAAGAAGAAATGAGGTTAAAAAGAAGATAATTGTAAGAGAAGAAAATGGAACAAAATAAATGATAAAAAAAGGGGAAAAAAGAAAAAAAAGAAAAAAGAAAATTGTAAAAGGTAAAAATTTATTAAACAAAATGTAATTAATTAAACAGATTATTCTATTAACAAGTATCTTTAGTTGTCGATATTGTTCCGAACGAAAAGTTATTTATCGCCTTTCACGTCAGTCGCCTTGATGATATTTACATGATTCATTCACGTATTATCTCACAGATCCTCACAGTGAAGCACGTTTTGTCCATTGTTTTGGGTTCCTTGACTTTAAGTGAATTCTTCGATCATTTGAATGTCGTGTCGAATGCATTGAGATGAATGACAAAAATCACATCTCTGGAACCAGTTGGACTTCAAATATCTTTCAAAAAAAAATACTTCTCCAAATAAATTTCCAAATAATTACATCTCGTTTTAAGCTCCATGAGGAAATTGAAATGAAATCATAGAAGGATCATAGCTACTGAAGAAGGAAATTTCAACTAGTTACGGCAGCGCATTCTTTTACATACAGAAACTGATGTGACCTTATGTTGTAAATCCTTGACAGTTAAGTTGAGGAGTTAACATATTTATGAAGTTTCCGACTTTGTAACTAATAAAGAAAATTACTTTTTAAACTGATACTTTCCTCTACTTTACTTTAGATTCTTTTAATTGGTGGATTTCGTGTAATAAATAAAAAATTATTTGCCCTTTACTTCGTTTTATACATTGTGTTTGTACAGTTGAATCAGTTCAGTTTCCTCTGAATCTTATTTTGAAAGATACCAAGTTTCATGAAAATCGCTTTAAAATTCGTATCTATCAAGACAATGAACTGCTATCGACAAATTCTGAATTTATAGCGATAAGTCCTTTTGTAATTAGAAAAAATTTCAGGATATATCATTAACACGAGTTCCATTTACGATTTCTATCATTGTAAGAGCGCAATATACTCGTAATAGCGATGTATATATGTTTTATTCTTATAATATCGTTTTGGTAAAGGATAATTTTACTTTTCCTTTACAGAGAAAGAACTCGAAAGTTGAGAATCACATCTGCCTCTGCCCTTATATGTGTACTGTTGTTGTGCTGAAATTTTTCTGCTCTTCCCCTGTTCGAGTCCAAGTGATCCTACTTAATGGTGATTCAAAAGCCTGGTAAACACAACATTCACTGACTTTATGGACAACAACGACAAGTATTTCTAGAAGAATCGAATGGAGAATACATGTTTGCTGGAGTTTTTTTTGATGGGCCAATCCCATCTGGAAAGAGAGCGAGAGGAGAAACTAGCCATCGAGAACAAACGATGCACCCCCACTCCGTTTGGAACGAACCCCTTTCATCGCGTTCCACCCTTTCGGGGACCGCAGAAGTAACATATTTGCGGCGAGTGGTGCTTGCGAATTTCGGCACTTTTCAACGGCCAGCAAATCAACCTTATCAGAGCACCAGTGAAAACAGCGTTTTCTGCAGGGCAATTACAGAGGCTCTGCACACGCGATTACAAGTTGTTCCTCGTGCAAAGCGAATATTAATTGAAAAGATATGGTGCGTCCGTGGGTGGGGCAGAGTCTGTCTCTGAAACGCCACCGCTTCCATTGATTATTCTAATTTAATGAAGAATCGCGGGATTAAAAATCTATCCGGGAAAACCGGCACAATTGTCGTGATTTTGAATCAAGTTTAATAGTAATGATCCAATTATCAGTCTGATTTTTAAAAAAGTTATATCTCAATCAGAATTCTCCCGGTCTTTACATCAAAGTATTAAGTTAATATTTGAAAGTAAAAATGCCCTTAATATTCAAAGTTTAAAAATAAAAATCCGAAACAGCTGTCCCAGGATCCCATTCTAATGATCAAAATTGTAATTATAATTTAGAATTTTTATTAATATTTTACAGTGTAAAAAGGGTCTTTATAAAAATTGTCATTAACTTTGTTTTTCCATTAAAAATATATCAATATAAATCTATCAAAGAATTGTATGAGTGCAATCCGTAAAAGTTTTTTTCTATGTAGAATATAGATAAGAAACCAAACAGCAGTTTCAGGATCCCTCTGCAGTGAAAAGAAGATAATTACTGCAAAATTCATGTTCTGGAATGTTTATTATTATTATTATTATTATTATTATTATTATCAAATCTTGGGTTTCCCCAGAAAAGACAACATGGCGGGTCAAAGATCAAAGCACCTATTGCCAAGTGTAAAGAAGTGTGCAAGGAGGGTTAGAATGTGTGGTTATGTTCATAAATATTTTAACTACGACTGTTGTGTTGAGTACCACAACCTTCTGGAGCTGTGCGTTTTTTGAGAAGTCCTAGTGTGCTGAGACTGTGGTGCAATGTGTGAGGCAATATACCTGTGGCGGACAGGACGATGGGTACAACAAGTACTCGGTCCTGCCTCCACTGCTTCTGGAGCTCGTGTGCTAGGTCGGTCTATTAACTGTTTTTGTCTGCATGAGTTTTCTACATGTTCTTGCTGACAGGCACTGCAATATCAATGAGATAGGTCTTTTTGTGACCTTCTTAACAAGTGTGATGTCAGGTCTGTTGTGATGTATGGTTTTGTCTGTATGGATGGGCGGTATTATTATTATTATGCAAAAGTTTCAATCCATGGGTTTATTTATTATTTTTATTATTATTATTATTATTATTATTTATTAGGCCTTTGAACCAAATTTTTATTTTCTTTCTAAATTAATGTATGAAGGTAAACATGAAGCTGCTAAAGAAAGTTTTGATATTTATAAGGATACTTTATTTAATAATTCCATCTTCTATTTGTTACTTGTTTAACTAAGGTAATAATTCAGCCAATGAGAGTGAAGTAAATACTGTATGTCATTCGTGATGCATTTGATGTTGATGCCCGGTTTTTTGTCTATTCCCTTTACAACCGCTGGTTTCGATTCCGAAAGTAGCAAGTTCTTACTGCGATTTCAGCTTCATTTACAAATTTTCATTAAATGAACTAAATTTTACTTTGTTAAATATACAAACTGTTGTAGCGATTTATTCATCTTGAGAAAAGTGTAATTTACATTAATTGTTTTCTATCCAAATTCAGTTTTGTTTGTTTAGACTGGAAGTGCATTTAAATCCCATCAAATCTATCGGATTTGAACTATGCAAATGACGTCTCTTTTTCAGTCTTCATCCATACTGTTCTTTGCTTTTGGAGGTTTTTAACTATTCTCTTACATTAGGTTTTTCATTTCTCTATGGAAAGGTTAGTTGCTATTTTAAGGATCTCGGTCTTGAATTCGCCATTTTGAAAACTAAGCGGAAACGGAAATGTGAAGATATCCGTAACGGCAACAAGAAAAAAAAAGACGTCTATTCGAGTTTGTTCTTCACAGGCGAATCAGTTCAGTCATGAGATATGAACTACCACGACAATATCGCAATATTGGAATCGAATTCAACGTATTTTCGGCTCTCGATTCCTTACCCATTGTTTCCGTGGATTTCACAAATAATGGGTATCTTCTTTGTAGTAGCTTTGCTGGGTTCTGTTACGACATCCCAGAAGGATGGACTTGAAATTGCATTCTAAAACTCTTTTTGTACTAACCCTTTTTTTTTCTCTCCGGTGCAATTGAAGGAGTTTAGCCAAAGCAATAATATCATGTGTTTACTAGATCAACACAGTTACAACAGAATCACATGCGTTCCGTGGGAAGGGGAAAGGGGAATCATGAAACCCACACTGCATCCGAAAAAACGAACAGACTCGAAGTTTTCACGCTTTTTTTTTCGTTGTCGGACAAAAATAAATTTCTTAGCCCCCATCCCCTTCAAAATTCCAGACACATAACTGATCTTTATAAAGACATTTAGTATTAGTTAAGAAGTAGCTAAATATGTTATTAATTACCTCTACTGTTCCCTGTTTTGCTGTCTTTGTATTCAATGACGTCACATATCCTTTCGCCTTCTAAGTGTCCAATGAATGACGGGAAACAATTTCATACATACTTAAGAGCCAAGAATAATAAATTGGAATTCGTTGACTGATAAAAATATAATCAAAATATTTACGATACAAATCCACTGATAAAGCTCAATTATAAACACCGAGTTGGACTATTTTGTTTGAGAGAATTACACAGGTTCCTACAATTTCTTTGCGAAATGAAATCTTTCTTTCTTTGTGTTGTTGGGACTTTGTTTTTTACTTTAATTACAAAAGCGTCACATTTTATTTATTGCCAAACAAATCAAAAACAAACTGGAAGAAAAACAGGCACAGTCACTCCTCAACTTCATTCTTTCTGTGTTCTTAATCTACTTTTAATTGTTTTCCCGCTTTTTTCTGCGTTGGATGGAGATCGGGTTTCTTCAGCCGCCGAGAAGATGCATAACAACGGGAAATGTGATGTTTGTGTCATCGCCAATCTAACATGAACACCATCTTCCATCTTGTTAACGGAATGTCTTCTGTAATAACCGACACAGCGAAAACTGCTAATAAGGCAGCGTTGCAAAATAGGGCTGTTATCGTGGAAAGAAATCAGCTGAAGTTGGCGCCTTTGACCGAAATGGAAGCAAAGAAGACGGCACTAGTAGGCGGGCTCTTATTAAAGGAGAAGAGTCACTTGTCATTAGCAACTAAATATGGCATTTAAATATCCTCACTTGGAACTGCGCCATAGCCCAAGTAATTAAATGCACTTCTCCAAAACTGCTTCTTCGTTTCTTCTGGCGAAGAATATTTATTCGCTTATTAAATCCGGCAGTTAATAACCAGTCTATCACATAAAATAAAAACTGAAGAATTGTTATTTCAATTCTTCAAAGCAGTTCTAACCTTCCGGAGCTACCGGAAATCCTTAGGGTTCCGGAATAAACTTGACAAAATGTTTAAGAAATACAATAAAAGAAAAGGCGGAGGAAGGGGAATTGGTAATTGGCATGCCAACTTTGCAAAAAAAAAGCAACAAAACCGTTTATCAACCAAAAGGAAATATCATTTAGTTCCTGTTAATTGTCACTCCCGAGTCCTATCAATAAATTGTAAATGTTAATATCGTAGTGTTTATTTACGCCAATAACTTACTGTTTATTTAAATATAGTCCGTGTTTAAAACCAATTTATCTGAAGAGCAAATAGTAATAGGAAATAAAACAAAAATGTGAGGAAAAATGAAAGCATAGAATATTTTAAATAAGATACACTAACATATTAAAAATAGTAATACAATAGCTATTATACCAATTAAGTAATTACACACTTACAGCTGTGATTGATGAATGCTAATAATACGAAACGGCTGTGCTAGATGTATGTTCACTGTATCTTACTCATGATTTTCCTTTATTCAGCAGTGGCCATTATAACTTCTTTATTTGAAGCGTGTCTAATTCCCCACTATGAAATCTTGAATGTTATGGATAAACTTAATAGACAATGTCCAGGGGAGATTGTAGCACTTCCTTTCAATATATCAACAAGATATCGTTTTTACTAATACATTACTCTAAAATTAGAAGCTAATTTAGAAGCGTATTTAGGACTCATTATTGCCAAAAAAAAAATAGATGGAGATTTGGACTATCATGAAGAACCATTTTTTGCTGGTGGTCTATCGGAAAAATGTGAATGTTCATATGTAACCACACGACAGCACTGAAATCAGTTAAAGGATTTTTTCGGACTTAGATGTAGATAGATAGATACACTTTTAAATATGTATATTTTAACGAATTAATTTATTTTTTCTAAACTTACTTACAGACCCCTACATATTTTTATGTTTACAAAAATGTAGAACTGGAAACTCTTGTAAGTTTAGCAACCCCACCATTGTAGCACTTCCTTTCAATATATCAATAAGATATCGTTTTTACTAATACATTACTCTAAAATTAGAAGCTAAGTTTCAATGGTAATGCTTCTGGTTGTTTCTGGTTGTTTCTCCTCTAGAAGGGATCTTTGGGTGTACCCAGGCCATCGAAAATAGAGACCGGATTTTTTTCAGGAGTTAAAGGGTTTTTAATGTAAGTGCAAATTTGGAGAGAACAGTGAGCAAACAGCCAAACAGACAGTCTTTCATTATGTAGATTAAGGCCTCTACCAATGGCAGAAGTTTGGATACAGTTTGCCGGCTTTAAAACATAGGCTTTATAAAGGCAGATCTTCGGCTCCAGGGTTCCTACCTTTCATCATTAAGAATATCAACACAAAAGGCTTAAAAAATGTGGAGTTCGACTCGTCTGAATGCTAAACAATTCCGAAAAAAGTCATGACTACAGCCTTTCATGCCGGTGAATACGAACAAGTTCATTAGGCCCACAGTTGGTCAATGGCGAAGTATAGTGGGTGTGACAAAGCGGTTCTTGACTTTCAGCCAAATTGAGCCGAACAATTCAGTTAGGACAAACACCGGAATGGATGTCAATATTTACTCGTTTTATTCTCGAACGCAGGTCAGTTAAAAAGCAGACGCTTTCTTTAATGACATCTCCTCGTCGAAGCCTCCTCCATGTATAGAACTTCAAACAATCGCAGTTGCCTCAAAAGATAATAAATAAACAAAAGAACTTAAAGCCCACTTTCCTTAAGATGATATTCTTAACGTTTCTTCTTCTTTCTTTTTTTTAAAAAAAAAAAGTCTTGAACACAACAAAAACGAAAAAAATTAAATTTACATTTCTAACATTTACAATAACAATTATTTAAATCCACTTTATTTAATTAAATGGTTTAAATCAGATTAATTGAGCGGTCGTGCCAAAACGCTTGAAATGGATAAAGGATTTAATATTCACTATTTAAGAGAATCAAATATTAACAGAAATAAGATAGAAATCCATTGTTTCGATTCCAGTGCTTTTCTATGAGTTTTCTTCTCGTCTAGTTTCTCGACAAGAACCTATTTGGAAAAGATTTCAAATAGATAAGTTACCTAGTCTCAAATATGCATACCAAGTTTCAAGCACATCCATCCAGGAGTTTCAAAGTTATCAGGGAGATACAAACTGACCAACACTTTGCTACTGGAAGTTAGGCTAATAATTCAATAAAACAGCATATATAAATCCATCATTATTGTCCCTTACAATCCACTATTTTTTTTTTCTCAATTAGCTTTTTGTTAACATTCTCTCAATGATTTAAATTAATACGTTCTGAGAGAATTTAGGTCTAATTAAAATAGCGTTTAACGTGCCAACAATTAATATAAGAGTGTAATGAAATGACACAGAAATTAAAAATGTCTGAGAAATTAAAAATTCCATTGGTGAGAGTTTAGGACGGCCGTTTCGTCTTCTTTGTGAACTCATCAGCCAGACCCACTGCGCAACGAAACGCTCCGAATGATAAGGGAAACCACTCTCGCACCCGACAGTGGCTCCCTCCAAAAGAAAACACAAATAAAAATCAAAACAAAATCTTCAAAAGTCCTGGACTCGATTAGAATCGGGGCTGATTAAAATTGGGAGGATTATTTAAAAAATCTCATGCTTTAAATTTACAAGTTAACATATAAAAAAATTCGTTCTACAAGACTGCAGAAGAACTATGTTATCCTCAGTTATTTAAGGTGCAACGAGTTTCTTTGCAGATACTCGACTGCAATGGTAGTTCACTCCCTCTTTCTTTGACTTGCAATCTCGATCAATATTGCAGACAGTTTTTTAAGAAAAATACGCGTTTCCAACCCTTCTGGAGTCCGGCACTGGCAGTAAATCTAGTTTTTCTTACCACTATTTGTGAGACCTTGCGGACAGGATTCCAATCGGGTATTGCGTTTGCTTGAACCGGCTTGAATGTACTTGTAAGACTTTGCTGAAACTTCAGCAAAAATTAATTTTGTTGTTATAGACAGTTCATTGTCTCCAATACGTTTCTGTGGGAATTTTCACATACTGAAATGAAAGATAAGTTGAAACAAACAGATTGATAGGTTCTAAGATATCATTTAATAAACAATTCTTTGCCGTTTTTTAATAATTATATACACTTTTTTAACTTTTCAATACTCTATAAAAATGTATTTGATGTCGTCGGAATGCTGGCACACGAAATTTCCTATCTATCTCTTACTGTTAATTTATTATTGATTTTTAATTGTTGGAGGTACCACGGTGATTCCCACGATTTGATTCCTATTATTTAATAGCGACCACTGTTAGCTGACAACTCATCTACTGACTTCAAAATTCCGTGTTTTCAACAGGGTTCTTTTTTAATGAAATAGAAAAGCGTATGTTTGAGAGGAAGATGGAATTTTCACATTAATTTCTGTTATTGGAGACCGTTACGAAATGAAGGGGGCGGATCACATTACGCGGGAATATTTTTCATACTAAATTAAAAAGGTAATAAGATATCGTTCTCCAGAACGGTAGAGGTTTTTAATTAAATTAATTAATTGGGATTACAAATGGGACCCTGTAAATTCGTTGTTGGAATGAAATCAAGTAATTCTATTAGCACCATAATGAAAAATTATTATCTTATTCTAGTAATTACTGGAATTTTTTGACTGATATAATGAAGAAATTGCCGAAATCAATATATGCTTCCACCCTAACCTCTCCGCAATTGTCGATCTAATGTCATTGTCGTTATAAATGATTTCACGATATTCAAATCTGCTGTTCTGAGAGAAGGTTACGATATATTTAAAGTTTGTTTAATTCCCATTCATAAAAAAAAAATAACTGAAAAGGAATATTTATTCAAGGAAATTTTTATTTACTTAAGTTTTATTGACAAAATGTAATGATATACAGTATATGTAAGACTTTGCGTGATAAATCAAAAAACGTTTAAAGTGATTTTTATAAACAGGGAAATATTGAGAATGCACAATTTTCCATTCAGGCCTTGAGGGAATTTGGGACAGCTGTTTCGTCTTTATTATGTCCCGCTCGTTCGGGACTGGGACTCCCAAAACAAACAACAATAAGAAAATCACTGTACCAAAATGTCGGCCAATTGAATGTTAGGCACAAAAGACACGTAAGAAAGAGACAAAACAAGAAAAGGCTCCGCATGATCTTAAATGCAAATTTGAGCGGGAAAAAATTCCATAGCCTTTCACGTCTTCCAGTTGATCCTCAAGGGTAAATCCGGCTGATGAGTCTTAACATGAACGAAACAGCTGTCCTAGATTCCCGCTGACGACAGGTCGTGAAATTCGTAAATGGAAAATTGTGCAATCTTATTATTTTCCTATTTTCATACTTCAATTTGTGGACCTTAATTTCTCAAATAAACAGTTTTTGTCATGTACGTAAAATAAAATTCGACATATGCAAAATAAGTTATTTGATTATATTTTTGGTAATGAAGACAACCGAATCCTGGCTGCTGATGTATTTAAGTCCTAATTACGACACTTTTAATTTAAATTAAAAAAAGTTTAATAGAATTTTATTCTTTACAGATTCTTCCATTAAGTATCTGCCGATATTATCTCCGAAAGAACTTGACCGATTTCAGTGATTTCTTTCTGGATTAACTGAAAAGATTAAAAAAAAACAAAAAAAAACTAGCAAACGAAGATTGAAATTGGTCATAAATCTTAAGGTATAGTCATCCGAAACTGATTTTAAGCGTCCATAGCAAAACACAATTAAAAGAAAAAAAAAAAAGAAAAATAAATAATAATATATCCCTTTGCTTCAATTTGCCTGCAAGATGGCGATATTGGCTTTAGCTTAATTAATTATATTATTGAAATTTACTTCCAATTTCACAATAAGACATGGTTTCAATAAATGTAGCCTTATTTTCAGTTGACTGATCGAATTTATTTAATCAAATCGCTTAGCGAAACGTTGAAACTTTTTTCTCGGAAACAATTCCTCATCTCGCTGTGAGTCTTACGGCAAGAAAGGGTTGATGAGTGCCGGAGAGAAGGGGGTGGGGGAAAATCTGATAGCGCCATGTGCTGCCCAACCTTTATACCGCCACGTGACTGTAATAGCAACGAGAAATAACTCCCGCTTAAAATGGGAGACAACGCGGCCTTCCAATCGTAAAGAATAAGAATGAAGTACATGAAGCCTGGTTTTAACTTTTAAGTCACCGTTTTGGACACGTTTCTTCCGACGCTAAAAGACCAGAATTTCAATTTATTGTCGTCAGTCTTGATTTAAGACTTCAATATCATTACGCCGACTTTTGGTCGGGGCTGCAATAGCTGAACAGTTAGGTTTTATGGGACACTTCCAATTTGAAATTTAAAAAAAAAAAAGCAAGATTTTCTTTTCTTTTTATAAATAACAATAAATATAAATCTTATTTATTTATTTCAACTTTGATTAATGCTTTTCAACATTAAATAAGATCACTGAAAGATTCTGGATTTTTCATGGTGCAGTTTTTTCTAGATCTCTTTTTTTCCATTCTAAAATGGATGAAAATAAGGTTCCAGTTATTCTGATTAATATAATACGGTTATCACAAATTGATCCACACATAATACGGTTATTACGTACACTAAAAACTCGTTTATCCGAATTTGATGGGACCGCGTCCGTTTCGGATAAACAAATTTCGGTAATCAGGAATATTTTGTATTAAACATGTACTACACATATTATTAATATTAATTATATTAATTACATCTTATTAAGATAGTTACATAGTTATAATTACAGTTACATAATCGCTTGTGTAAGCTATTAAATATTGATTACAGCGAAGGAAACATGTTTTTCTGTATTTTTAAAAAATTCTAAAAATCGTTTCGGATAAACCAGATTTTCTGATAATCGCGATAAACGAATTTTTAGTATATTTAAAAAAAAGCAAACATTGACTCTTTGCAAAGCATAACTTTTTTTTTTCCCAAAAGTGTATTTTCATCGTATTTAAGGCTTTTCTCTTAGAACCTTTTTCGTAAACGGAGGGTGGGCTTTTTTCATGTTCCACTTGAATTTGAAATTGATTTCTATAAATTGTGAATAATTTTGTGTATTATCCAGCTCATTTAATAACATACACTTTTTCAATATTAACTTTTAGTTATTCTCAAAAAACTGTCATTTTTACATGCTGTCCTACGGCAACATTGCACCCAAAAAAACTAAATTTCTCAGCACAGAGGACAGAAAAATTTATATCATTGTTCATTGTTTTAATAGAAGATTGTAAATATGCAAGAGAATATGGCGTTTAACGAGAGGGGGAAATGGGATGAAATGGGAATAATCCATTCACGTGACCTACAGTACTGTATTTAATGATGCGTAAAAGATACAAAGAGAGGAAAAAATAAGACAAAGTAGTTCTAGAATAAACAAAACTTTAAACAAAAATTTTTAAAAATATATATAGACAGGGGAAAAAAAAAAGTCAGCCCCTTGTGATAAGGGGTTGGTGTTGAACGAAACTGTTATGAAATTATTCCATTCTTTATTCTAGAGAGTCTTTAAGGAAACGGGCACTTTGCAGATTTAGTCATTAGACTTAAGCAAAGTAAGAAAGAAAAAAATGGAGCAGGTAATTGAGGGGCTTAAGGGATTTGGCGATGCGCAGAAACCAGCTGCCTCAGAAAAGCAGAACAGTTACTGAGGTATCAAATTATGGGATTAAATTAGTTCTTCAGTAACTTTTTTTTCTTTTCTGTTTGATTTAAATATAAAAGCCTTTGATAATTAATTGCTAAGAAAAGTGAATCCATTTTAGCGTCAAAAGAAAATCACATGTGAGCTAAGATATGCAGGGAAGACTGTGAAGGAATTTCTCTCGAATTGGAATTGAAATCAAGCAATTGATACTCACCAGAAGTAATGGAATGAGATTGAAAGTAAAGGCAAAACAGAAAATTAGAAATTGAGGTGGCACTCTCTTGCGGAAGCACCCCTCTAGCCTAAGAAAAATATGGTGGCGTTTGAGGTATTTTAAAGATGGCGAACAAGTTGCAAAATTAAAGGTCATTCCGAAACGAAAAATATGTTTGTTTTTTTTCTTTTGTATTTCCAAACGAAACATCCCGAAAAGTGTCAAACCTCACTTAACCTAACCTACAGTTAATGAAAAGGATTTTCTCCTGTTTTATTTCCAAACGAAAAATCCTGGAAGGATCTTACCAATTTGTCGTCAGGTGGGTTTTCCTAAAGGGGCTACATCCTATTGCTTTGAAAATGGAACTCTTTTGCGGGCTGTGGATGCACAAGTAAATCTTCCAATTTTCTTAAAAAATGTAAAACAAAAACCACAATTTTCCATCATTTCGGAATCCATTTCGGAATCCTTTTGGTTCCAAAAAACAGAAAAGTTCGTCTTAATTTCGCTGGTTCTGTGTTCTACAACAACCACCGAAATGTTTATTTCTACCTAAATGTCTACCTAATAGGAAAGCGAGGCTCAACAGATCTGCGTTGTTTCCTTTCTCATAAATTTTGAACCGCTGGATGAATCTTCTTGAAACTTGGTATGATCGAGAACTAGGGACAATGTAACGCTGAAATCTTTGCCTAATTTTCTAGAAATTAGTGCGAGAAGGCGATAAATATTCCTAAAGAAAAGAGTTGGAATCTAAACCATGGATTTCTATTGATGTCTTAAATAATTGATAGCAATCCTTTTTATTGTAGGCACAGAAGAATCACTTTATAGGAATAAAAACGGATCACTTTGCTGCAGAAAACAATATGGCGGCGTCCTAAGAACAGGTTACTGTAAGGCCTTCAAAGCCAAGCTAGAAGTATAATTTGGAACGTTTTCCATTAGTTTAAAAGTCAGGATGACGGAATATTATTTCTGAATTACTAGGAAGATCGGCTATTGCTAAAAATTTGTCCTATTTGACGGTGAAGAGAATTGTAAACGAGCGAAAACGGACTGAATCCGGTCAGTTTTCCTCGCCCGCGCATTTCATGTCCCACGTCCGAAGCCTTTTGGATGTAGATGATATTTACAAAAAAAGGGAATAATGTAAAAATAATAATAACAGTATAAAGGTACAATGCAAAAAAAAAAAAACTGGAAAAATCTTGTTCTCTTCTACTTTGATTTGCAGAAATATAAAAATTAGTAACAATGCTTTGCAATAGATGTAACTGAGCATACATGGAAGCAGTAATCCATAACCCACGATTTTCTTAATTGTCCGATGTTGATACAATTACAATGAATGTTTTTGACAATTTGTAAATCATGAAGATTTTTATGAATTAATTCAAAAAATGGAAAATGTGTGCTGTTTCAGATGAAGTTCGTCTTCATAATTTCGGAGGGCGAGGGGAGGCGGTTCAAAGATCTCTCACCAGCCATACAACCAAAACTATGATCTATTCTATGCTGTCTGAGGTTTGGGAGAGGAAAGGTAGTTAATGTATATAACTGCGCATCCAAACTTTAACTTATAATATTACAGCTGCGCACCCAAACTGAACAAGCCCTATAACAAAGTTTGCTATCTCCGAGTTGTCAGAGTAATGGCGTCCATAATTTCATTTATTATTTCCTCTCATGGTGATTTGTCAACAACTGTTTTTATCCCATGAGTAGATTACTAATAGGAGAGGAACCGATCATTCGCAGATTTCCAGCCCGTGATTCATTTTTGGAAGCGTAGCAGCATGTGGGTTTCGTACGAATCCCCGCACGTGCTCCCAACCTCAGACAATGGAGTAATCAATACAACTATCTCATCCCTTAACCCTTTCGTTCGTGCACTTCACGGTTCCTTTAACCCACCCGATTCAATTAGTTGATTCCTTCCGCAACTGTACACCAGCACAATTGATAGAACGAAAAAATTAAAGACAGAGAGTATAGAAAAATCCCAAGTCCCTACAGAATCCTGTTACAGCATTTTGTAGCATTGCTGACATTTGGAGGACAATTGTACGTAATACTTGGAAAATTCGAATATAATCAGGCTTAGACATATATGTATCTTAGAATACTTATGTTTAGTATATGTGATTAAATAATATAAATAATCATTTATAGTACACTAATATTGTATTTATATATTTCATATATTTACATATAATGAATATAATAATAACATAATAATACAATACTCAAAAGTCAGATTTATCTACTCCATATAATGGATATATCAAATATGGTACATTATCTACACATCTATAGTATATAATATACACACACACACACACATATTAGTTTACATTAATACTAAATATGTTTATTAATATTATTATGCTTATTACTTAATAAGCATATCATTATAATACAATAATCAAAGTCTCTATTACGTATAAAATGTGTTTCGATTTTATATTTATAAATATATAAATATCAATTAGAATAATGTATATTGGTATTCAATATCAATATTTACGAGCAAGAGGATAATTTATTAATTATATATGTAATATCCTAAGAAACAATAGGCTCATAATAATCAGTATTTCATAACAATCATTTATGAGCATCATTGTCACAGTAAACACAAATTATCCAGGTGTACTGAAAATTTACTGTTAGTATATTAGTAAATAGTCACTTTTGTTTTTAGATCTTATCAGGCAATATTCGAAAGTTGGAACGCCAACTAAATTTCCTTAAGTCCTGCAAACTGCTAATGAAAGAAAATCATAGATACTAAAGCAACGGAATTAAATGAATTCTCCGATCTTTAATTGAGATGATGGCTGCCATCATTTTTTTCGGACTTAACTGCAATCAAGCGATAAGACACGAATGATTTATAAGATCTTTTCAACACTTGAACGTCAGTTTACAATTTGAGACGAATTCCAAGACACTGCTTTCCTTATATGATAAAATTATGACAGAAATAAACACAATATCAGATAGTGTAAAAGAAAATGCATTAACGAAAAAGTAGGAGGGGGAGGGAGATCAAGAAATGGAGATTCTCCATCTCTTCTTTGACCGAACGAAGATCGTTGCAGCGATAAGAAACGAGAGACTGAATTGAACATCTTTTTATGATGGACCCTATTAAGAGTGTTTCATTAAACTGTTAATGAAGAACCGAGTTGATAGACGATGATAACATCTTCAGTAAATTATTTTTCTTGCTCGTGAAGCATTCATTCATTTTTAATACGCCAGCGGACCTTCCTCCTATTTTTTGATGAAAACGAATGAATAAATAACCAAAAAAAAAAGGCAAAGTTAGGGGGGAGGGGGCAAAGAAATAAGGGGAGGAGAACGTAGCAACTTAAATTCGAAAGGAAAAGTGCGTTCGATAACTGCTTTGAAATTCACTGGAATATTCCAGATGTATTTCTTCAAATGAATGCGCGGATAATGCGAGATTTATAGTCTAACAACCAAGAGTATTTGAAACTTACTTTCCTTCATACATTTCCTTTTGTACTAAGAGAATTTCTGTATTTAATACTTCAAGCCGTGAAGACACACACACACACACACACACACAAAATGTATTTCTACATGTATTTCGTGTACCAGTCAAATAAAAAAAAAAAAACTATTCCGCAAATACTTTTTATTAAGATGCCTAAATCCAATTACTTTAAACTCTGTCCAAATAACAATGGATTACTAAAAGGATTAATATCCACTGTTCAGACATCAACAAAAAGTCATTTAAAGGCATATATATAAAAAAACATTTCCTTAAAAAAACCGAAAATATTATATAATATTTTCATTTTTTTAAGGAAATGTTTGTCATGTTCACGCACTTAGTTCTCGACAAGGACCCACGCGGAAAAGTTTTCCTACATAAAAGTTAGGGCGTCTCTTGTCCGTAAATGTACATGCCAAGTTTCAAAAAGATTTGTTCACCGGTTCAAAAGTTATTAAAGATGCACGAACACACATACAGTACGCCTCAATTTCCTAGATAACTAGGCTAAAAATAAGAAATAATAAATAAAATAAGTGAATGTAATTTTGTGCTTTAACATAAATTTAAGGGGACCTATGAAAATAATATAAAAAAATAATAAAAAAGGAAGTACATTAATGTATGGAAAAATAAAAAAAAAGTTAAAAAAAAAAAATGGAAAAAAAGCTAAGAAAATAAGAAGAAAAAAAATAACCGCAGACATTGAGGAAAAAAAAAAGTATATGTACGGTTTCGAGCCGACAACCTTCAGTACGGTATATGAGTCCATCAAGCTATAACTGACAACTGAAATGAGATGGTTGCATTTCTAACTTTTAAGCAATGCCAAACATCTCGAACTCGGGGCGGGGCGTTGGCCCCTGAAAATACCCCATTCCTATAGTGTTTGGGTCGTTGAACACGATGGTGAAGTCCGTTTGTCGATCCGACCTTCCGTTCGGGAGCTGTTAGGGGCGGACAGACACGGACGGACGGACAGCGCAAACGCAGTAGCTATCGATTTTGTTCGCTATCACAATAGATCCCAAATGGGTCGCTAAAAATATTCCTAGCATGTTTTAAAGATGCTGAGCTACTAATGGAATATAAATATTGCGTTTTATTTATTCTTTTATTTTTCGTAAGATCTATTCAGAAGTTATTCAGAGACTTGCCTACATACATACACTGACTGATATTAAGACATACACTGACTGAATTTACGAGCCTCACATTTCTAGAAAAGTGGACTAACAATAATGGAAGAATATCTTGAATCGAAAGTGATTATTTTGAATTATTTATCACCTAAAGAATACCCTAAAATCTTGCGGAAGGGTTAATCTTTATTGAATTAAGTGTAATCGAGTGGAAAAAGGGTTTCATCATTAATCCTTTCAAAAAACTAATGTTTACGAATGACCTAAACAACCAAAGCGATCGATAGTCGCCAGAGGATTAGGATTAATTTTTAATGATAATCCTTAATGAGAATCAGAAGATTAAGCTTGATTAAACAACAGAATAATTGCTCCAAATAACTAATAAATAATGTAATATTTTTCAAGTATTCATAATAGTTATCTTGAGAATGGAAGGATATGATATATTTCGAAAATCTCAATCGAACAATGCAATACATGCACAGATTAACATTTATTTATTAAATTTTATAAACTATTGAATGATTTTTATTAAATTAAACTTATTAACATTATTAAATAAAATTTAAGAAATACATAAATATTTAATAACATTTAAAGATTAAATAATATTAAATTTAATTAACATTTATTTGTTTATTTACTTATTTTAATTTCTATCAAAATAATCTCCTTTTAATTTTAATCTGCTGTAAGGCGATTATCTCAATAAAATTGAGTAATATATACTATTTCAATCAAATAAAAGAAAACAATAGGTTACAAATATAATTTTGATGCATTGTTTAGATGGGAACAGAAATTCAATATTTACAATGATATCAAAGCGTTTCCTATATAGGGAATTTTGTCATTTTCGCGCGCAAATTGCGCTAAAATTTCAAACACCAAAATTAAATCTTTCTCTTATTCGTAATAGGTTTCAAGGAGATACATTCACTGGTTCAACAGTTTCATATTCTAAGATTTTATTAATCAGAATTTTCTAATTTCTTACTGACTCTCCTCAAGAAACTAATTTAAAACATATCTGCCATTGTTCATTGCACTTTTCACCTCATTTCAGTGTTAAAAATTTTTAACATTTAAAACATGGTTTAACGCCAAAATATGCTAACATTCAATTCCAACTGTGTAGATGAAAGCAGCTACGACTTAATCCTTTCCAAAATTTTACTTTTTTCTCTTTATTTAATTTCCGAAGTGCTGATATTTTCTTTATTTGCAACTTTTGTTAGCCTTCAAACGAATCCTTAACGTTTTTTTTTCCCCAAAAAATTTTAACTGTTCGATGGATCTTCTTGAAACTTAGTATGCAAATTCCTGGACTAGAAATGATCTAACTTTTAGACTTGAAATATTTTTCCCAATGAGAAATGAACACGAGAAAGAGACATAGAAAAGCATTGGAATCTAAACAATCCTATCCTTTTCTTCTTAAGCAATGAATATTAAATCCTTAACCCATTCCGCGTGGTTAAATACGACTAAAATTAATCCAATTTGGTTAATTTAAATAAATAACCCGAATTAAGTTTTTTCGAGAAATGGAAAATTTTTATACTGTTTATATTCAGAAAATTGTAAAATTAAAATATAAATTAGTCTTGTTTTGTTTTTGTCATTTTCACGATTAAAAAAAATAATAAGAAAGAAATTTTCAGAAACGTTACACTTTAAAGGCAAGTAGGCTTTTCGTTTCAGACTTCTGTTTTTGTTTTTTTTTTTTGGTCAACTTTGTATGCGATCTTTAAAAGTTGGCACACCTCATATTAACCCTTGTAATTTGCCCAATCTAAAAAAGTAAGAAAAAAGAAAGTTAAAATAAGAAAACCTGTCCATAAATAATAAACTGATAAAACTAGCCTCAAAAATGAACAATTACTTCCTGCTGACAGGTTTTGTTTTTGTTTTAAATCAGCACGAGATGTTATTCTGGGGAAAATTTATATTCAGTTTAAATATAATCAATAATTACAAAGTGAGCTACACAATTGATGCCTCTTGGCATCTCCCTACGTCAAAAATCTTTCTAATTCCATGGGAGCTTTCCAAACTATTTTTACAAAGATGCAGCTCAGGCCAATTCCTTCCTACACAATCCTTGTGGTGGACCTGTGCCATCTCATATGTGTTTCGAATAACCCACTAATTATGGGTATCTCGTTGAATTGATGAATCATTCCAGATCTGAGGCACTCCCATCAACCAGTTCTTTTTAGTCAGTTCAGTCCTTTTTAGCATATCGCAATTTGTGGGTTTTTTTAAGAGATAAATATAATGGCCTACATATAGACTGGCTCGTCAGAAACAAGTTATTAAGCTGAACCATTTAAAAAAATTTTGTAAGGTCCACAGTGATACATCTGTGAATTTTTCATAATTTTATTCAGGTATGAAAATTACAATGAGTTCGTGAAAGAACTAAAAGCCTACTTCCCGTGCTTTTTTTTTTATTATTGCTTTATTTCCTAAAATAACACATAAAAAGTATTTATCAAACCAAATGTAAAGCGAGCAATTCTTGTAAATTTTATCTTGAAACGGGCTTAAGAATTTTGATGAAATGGGATTAATCCAGTGTTTCTCAACCTTTTAGTACTTGCGACCTAATTTTCAATTACAATTCTCATCGAGCCCCCCCCCCCTCCCCTACAATAATTTTTTTCTAAACTGAAAAGGTGGACGCAAATAAATTGAATCTGTTCAACCAAAATAAAAAAAAACAAAAAACCTCCAAACCTAGTTTAGATTTTTTCTCGATATACTCGCGCCCCCCCCCTTTTATCACGCCCCCCTAGGGGGGGGCGCCCCACAGGTTAAGAATCGCTGGATTAATCTACCGTTTTCGAGTGGGAGAAAGCGATTTAGCTAGGTCTCGACTTCGAGAAACTCATTTAGGGGTAAATGATTGAGCTGAGTACCAGGTTGAACAGTGTTCTTACTTTATTTTGTTTAATTTTATTCTTGATAAATTCGTGTTCTATACGTTTTTAGATATAATAAAATAATAATTTTACTTCAATAATAATTTTGTAAAACATTTTTCCTTTCAACGTCGCGTGAATTCATTGCGGAGCTGTCCATTTCCCCGAAGGGGGATTAAATAACCAGATGATTGTGTATGTCATTTATTATAATTTAGTATCTGGAAGACTCGGTAAAATAAAACGAAAATAAGAACAGTTTAGACCTAGAATATCTTCAAATATTCCTTCTACTGAAAATTCATTAATTTCTCCAATATTTAAATTGATAAGTTTAATTAATTTTAACCGTAACAAAGCACGCGCAAATGGAAAAAGAACTAGTTAAACCTATAAAATATGCATTGTTGGATATCGATAAGAATTCACTGTACATCTGTTAACGTTTTTCTACGGAAATGTTTTTTTCACCTTCAGGCGCAAAATTCTCGACAAGGACCCACACGGCAAAAAATTCAAATACAAAATTTATATCGCCTCATATCCATCAATGTACGTGCCAAATTTCAAGAAGATATATTCACGGATGCAAAAGTTATTAGGGTCAGGAGAATATCCTCTCCTTTCCAACCACGCCCACCTACACACTGAAGACAGATTCAGTTCTGAGCCGTTTTTTTCCTTAGGAAAGTAGGTTAAAAGTTATAAATCTTAAACATCCTGCTTTTTAAATGAATATGATCCCTTTCATTAAATCCAATTAACTTTTAATTGGTTTCCTCACGTTTTCTAATTAATCTATTGTTTAGCTTATTACGATTATGAGTTTTATCCCCTTCCTTTATTAATATCTTCTAGAAGCTTCCCCGTTGTCATTTTTCTTCCACAGTTTATTTCGTAATTTATTGAATCCAATGCAAACACAAAAGCGGAAAGGTGTAATTGTTTAAAGTTTATTGAAAAAGAGTAATTAATTATAATAAAAAGCCAAAGAAAAAATGAGGCCATTATCAAGACAAGTCTAACTTCTTTTTTTTCCCTGTTTACAGCTGACGATAAGTTATGACTATTATCACAGTTTGAATTTTAATGATGCCAAGTTATTTCAATGTACGAATTTAACCTTCGAGATCAGAACGAAGCGTTGGTTTTTTCCCTCTTCTGGAACCTGTCCAAATTATTTTTCAAATCCGACAAAGAATAATAATAATTTTTTTTTTCTGTAATTTTACATTTAAGCTTCAGTAAAAGGAATTCGGATTTGTATGTTTGCAAATGCGGGATTTATTAGTTATGATGGAATTTATTTAAAATTATGTAACATTAGACAAATTTATATCTTTCATTTCTTTTTATTTTCTTGTTCCCATGATTGGTTTTTGTAACGACTGGTCATTTGTAAGTTAAGCCTTACACAATTCTTCATATGCGAGGAGGGAAAAATTATTTTAAAATGCAATTTTTTTAAATTGAAATATTCCTGTCCGTCTGTCCGTTGCTGTTAGTCTGTGAACACGAGAACTCCAAAACTGCACATCCTAGGCAGCTGAAATTTTAGAGGAATATATAGGTTGTTATAAGCAAGATCCCTATTGATTTTGACACATATCAGCCCAATAGATAAGGAGTTAGGGTAAAAAAAGTCAAAATATCTTGTTAGTTAAATGCGATAACTGTGATATGCATCCAAGTAAGCTGAAATTTTAGAGGTAGGTTTAAGATTTTAAAAGAAAGAAAGATTTCTATTGACTTTGGTACATATCTGACCACCAGATAAAAAGGTAAGGACTAAAAATCATCCATCTGTTAACTCAAAAGTTGATCAAGAACTCGAAGAAGGATTAGGTGTATAGAAGAGAGATCCTATTGATTTTAGGGAAAAGTGGGACTTTTACTTAAATAATCAGAAAATATGTTTCAGAATGAACAACTTTTTTTTTTTTTTTTTTAACAATTTTTCATTACTCAGCTTGAGACAGATTGACAGCTACTCCAATTATATCTGGTTTAATTCATATTTATACATTTAATAACCACCTTGATTATCTTACAGAATTTTAGAATAATAAAAGCAGTACATCTGTTTATTGCTGTGTAAGTTGTGTGTGTGTTCCAACTAACTTTTGAACCATTGAATGACGCTTCTTGATACACATTTATTGACAAGGGATGATCAGTCTTGTGAATAGAAACTTCTTCCATGTGGCTTTCACAATCCTATGAAAGACACTGAAGTATTCCTGCTTTGTTTTTGGTTTTTATTTTTATTTTTTTAATCTAAATTTGTGTTTTCACTACTGCAGTTGAATTTGAGATGAACTCTAGATATATGTTAATAAGCTCTTAGTTAAATTTAATATTTTAGATATCTGTGTCAATACAGGTATTAGAATTTTTTTAAGATTTAATTTATATAGTAATTGTCCAAAAGTCAGTTAAATCCTCAGCTAAAAGAAACCTGATTTTCACTTATTAACATTCATACATTGATATTGAACTGAAATAAAACGAAAGTTACTGAACGACCTTAAAGTCTACTTTCTGAAAATGTTATTCAAGCTTTTCTTTATTATTATTATTATTATTATTATTATTATTATTATTATTATTATTTAAATGTTTTTTTTTTAATAAATAAAAAATGAAAAATTTTATTATTTTTTTTAATTAGGCCTATTATTATATTATACAAATTAAGTTAATTACTAAGTTGTTAAATTTTATAAATTTATCATATCTTCTCGCGCTAATTTCTCGACAAGCATCCACGTGGAAGAGATTTCAAATATAAAAATTAGATCTTCTATAGTCCTTAAATATGCACACTAAATTTCAAGAAGACCCACAAAGCTATTAGGGCGTACACACACACATCGTCTCACACACAGATTGACTGAGTCATTTAATGAGCTCACTTCCTTAGGAAAGTAGGCTAAAAAGCAAATTATAAGGAAGAAGTTGCCGAAATCTCTTCACAACTCACAACATGATATCCCAGTCCTACCATCACTGGCTCCCTCTTCCGGCAGAGCCCAAGGCACCAGCGGCCTCGGAGTGTGGGACCAACTCCGTCCCGTAATTATATTGATTACGAGTCGATCGTTAGATCATTAGAAGGATTCTGCCTCGGCTAATGTCATAGATGAGTCCGCGAAAGAAGGCGGGGTGGTGGCGATGGGGGTCCAGCATGACGTAAACTGGGCTGCAATGCTAACGACAAACATTTAATAATAGAGATATTAACTCACATTTCATTACTAGTAAAGCGTCATAATAAAATACTCGTTCAGTAAAAATACGAAAAAATTTAGCTATTTTTTTTTTTAATGAATTCGATCTGTTGAAGAGGTTAAAACCTTACGTGTAATTATATCTGTTTTATTAAGGTAATTATTTTTAATAACTATTAATTAGTTGATTAAAAAGACATTAAGAAATACGGTGTAAGAGTGACAAGTGTCATTTGTGGATATTCTAATCAACTGTTTCAGAATTATTAACGATCATCAGCTGTGTCATTGATGAAATCTCAAGGTAAATAAAGTTTCATACAGTGCTACATTACTACCGTTAATAAGTACGTTTTTATAAATACTGATATAAAAATTAACTAGTTAAATTAGTAATTAATTAGAAAAAGCTATCATTTTGAAAAAGACAAAAATATAATTTTCAGTTGTATTAATTAAGTAACGAAATAATGTCGTTTCAGTTTATAGCTCTAAAGTCAAGAAAATTATATTCAATTAGCGATTAACATTAGTATATTGCATAATAACATTTACAGCCACAACAATGAAAATGAGAAAAGAAAATAATTGCAAGAAAGACGAGATAATGCATTGTTTAATTGTATAATTCGTACATTAATCACTATGTAGCTTTATTATTGAATTCGTAATAGTATAATTATAAAGTTAATAAAATAAAGGTAATAAAATTCCGTCTATATTTTTATTATTCACACTATATAACAGAATAACAGGTATCAACTTATATAATTTGCTAATATCGTCTGTCTGTCTGTCCGTCTGTCTGTAACTCGTTATAATTAAGCTATTAAGATAGATCCAAGGGTACTCAAATTGGATGAAATATTAGTTCATTTTGTTTCCATGAAATCTTAACTTAAATTCTAACAAAACATACGTTCAAAACCAAATAATTTTGTTACCACTGCACCGATTTTGATGAAATTTGGGGTACTTACTCAGTTTTTTACGCTGATTTTGAAACTCAAAACCATTTTTGCAGTAGAAGCTTCGTTCACAAGTTAGCACACAGTATTTAGATTACATTTACTTTATATTTGATAGTTGATAATGATTTTTCAGATTGTTTTATGACTGGCATCCGACAGGCTTCGCTGCTAGTTTTATACAATTATTTTATTTAATGCCATTAAATTAACACAGATAAATTAAACGTATATTTTTACTTAAAAAATATATAATTTTTTAGTATTATTAAAGTTAATAACCTTAAACGTTAGTGTATTGTATCCTAATATAAAATTTTATTTGAAAATTATGTTGACATAAGATAGCCAGGTCTTAAGAAAGCTATAAGCTTTTTTAAATTGTTGCTATTTTGCTTAATTTTAGGGTGTCTACATATTTTAAAACCGAAATCTGTTATTATTTCTTCCCGTTGGAATTATGCCTACACTCGAAAGAGGCTGAAGGAGTGCCACTTTAATTCATCTATTTGCTATTAATGTATTTTCAATTTGACAATATGGCGGCTATTCTGCAACTCAAAAGTGAACAACTGAAGAAGGATAAGGCTTCAAAATGGCGACTTTTGACAGTACCCATGTTGTAAAAGTCGTACCCTGAACAAAATCACCATAGCCAGAATACAGAATTAATCATTTCTCCGACCGTTACGATGAAGATTTCTTTTAATTTGATTTCGTCTCTAAAGAAAAGAAAAAACAAATAGTAAAGGTGAATGACCCAAGACAGACTCGGCAGCATGTCGAATCAAGCTTCGTATTTCAATTAAATTCGTGGGACCCATTTGCATTGCTTATTACAAGAGGTCCGCCATTATTCAACAAAGAAAAACAATTAGCATTATTAAAATCAGACCTAATAAATTATATCAGTTGCAGTCTTCGTCAAATGTTCGTCTGTGGCAATGATTAATTTCTACAGTTATTAATACTTTAATATTAATATTAATAATTAAAAAGATATTAAACTTCCGTCTGTTAAGCCAAATACATTACGTTTCGGACTGTTAATTTGATCTCGCATTTCTCTGACGGGAGTTGCTACAGAACAACTTTTAAATAAGTTTGGTAAAAAGACTTCTGCAATTTGCTTTTCTCCTATACACAACAGGATCAGACTAGTTCTAAAAGTTATACTATATCCTAACAAATTTCTTAAAATTTCTGTCTTTTTTTTTTTTTTAAATTGTGAAAACGAAAAATAACTAAAAACCTGTGTTTAATTTCAAATTATATTTGGAACATACAAATAGTATAAATTTTTCATTTTCTCAAAAATAAATTGACTTAAACCACTTTATTTAATTAAATTGTGTAAATCGATTTATTTTAATCATATCAAACCAGGCGCAATGAATTAGCTCAAAGGATTTAATATTTAGGCAAATAATATACAGTTATAGCTGGAAATAAAATAGATCGAAAGATGGCGGTTTACATAACGTTCGGTAGACTTCATTTCCGGCTATACTGTATTAACAGAAATACAGTAGTTTCAATGCATTCCAATGAGTTTTCTCTGGGAATCTTTCTGTCGCTCATTTCTCGATAAGGACCCACTCGCAGAGAATTTCAAATATAAAAATGACATCGTCACTAGTTCTCGGCAAACGGACTTCACCAACGTGTTCAGAGGCCCAAACACCGTAGGAATTGGGTAATTATTTCTGCGTATTGGAAAAAATGCGGACAGAGATGACTGTCGGCAAACAAACTGTTGAGATACGGTCGAATAAAAATATAAATTGTGTATTAGCTTATGTAGATTACATATTTAGTTTAGATAACTAAAGCATATCCAAATTTCAAGTCGATCGAGACAGTAGTTGTCCAGGAAAAAAATTACTTCACCTTTTTCCGGTGGGCAGTCGGCTGTCGTTGCGTGGCAGATAACCCTCCAATGCTCCTAAGGTGAATATAAATGATAGTAGGAATAATTATTAATAAGAATATTCTTATTTCAACTTCTTAACTCGACCGTCATTTTTTTGCTTTCGCACAATTTTTTTTTTCCTTTTTTTTTTTTAAATAAATTTGCTTGTGAAATTTAATTATTTAATCAGCGTAAAGGAACAGCAAAGCGTTTGTTTTCTACTTGGAAACAGTGAGATGAAAAGAGTCGATTTTTGAAACAATCTTGTACAGCGTAATGGGGTAACACCGCCAGATCCGATCAATGGTGGAATCACCGCTGAAACAATGGCTTCATTAGAAAACAAAAAGCGGGAATTACTGCCATTCAGGAGAATTAAACAAAAGGCTTTTTTGAGATTCTTTAAAAGTCACTAATTCCCATCTCTGAGAAATACACACTCATTAATGAGAGTTTTAATTGTTTACGGTCATCGTTACGTCGTTGTAATGGGTCTATTTTGAAAAGTCCAAGATTTTTGAGGGGGTTTCTGATGTAGGGTTCGGCATCGGTCGACAGATAGGACCGGGTGTGTATTACAAGGGGGTGAGAGAGGGTTTGAAAAAGGACTACACGTGCAGGACACTTTTCAAACGACGGCTAGTTCATTAATGAACCGGAGTGGGGGGGGGGGGCTTAAAACATTAACATGGAGTAAAGAAACAACAGATGTTTAAAAAACCGAGTTGACAGGTTATGACCCAGGATGGGACAGCGCGATGGGGTGATAATGAACGTTTTAGCGTGGGACCGATGGGGTGATGGTGTAGGGGTAAAAGGTTGTCGTGGGAGAAAATGGGGGGGGGGGGTCTTCATAATCAATCTGCTCTCCCCCTCCTCCCATTTGGCTAATATCCAACTCTCCCCTAAGTGAGCAGCTCCACGAGTGACCGATTGCTTTAACTAAAAACTATCACAAGACCTTCATCCAATTACATCCACCCACTTCCCAGAGCCAAACGTCCCTCATTCACCAGCACTCGGGCATCCCCGTAAACTTGCCATTGTAAATGGGTCTTTTATTACTGAGCTGGATCTCATTGGGGCATTAGACTGACAATCAAAACAAAAACGGAAGAATCATGGCTCCAGCACTAAGATAAAAGCAATCTGTAACTGTTAATACACCCACTTCAATTCGAAAAAGGACCCAATTATGGCAACAGGATGAGATACATCATAAAACATCCGCTAATCTAGAACGCTGATTAGAAAATAACTTTTTATTAACTGCTGTTAAATTAATGTCTTCATTCGAATCGACTTGATTCTTTTTTTTTTCCAGGTTTTAAATTACCATTACAGTTGCAAGATCAACTCTTGAAAATCAGAAAGAAATGCAACATGATCTATATATATATATATATATGTTATGTTTACAATTTCGTATATGTACAAAACATTCTACTGGAGTTCCGCATTTGATGATTTGTAGGCTATCCAGTGGTCGCTTGAGAAAAATTCTATAATAGCGTCCTTTTTGCTTAGATGGGATATTCAACCTTCTGTTTTTGGATGACGAGAACTGCTGCAATAATGGCTGAAACTAGTTACGTCTATTTTAAATGCTAATAAATATTTTAAATGCTAATTGTATGGGTTTTCAGCTATGAAGTTTTTTTTATTATTACATTATTTTTTATTCACACATTAAATTCAGGTTACAATGCTTTTGTTTTTTGGTTGTAATATGTTTCGTCTGGATACTTTTTTTGGATTGGATAAGTTGTTTTTATCTTTCTCGCTCATTGAGATCTTTACAAAATTTTCATCTTACACATTAAATTTCAAACTAACCTAATATAATATTACATTCTTCTGTCATTCCTTCAACGTCTACTTTATTTTCGATTGTACAATTGACCAGGATCATTAACTAGAAAGAAGTTCTTGATAGAACTTAAAGTCTACTTTCCTTAGATCGCCCATTAAATAGTGAAAACAATATAAAGGACTATATATAAATTTTACCGTCAAGTTTTGAATTTGCTGAAAAAGAAAAAACAAAACAAAAAAAAACACAAATTTTAATGTCATGAAAAATGCACAGATTTAAAAAGATTTCCCTGCATTATTGAGATATAAGGAAATGAAGAGAGGGTGTATTGTTTCGCTCTGATATTTCTCTGTAGGAAATATCTTAATTCACCTTTAAGCTCACGGAATGCTAGTTCTCAAATAAAAAAAGCTAGATCATCTCTCATCTATAAATTTGCATATCAAATTACAAGAAGATTCACTAATTCAAAAATTACAGGAAAAAAAACCTACACAAACATGCTGGCACTTGAATTTTCTCACTAACTTTTCATCAGTGAGTTTTTTATTATATTTTTTCTTTTGAGGCACCACTGCACTTCCGACGATTGTTTACTGCTGACTGCTCCTGGATGATGATCGCCAAAGATCGTGAAACAGATGGTTCCAGGATGTCACTTGATAAAGAATTTGGTCTCACCTATTGTTTACCAAGTAATATCCTGGTACAGCTGTTTCACACTCTTTGGCGATCATCATCTAGGAGTAGTCAGCAGTAAACAACGAGGTCTCAGTACTGAGGCTAATAGGAATAATTGTCGGAAGCGCAGTGGTGCCTCAAAAGAAAAAATAAACAATAAAAAAACTCACTAATGAAAAATTAGTGAGAAAATGCATGTGCCAGCATGCTTATATAGGCTTGTTTTTTCGCCTGTAACTTTTGAATTCAGTTCCTGACTTCCCAGAAGTGCACTTTTCTAAGTATGGAAAGAAATAAGTAATATTAAATATCTTAACAAATCTGAGAAATTGTAAGAAAATAGGACATTACCCTTTCAATTTTCTTTATAGATTCGTTCCATCACGAAATTCCTATTAAACTTTTTCTCCCCTCAGTAACTGTCAATTTCCTATTGAGATTACATTTCTATAAATGCAGCATTGACGAAATGGGAATTTTCAATTGAATCAGGGCGAAGAATAGAGCCTAAATAATGCAAGTGAGGGGAAGGTGGAGATCGTCTTGCTGAAAAACTGGTAGCATTTTGAGAGTTTTGGGCCATTTCCCAAACATGACCCGGGGGTGGTCACTGCAGCTCGGGACCCTTCAATCAGTGAGAGAGTCGTCATTACTGGAACTTTTCAATTTGGCAGTAGGGGGAGTTTTTTTGAATTACCATTTCAAGCAATCCGCAGCAAGGAGGGGGAGGGTTTAAAAACTCCCGCTTTGCGTTTCGGAGGAGATGGGAGGGGGGAGGGGCAAAGGTTGAGGGATAAAATTATTTTCTGGTTCAAAATGGAGGGATGATGAGTTTAACGCTAGGATGATTTCTGTAACTAGAATTTGATGAAAAGTCAATAAACCGGAAACGGATTTAGGTCTTACTTAGGATGAAAGGTTCTACATAGATCCTCGCAGTGCTACAGAGTCAGGCAGTCAACATAATATTTTCAAATGATACTAAAATACAGAGTATACTTGTAATAAATCTCTTTTTCATATATCTCTGATATTTTTTATGAAAGTCCTGTCTGTTAAATATTAAGTCTGTCAGTTATATCACCCTGAATAAACCATTGCTGAAGATGATCAGGCTTATAAGTTTGTTTTATATTTTTGTAAAAGAGGTAAGTGTTTTTTTTTTTAAAAAAAAACCCAGTTTATTAGATATTATTCAATATCAACAACAATCTTCTTTTTTATGTCAATAACGAGTCTCCGCGTTGTAAAGAATCACTCACAGTTAATTAAGTCCACAGCTTCTTGGGTTATGTCATCTAAATCCAATTAATTACGCCAATCAAGCGCAAACAATAAGGTGTGTGCCACAACAACGATGCGTTCTTGGACGACCATAAAAATAATGATTGTTTGCCGTCAATGAGAATTAACTGTTTTTCGGTGAGAAATTTACGTCATGTTCCCGACCAAATACAAAGATACATGCTTCTTGTCCGTAAATGTGCTTCAAAGTTTCAAGAAGGCCCTTTCACTGGTTATCAAAGTTTGTTTTTGAACGTACCATGCTTGTACACAAAGTGGAGTAGTTGGGATTTTAGGCGCCCGGGCTATTGATCAAAATGCTGCTCAAGGTCTGAGTTTATTCTCTTCCTACCATAAAAATAAAAATAAAACAGGCAGCTTTATTTATTATTATTTTTTTTTCGTTGAAAAAATAAAGTTAAACGTTGAAATCCCATTTTGCGGCTCAGGACATCGCCTTCAAACTATACTATATAACAGACACTAACACTACTCTACTACGCTGACTTTAATTAAATCTAACTTAGGCCAATAAAACAGAAGTTAACGGATTCATAATTAGTATCTATTCCAAATTGGATCGAAATTTTGACATGTACATGAATGAATAAGGAATATTTAAAAATATATAAAAAGTGAACTGTCAATTCCAAAAGAACGTTGTCGTCGTCGTCGTGTCCTGAGTTTTCTCCTTGACCTCTGTACCGGGTGTTTGAAGCCTTCGAGTCGTGGGTCTCATTGTTCTCGCACTGTCCGATTGATGCAACGCGCCGGTCCAGGCTCCTTCGTCTGGCGCCGTGACAATGACAAACAGCCTTCCACCCACACTGGTGGTGGAGGGTTTCGGACGGCTGTCAAAGGGGTTCGCAAAGGGTCTCCTGTCAACTCCATTCAAACGTCTGAAGGACGGACAGACACAAAAAATTAGCATTTGTGTAGAAACCGCTTAATTGAAGCCCTCGTCCGATTTCTTAGAAGATTTTTACTACAAGATTTCCTCACACGTAGACGACGAGTTTGTCCCCGTTAAGATGAAGACAAAATTATGTGTCTTTTTAACGCCAACATTACAGTAACCAATAGATACAAGAGCAGCTTGAAAAAATATACACCAATTTCACTTTTAGACATCCAAAAAATGTCCCGCAGATATCTGAAACGGAAATTCACGTAAGAAAAACATTCCACATTTCCCTGCTTTATTGTTAGATGGCCAAAAATTACTTTGACCTACACTTTCTCTCTATTAGGTCGTCAGATCACAGAAACCTGGGCCTGAAGCGAAATCTGTATCAATAGATTTCTTTTTGTCCGCTAAGGACAAAACGCTTTTGGCAGTTAAGGATTGCTTAAAAAATTAACATAAATCTGGACACGTGACCAATCTTCAGCCAATGGGAAATACGAATGAAGTTTGAAATGACGGTTATGATAATTCACAAATATGAGGACGATTTTTTTTCCTCTTCTCTTTTTATAACTACTAGTTGACCCGTGCGAATAATTCGCAACAAAAAATCACCTTTGAGAAATATTTACTCTTGTCGTGCATTTTAGTTAAACACATTATCAATAGATGGCGCCTTCTCCATTTTTATAAAAAGGTTTTTAAAATATATATTTTTTTAATGAAAACATTAATTTTCAACACTTTGTTTATTTTTCGTCATTAGCGGTGAATGTAATCTTCAAAATGATTTTGATGAAGTATTAAGGGAGATATGGCGTATCGACACAAAAACAGGAAATTAAGAAAAAGTAATGCCTTAATGTCTTTCAGGGTCTTCTAATGTTTCGTTTGTTTTTCTTTCCTACTATTAAGTCTATAGGAAACATATCTTCTTTGGTCTTATTAAAACGATTTCATGGACGTTCTTCCAACAGGATGTTGCCGGTTTCTGACTGCGGTCCATCTATCTTAGGGAGGGAGGAGGGTCTGGCTGAATGCGGCTCCATCGTAAAGACTCCACTACTTAGCAGATAATCAAGGCTCTTGGGCTGAAGCGTTGCTATAATGGCATAATTAAAGTTATCGGTCGTGGAGGCGATTTCTGCGCGCGAACTCTGACCCTCTCCAAAGATGGCGACGCCAATGGAAGCACGAGAAGGAATACGACACAATCGCCCTAATAAATCAACGGCAAGAAGAGATTATCTCTGTCAGATAATCCAGTGGCGAGAAATGGAAAGAGAGAAAAAAAAAAACGCCTATTGAAAATTTTATTTTTACGGCACTGGATCGGAGATAAGTTCTTGGAAAAATGGGATGCGTAGGTGTTGCAGTCCCCTATTTGGAAGTTTTTACGGGAATGAAGCAGCCATTGCAACCACCTTTATTATAATTCGGCAATAATGAATTATATAAATTTTAATGCATACCGCAACACACACACACACACAAAAAATCTAGAACTATTAATACATAGAATGTACACAACTAGCAAAAACAAACAAGCATGGTGGCAACCAATATCATCCCAGCTGTCATTTTTTTACTTCAGTCTAAGAGAAGTTCACATCACTACACAAACTTCTTCCCTTAAAAGTAAACAAGCATCTTCCAACTTATATTTCTAAGCCAATAATAAGTTTACGCATGCGTATAAAGCGATATTACAACATTTAACAATATCCTATAATAACTGAGAGAGTTCCGTTCTTTATGTTAGCATTAAAAAAATGTGAATATGCATTTACTAAAATAATTCAATCCACATTATAATTCAGTACGGTTAAACATAGATCTTCGGCAGAAGACGTATAGGCTCCAATGATGATCATCAGACAGATGAAAGTAAATGAAGATCGGAGTAATATTATTTGTTACTGATGCACGAAATTTATACTGTTTTATTTTATTTTATTTTTATTATTAAATAACAATAAGACGATGGTCCACAGTCTTTTGTACACGAGAAAACTAAACAAAATTTTACTACACCGGCGTAAATAATGTTATTGCTGCTGTATCGTAATGATACATAAAATTTGTCACTTATGTTTGTAAATTAAAATACTTTGAACGATTATTAATATAACTATCTATAAAAGACATTCATCTGTTTGACCGTTATTCTGGCAAAGCTCTAGTGGCAGAATCGAAAACACTCAAAACGATCGCCAATCAGTCAATTGAATATCGCTGGAAATTAAACATTTACTGGATATTTACAATAATTAATAAAAAAAATACGAAAGCGAAGTATGTTTCAGTATCTGTTTGACCGTTGCAGTATCTGACTGGGGCGCCTTTTCGAACGGGAGAATCAAGAACAAACAATTGTCAGTCAGCCAATTGAAAATCGTTATGAACAGCTTAGACTTTTTGTATGTAATAAAAGTTAATTAAAAAAAATAAATTAAAAAATTAACTAATTCTTTTAAATTGCAATCTTGCAGTTTAAAAAACACATTTTAGGCGGGCTTTACTATTCACTTTTTTATCGTTTTACAATCTTCTCGTTTAATTTTAAAAAGAAACTGACATCTCAGTATTCACTAAATCCTATAAGAAAATTTTCTTTTTTTTTTATTCATGAAGAAATTGTTATTAATTTTTTTAAATCTATTTTTTTATTTTTTTTATTTAAAACTTAACTTATATCGGCCATACGTCGACTTATCATTTGTTGTTGGCCAAAAAGAATTTGTTCTGGTAAGTTTTGAAATCAGGAAATTTTAAATGAAAAACGTGATGATTTTTGACTCGTAAAGGTTAATTTTTAAATCGCTTTAAACATTGTAAAAGAAGATATTAACATAAAACACTAATTAAAAAATTACAATGACTTTTAAATAAAAATAAGAATATTTAAAAAACAAACTGAAAACGTACTTTCTTTTAAAATGTATTATTTTTTTCGAAAATATTTTCCATATTTCAAAAATAAAAGACAAAAGAGATTTTGAATATGTCTACCAAGAAGATCCACTGCAAAAGTTATTAAAGGGTGAGAGATGGTGGGTAGTACGGGAAGTAGAGACTCCAACGATCATTAACATAAAGCGGCGAAGTAGAGATCTAAGAGCAACTAGTCACCCGTCTTAAACGCTGAGAAGAAGCTTGGTGGCAGAGATTAGATGAATCCCATGACCCGTCATGAGAAACTACTAAGAAACATCCGTCAGCCCCTAGACCACCCCTGAGCTATAAGTCTACTATTAAGATGCAATTTAATGTTTGTTTTTGTTTTTTTAAGAAATTACATTATACAGCTTTTCTTGGTGATTCGTTTGTTTGGTGATGATCATGTTAATTTTAATGCCAATATTCATTTACCCTCCGAGATGGGCGGTGATGTCCATTCGGGCTCTGATTAGACGGGACGTTGACTCAGTCCAGTCGCGGCAGGAGTCCAGGTCGAGCCGTCACTTGGACCGCCTTATTTACGACGGCAATTTGTTGGAGGGTGAACTGTCCAAAAGACATCGATCATCACGTTTTAAAGAAAACCAGCGACAAAGGGAGGTAGAATTGTTTTTAAAAAAACACAGAGAGAACCAAATTCGCTAATGGAATCTCCCTTCTCTTGCTCCTACAACCAGAAACTCCCCCATCTTCAGTAAATATGATACAGCTGCTAATCAAGTCGACGGTAAAATTAGAATTGAGTTTCATCAATCAATACGCGAAATAGGGAGGGAAGCCTTAGAAAGACCCTCTTTCCAAAAAGACCCTTCAATACAACAAGCAAATTATTCAGTTCTAAAGAGAGCCCCAAATTAAACAAATAAATCTGTTTGCGGAAAACATCATTAAATAGTTCACGTAATTTATATTATTTTGTAGTTCAAAAATTTTAGTACTAAATGTATACTGCATTCTTAGCAATTTAAAGATCAGCTTAAAGATGACTTAAAATACATTAACGAGGTTCATTACAGAACTATATTATTTATAAAAATATTTGGTTTTATTGTTATAAAAAAATATGTATTACATGATAATATTCGTAATTATATTCCAAAATATGGAATGGTCCATATTATCAATTCTGATGACTGCTTTTTCAAAATCTAAATATAAAATACTTCATCTTAGAATTAAAAAAAAAGTCAGTCATCAGAATTGGTAATATGGGCCATTCCATATTTATCACTAACTGTGTTTAGCGTTCAGTTCTTAGTTTTTAGTTTATTTTTCTACGAATGTGACTTATAAAATCACTCAATGAAGTGTATACATCACTCCAATAGCTTCTGAATCGGCGAGTCTTCTTGAAACATGGAATGCGTATTTAATTTAGACTAAGTTTTGAACTTGAATTTTTTTTTCGATGTGAATTCTGTCGAGATATCTGCGCGTGAAGATAAAAAAAAGCAAAAAAAAACGTGAAGAATGAAATAAGGAATTTCTACAACGTCTAACAATGCAAATTAATCATCTTAGTAATTCTCTTGCAAGTGTTTGATATATTTTTAAAATTATATAGACTTAGTAACTTGAGATAATGTCCAATACGTCTATGATGGAGCTATAATGATGTCATGATCTGAAATTTGAGCTCTAGATTTAGGATAGTCAAAGGAAACTAGTTACTAATTTTGATTAGATTCTATTATTTTATACAAATTAAAGAACCACAATTTAATTTAAATACTACACTAAAGAGCCTTAAAACTACACAGCATAGATAGAGAATCTATAATATTGGGTGGATATTACAGAATGAGACCTCACTATTCATTATGGTAAACCTGGGCCCGTAATTGAGGAATCTACCGTCAGTCACACGATCATCATTCATTAAAGCGCTCTTCTGACAATAAAGCACAACTAATTACTTAGGAAAGGTAAAAATTCTAGAGTAGCACCGCCCTCCTTGAACAAATATTTGCGCATCTTTAGAAACTACGATTCCTTGGTTCAAATTCAATGTTTTGTTTCAGACAAATTTTTGACTGAAAAAGCCATTTTTAAGCCTGGAACTGGTGCATTGTAATGAGGGTCATCTACTTATTTTTCCTTACGAAATCAATCGTAAATCATGTTGGAGTGAAAGCAAGTAATTACTCTATTCGACGCTGATTTAAAGATGCAATAATTCAAATGGGAAATGAGAACAATTGCCTGCAGTGTTTTCATTCAATAACTCCGGCAGTTCTTTGTAGGAACATTAGGAAAAATCCAATTCAGCTCGTAAATCAAAAAACGTACATAAATTTGAATTTTAAAAAACAAACGCTTTTCCTGCATTGTTCATCAAAATGTCCTTGCTTTGTGTTGTCGAACTTTCTCGATTCTTTGCATTAACAAGACAGAGGAACAACGGAACAAAGACATTGTAAAAACTAAAATGAAACATCGAATATTAAACGTACAAATCTTGCGAAAAAAAATGAAGAAATAATATATAAAAACGTCTAAAAATTGCTTCAACAAATTCAAATACATCATCAATGTTTAGAAAAAAAAATGAATATAAAATTAAAAACATAAGAATTTCAGCACAATATTTACTATATAATGAACTTGATGCTTAACTAGCTTATCTGCTAAGGCTAATTTACTTTTAATTTAAATTCAGAAATACGTTTCTTGTTTATAGTCATCTACAATGAAAAGGTGCAATACAATGTGCATGACAGCGATAGCAGTATATGAACGTCCACACATATGTCTGCACATTATTTATAGGTGCAGATATATTTGTGCACATTTTCATTTGTTGTTTTGATCTCATTATACACTTCTTTCAATGTTGTTTTATTTTCTTTCTTGTATTTCATCAATGATTTTCATCCTGTCTCCTCTATTCTGAAAATTACGTATTTTAATTGCTTAAAACATTAAGTACTTGGCCAAGTGTAACTTACTGTTAACTTGGAAGCTGTATTTTCGTTTTTATTTTCCCTCTCCCATGGATACGCCAAGAACAAACACCCGAGAGCGGACCGAGTGGGCGGCCAGTCTCACTGCAAACGGGTGTGCATTGGTTTGCAACTTGAAATGCGGAGGGAGTCCCTCTGCTGTCAGGAATGAATTCCCTGGACTCAGCAGCTGTCGACTGCTCCTCTGTTCGTCTTGGAGACACCGAGAAAAAAGCCGATTCAGAGCAAGCTGAGCATGGGGTCAGGTTACTCTCACTTTGCGGCTTGGGGGGGTTTAGTTATAGGCAAAAAAACCAGTAAAGCCTCAATTGGGCCGGCAGAGAGGATTGGGTTCTACAAACAAGTAAAGATTTATCCCCCACAGAACTGAGACATCTTAGTTTCAATGGATAGGCCTTTTATTTATTTGTTTACTTATTTTTTTTACATTTTGGCATCCATTCAGCTATCATTCATTCGCAAAAAAAAAAAAAAAAAAAAACAAGAATTAGCAACGATCAACAAAATTTACGATGCTTAATCAGGATCTTTTCGGATAAAGAGGTGTTTCCACACATTCTAAGGCAACCTTCAATAGTTGGCAGAAAGTTATGCATTAATAGATAGTTTTCTTTTTTTCATTAATTCAGGATAAGAATGTCCATCTATTTCGTAATAAAAAAATGACATTCATCAAATCACTCCCTGTGTGTCTTAATAACTTCTGAACTGCTAAATACGTCTTGAAACTTGGTTTGCCTGAAATCTTTTCCAAAATGGGTCCTTGACGAAAAATTAATACGAGAAGATAACAGAAGCCTTGGAATCTAAACAATGGATTTCTATCCTATGTCTGTTAACATCTCATTGTCTTAAACAATGAATATCAAGTTATTGAATGGTTTGATGGTTTAAAATTAATCCAATTTATTGAGTTTTTTTCAATAAATGAGAAATGACTGGCTTTTGAATGATTCGTGAAATTTGTTCGGCTACAAATGATTCTTTTGATTACTGACCATTTGAAAGTCTTATTATTCCGTTTGAATATTTTCGTCCTTCGATTGTTCATTTTTAAGCGCATCACATTAAAATGGCTGCACGGATTTCCATGAAATTTGGTTATGTTTTATTTAAGGTCCAGCTGAAAAATAGGAGCACGATTATCATGATCTCCACCCCCACCCTTTCAAAATGGACTCCCCAATGAATTGCAAGTTACCTCTACACGATGGCAGACTGAGCGTATACGTAGTACTATTCAATTAAATAAAAAGAAAAAATGAAATAAAGATATGTCTTCAGATGTTATGGACCAATGCTTCTCGACCTTTTTTGTTTCACGTCACACTTATAGGCTACCGTATTTAAAATCCCGCGGCTCATCAGACTTTTTTATTGCTATAATACATCTAGTGAAATCTTCAAATGAAGAATACTATTGTGATTTACAGAGCAACAATCTATAGTAACTATTCAAAAATATGTTAAAATATGTTCTTAAGTTGAGGGTTTCATTGTGAATTAATAGATTATTTAAGTGAATATCATACATAAATTTAAAACATTTTAGACATCAAGTAATCCGACCAAACAGAAACGTATTCTTTTTTCATTCCATAGTCTTGATTAGAGCATTTGTCTACGTGAATGTCTTACGGCAGATCTAGAGCAGTCTAAACACACACCAGTTGAAACATCATTAAAATTGCAGGTGAGACTTCCCTGTCTGCAGAAGCTAGTTTCTCAGAGAAACTATAAGGATACCTTTATAATGGACAGATCGATGACGAATCGATGAAGGCTAAGTCTTCCGTTGACAACGGCAGATTTGCCCATCGCTGAAGACTAGTAGATCGATGAACACATCACTGAAAGGTGATGATCTTCGCAGCAAATATTTTACTGGAAAAGTATCGAGAGAAAGAGATAAGTGAGTTTAGGTGATCTTCAGCAGATCAATGTCCGTTAATTGTTGTGTTTTTCAGTTTTCAGCGATGTGTCCATCACTTTTTGTCACGAGGGTCACTGCTTCATTGAAAAAAAAAAAACCCTTCTTTATTCTAAAGTTTCAACGATCTGTTTATTGTACTTAAAATAAGTTGACAGCACATTTCAAAGACAGTTCATCACTTTCACATATCTAGAGAATATTCACACGTGTTCTTTAACTGTAAATAAAGAAAATCAACAAAATAAACTCTCCGTTTTTGTCTTTTCAACATTTCGAATAACAATTTTACTGTAATTCTTGTCAAAATTTGAATATCTCATTAACATTAGAAAGATATTAGCTATTGTATAATGTAATAATGAGAGGATTAAAAATATGAATTACGAAATATGAAAGGAGAAAATGAAAGATATTTTTTAAAATTATGCATTCGTATTTGTGTCAACTTCACTCCAAATGCCACAGGTGGGTAGCTGGCCTCATCTCAGTAAATCCTGCCGATATTAAACTTTCAGCAGCCATTACAATACAGGACATATTAAATGCTGATCATTTCAATTGACTGAGCATGCGCAGTTTTATATTCCACTTGAATATTTTTCTTCTCTCTTTGTTTATACGCGCCTTACGGTAAAATGGCTGGATGTACTTTTATAAAATTTGGTACGTTATTTACTTAAGATCCAACTCAAGACACAGACACACTTATTTTAAAAGGTCTCCTCCATGACCTTTCCCAAAATGATTCCCGAACTGCTATGCTAAAATGACTGAACTTCATTCAAAACTTGATACAATACTTACGGTCCAACTTAATTATTTTTATCTCCAATCTTCCCTCCCCCTCCAGAATTGATATTCTATCTTCGCATCCTCAGTTCCCTCTTCGCAATGGATATCTGAGCGTCTATCTGACTTTTCTAGACAAAATATGGAGAGAAAAAAAAGGTGTTGATATAGTATTTGTTATACAGTGAAGTCTCACTTATGTGAATATGAGGGAACCAAAAATTATTCGTATAAGTGAATTACATATAGGACTATGGGGGTTTCGCCGGGAATGAAAAATTCTTCGTATAACTGAATATTTTGTATAAGTGAGTTTCGTATAAGTGAGACTTCACTGTATATCATTGTATAAGTATCAGGTTTCCAATCAAACCTTATAGGGCTTGTTGTAGTATTTTTTTATTGATTTTCCAGCGTTCACTTCCTCTCCAAAATAAAAAACAAATTAAGCATTGTCTTTTTATTGCAGCAGACGCAAAAGAGATAGCATATTCATGATAGACATTGGAAACCTGTCATGTAAAGGTATTATTATGTTTTTGCTGCTGCAAAGAGCCTGGCACTATTTACAGAGGCCTCCCGATAGAGGAGGAAGCAGTTTCAATGGCGTTTATCGTTACCCGACAAATAGGTCCTCCGTGGTTATCGGGGTGTAGGAATGCGCTCTTTACAACGAGACCTGACCGCCGACCAGGAATATTGGAAATCTGTTGCAGTTGCCGAGACGAGCTTGACCGATGACACTGCCGCTGTTGGACGGAGGGAGAGGGACAGGCGATCGCCAGCGGCCCGACTGATTGTAATGGATCTCGTGTTTAGAGTGAAACTGGTGGCGACATCGGCAAAAGCTTTCAGGGTCCTCCGATCGAAGTCCGGAGTATTGATTGGCGAGGGAGGAGAAGAGAGGCGTTGATGGCGGTGGTCTCCGATCTCACCGACGAAGGGGGAGATGGAATCCGCGAGGGGTCGCTCTCTCGTAATGGATGGCTTAAATCTGCCGACGACAATTGAGAAACTTAAGAATGCGTAGGAGTTTTAATGCGCACGGAAAACACGAGGACCTTTAATGAGAACTCATGAATAACAGCAGTTAAAGGGAGGCCAGGCCTAAAAGAACATGGAAATTGCACGAACACCATTGCAGCTCATAAATCAGCCAATTTGAAATAAGAACAAACAAAATGATGGAATTAAAAATTGAAATTTAAAAAAATTGTACGAATACCAACTTCTGCGCAAGTGAAGACGCTGAAAGCAAAAGAACCAAAAATGAACAGGAACACAGTTTGTGAGGACTGTTAAGTGAATTGAAAGTAGCGGTTTGGACATCAGGACTGGATACCCAGGTGCCAGTAAATGGCCTTTGTGATTGCAGTGTTTTATAGTATTACTTTTTAGGTTGGATAAATGGTCTGCAGAGATATCTGGAATTTTTCTTTTTCAGTAATTCGAGGACTTGGTTTATCATTAGTTATAAATATTCTCTTTATTACGATCGAATCCCTTCAACAACTGAAGTACAATCGAATGTAACGCAAAATATGATTAAAAGTGTGTAGCCTAAAGGACCCATTGCTTATCCCATCTAATATTCAACAACAGTCGATAAACCAAGTTCAAAAACACCTTTTACATCATTTACAATTTTTAAGTACAATTTTCCAAGCCTTGTCCTTTTGAGAGGTAAAATAAAGAGGAGATTGTTAGAAGGAAAATAATGGAAAGTAATTCTTAATCTTCAACGACGATTTTCACCTTGGTTCAGAATAAATTTTTTAACCTATTATGTTAATTTATTACTTTTATTTATTTCAATTCTTTGAGGCTTATTAACAGGAATTTCAATTTTAATCCATTTCTTTATTTTACATGATATTTCCATATTATCATCGCCAGAAGATTCGAATATGGAGATCTAGCGGGATTCTCTTTCAGCGGGATCCTTGGTTTCATCCAGTTAAATCGGTCCGGCAACGGGTTTCTTTGCCAATCGACGTCGGATCTGGTGATCACAGAGTCTCTATCTTATTTGAGGGTTCTAGTGTGACTCTTTTGATGTTACTATGCTCAAAAACTTAAAAAATATATAAAGTCAAAATATTTTGCAAACTTTTGTGGACCGCAATTTAATGTTTCACGGGCAACATAAGTTTGAAGTAAGCCCGCGGGTCCCAAGTTTGAATTCACTGATTTAGATATGATGAAGGATTTGGAACTTTTATTCTGGTAAACCTAAAAAAAAGTTTTTACGATATGGTGATTTTTATGTATAGAAGCAAAGCTCAGCCCTGAAAAAAAAATCATGAACTTTGATTTTAGTACAGAGAACATCTTGATAAACTCAAGATTATATTTGATTATTTTTTCACATTATATTTTCATAGTCATTATTGTAGGTATGACATTCTCTGTAACTCAAAAAGCCAAAAAAGAAATCACTAAAAACACGATTGCCTTTAAATTCTTCCTTGCCTGTCCAAAATGACGGAAGAGTTCTTGAAACAGCGCTCCCTCGTGGCGACAAATAGCAATAAACAATCCACTTTCCCATTACAGACAGATATGATCACCGAAGCAGGTCACAAACGCTGTGGCAAGAGGCTGAGCTCATATTTTTAAAATACTTTAATATTTTTTGGGACGTTTAGATTTGATTTTATTTATTTTATAATTTTTATCGGACGCAATGAATCACTAAGAACGCAAAGAAGTTGTATTATAATATTGCATTTTTTATTTACTTCTTTTTTTTTAAGCTCATCAATTGTAAATTGTATTTGTGCTACCTCAATTGTATTTAAAATTGTAAAACCTGAATACAAACAGTACATTGCTTAAAATTAAAGAAATTCTCGAAATGTGCTAAGTGCTAAGTTAAGTGCTAAGCTAAATTTCTAAGTGCTAAGTTAATTTCATCATATCAAAGCAAATAAGAGAGAATTACTAAAGTTATTTGTGTTAGACATAGACATGTATCATTGTTTTAAGTTCTTTTGCTTTTCAATGGGTAATACTTATCTTTATATGCAAATTTCTCAAATAGGGACCCCATGGAAACATTTCAAATACAATAGTTACATCGTTTCTGATTATAAATATACATGCCAAGCTTCAAGATGATCAGTTCAGAAATTATTAAGGGGAACATACACAAAAGCACAAACATAAGTACAGACCGATAAACAGCTCATAAACATAGAATCGACATACAGACACAACTTAAGGTGCTCCACTACAGTCCATGAAGATCCTTGGGTGCGCAGGGGTTTAGGATGACAGCGTTCATCGATCAATGAGATTAGTTGAAATCGGATGGTCATTCCGACGCCTTCCTGCCTTTAACCTGCGAGTAAGAAACCCGATACCCATTTGACAGAGGGTATGTCTGGAAGAGCAAAAAACAATGGGAAAAATCTCCAACCACCGCCGGGTTTGAACTGCAGTTCGCAGTCATGAGCGTAAACCACTGGGCTACACAGACACAGACAGACAGACAGATATCTGATTATGTGAGCCTCACCTTCCTTAGGGAAGTAGGCTAATTTTGTAATGCAACAAGGGATAAAAAAAATTTTTTTTCTTTTTATTTGTTCCTAAATATCTCCCAGAATTAGTGCTTTCGTACATCAAAGACGACACATTCATGTATATTTAATCGCAGTTTCTTTATTCAGTATCATACGTTTAGAAGCTATCTTTCTTTATATAGCTGACACCGACGGAGTCTCCGCTTGGGTTGCCGTGTGGCCCGAGCGTGAAATCGAACACGCGATCTGTTTGTCGGGCGTGGATGACGGGCGACATGGCGTGGGAACAACAGGCGTGCGGGGCCAACCTCCGGGGCAGTGAAGATGTCTACCCGGGGTTCGATACTATGCACACTTTTTTTTTTTTTTACTATTATTTTCGTAGCTAAAATAACAGAAGGCAGCTGTCCACTGGGAAGCAAAAAGGAATTGTATGGCAAAGTTTGGAGCTTATTCTACGAAGAAGTATTATAAAGAGTGGGGGTATCTTATCTAAGCTGAAATATTAAACTGACACATTGAACATTTTCTTAACTAAAACAATGAGCAGATCTAAGCTGAAACAATGGGCATATTTAAGCATGATACATTCCCACAATTAAAATATAATATTTTTCAAGTTAAAACATTGAATCTTTTAAGAGCTAAGCCATAAAAATTTCCTAAATTGATAATGAGAATTAAATGGAAGCAGAAAATATTTGCTATCGACAAAACTTAATTGCAAATGGCAGTCGGTGAGATTGAGTGCACTGATATGGCCTACAAATGAGCTCGGAGATGCTTCTGTTCAGGCAGTTTTACGCTCTAAGTTTGAGGGCAGTTGGGTTAGTGTATATTCACCGTATGGTAGTGGGTGGTCAAAGAGAAGACCGTCGAGTACAGTTCAACCGAAAGACCTCCCCCCCTTCCTCTGCCGCGAGCTTATTAAAATTCAGGACATGTGAGATCACAGAATAAGTATTGACAGAAATAGAAGCCATAATAGTTGGCCACGTAAATAGGAGAAGCGCCACGGAACACCCATTGTACAGTAATGCTTTCCAAAATCTGAAAGAAAAAAAGGAATCAGAATACATGTTTGAAAGGGGGAACGAAGATAAAAGATCCAGAACCACTGCAGTGAATAGAAGATTCTAGAAATAAAAGATGTATATACAGAGACTGTAAAACATCTACGAATTTGATTAAAATCACTTATAAGGATATAATTTAATTACGCATGCCTCAGTTTATTCATGACCTCTCCTCGAAGCACTGGTGAAAATAAGGGAGATCTGTACCATTGACGTATCAAGGAAGAGGTTGCATCCGAAAATGGATAAAAAAACCTAGCATTTTGAAGTTTTTCCATTTTACGGAAAGTCATCGTTTTATTTGTAACACTCTCTCTACCATCTGGAAAAGGACTTTTTTTTTAGTTGAACGATTAGGACCATCGTAACCTTTCTTGAGCACTCTTAAAAGAAAAATACAATCACAAATTAACATATCGTTAACATTACCATTACGGAATCGGCAAGTTTTTAAGATCTAAGTATAGACCGTTTTCGATATGAAACAAAGTATCTACTCTCAGATCTGCAGGCAAGATTAACAAAATTTTTCGTTAGTTGAACTTTCTGCAATTTGCAGGGATCTTAAAATTCTAATAAATGCGTCTAACACTGCTTTAAGTTTTTATTTAATTTTACAGTATTTTACAGTATTTTTCATTTTATCTTAAGGTAAACAGATTTAAAAATTAATAGTTTGTAGTTGATATTAGTATATCCTCGGGTCGTGAATCAAATGATCCCTATTCGATACCATTGGATATACCTATATCTAAAATGACAATCTAATTTTTTTTTTATTCATTTACAAGTTTTTAAGCAGTTTACATTTTTTTTAGCTTCTTAATTGTGTGTATTTTGCTTATGCATAATTTGACTGCGTGAAGTTACATATTGACTTTGATCACTACAGAAAGGCGGTGCTATTAATCAGACGTGTCAAAAGGAACACCACACGACAAGATTACTTATTAACTTGCAAATGAAGAATATAAAGAGTCATTGTTTCGACATTCAACTTTAAAGTATTTTCGGCGTTTAAAGTGTCACTAACAACAGTTAGCTCCGAGTAGACGTAGTTCAAAGGACAGCGGAAGTGTAGACACTGGCTTATTTAATGTTCAATCGGGGATAGGTAGTTTAGGCACCTCACACCCGCCTTTTAACCCTTCGCTTGTCATTATATAGAGGGTTGGCTGAACTCCAGGGCCAGTGTTTTGTTTTAGCTTGGAACCAAGAACCCTAATGTCATAGATCGAATCCTGCTCTTTCAGGTCCTCCACACAGGCACTGAACTACTGAAATGGTCCAAAACACAGATGTATGTCCACAAATTGACGTATAGCAACTCAACAGGTTTTTATTTATCTTTTTTTCTTCCTTAATCGAAGTTCACTATTAAAAATTACTAAACAATAACTGAATAGTAAAAGGAAGGGTTAACGTGCTGACAACTTCACTGAAAAATGTCTATTAAGCTCAGCACAGAATAAACAAAAAATTAATCGGAAAAGGCAATTCTTTTTGTTTATTCTGTGCTGGGCTTAACAGACATTTTTCAATAACTGAATAGTACTATTACAAATTTTATAACCTTTAATTAAAGATTAGATAAACAGAAAACACTGATAAATACTATGAGCAATAATAATGAAAATAATAAAAAAATATTTTCATACCAGCATCTATCTTTCGAGTCTTTCGATCAATCGCAATTATTTAAAAAAAGAATAAATGTAGTTATTTCAAAAATACAAGTATTTTGAGATAGGTGTTATCCTGTGAATCTTCCTCGAAAAATTTTCAAATACCTTCTTGAATGTATTAATGCCAAGTAATCTGATATGATAGTAACTTCCATAGCGGATCCAGGGGAGGGCTAGTGAGAAATTTAATCTTAGAATTTAATTCCAAATTTCAACGGAATTCGGTAAAAATCAAGTCTTTCTATTCTTTTTAATTGATATTCTAAGCCAGAAATGATATTCTCAATAAAAAAAGTGCCACAAGAAAATTTAGTGCACAGTAAGAAATATTTAGCTTCTTACCTACGGTATTCGCATTAATCTAGAATAAATTCTTGACATCTGCTCAAACATGAATTTCAATTACATTCTGCACTGTAAGTACTTAACAATGAAGGTTAACAAAGTATTTTGTTAATTACTTTAAAAGCTTAAAAAAGGCTTTTCTGTCATTTTTAAATGTTTATGATAAACTGTCATTACAAAAATTACATCTTCACGCATTTTTCCGCAAGTCACTGACTGCTAAGTAAGAAGTTCATGAAAGAACGTAAGGGGCCGTCCATGAATTACGTGAGGTGTTTTTTTTTTTTTAATTTGGACCCCACCTCCCCCTTGGTGAGATTTGGTGAGATGTGGTGGGACCCCCCCCCCTCCCTCACGTGAGATTTCAAAAAGTCAAAAAATCAAAAAAGTTCAAAAATTCAATATTACAGAATGTTGTAATCTATTATAAAACGTATATTCTCTGAATGAAAAAGTTGACGTTGAGATTTTCATTGACCCCCCTCTCCCCCTTGGTGAGATTTGGTGAGATTTTGCTGGACCCCCCCCCTCTCCCTTTTAACGTAATTAATGGACGACCCGTAAAGAGCATTTTCTTTAAAATGTTTTTAATTTTTTAAAACAATAGAGAAAAATGAATAGGCATTGTATCTGTGAATTAGTTCAAAACAAACAATGTAACTTCAAATTTGCTGAAAATTGATGAAATTCAGAAGTACTTAAGTCGCCTAAATCCAATTAGTATCAATGAAATGAAAGCATGAGTAAATATAAAATGGATTACAAAATGAAAATTAGATGAAAATTGCCTTCAGTGAGAGTAATTGTTTCGCTCATAACGCTTAACGCTCGGAATTTCTTCACAGGGATCTAAGCAAATAAAATCTAAAGTACGGTAACTATATAATACGAATATCAGCTTCAAAGAAGATTCAAAGTTATTAGAGAGAGCGTATTATAAACACTTACATCGAGATGCACCGAGACAGACATACTGATTTTATGATACAAATCTTTTTGGGAAAATTGGCTTAAAATAAAAAATACTCGCTCTTACTAAAAGTGCAGATATATTCCCTCGAACTTATTATCTTTTACTGTGTAGCTTGATCTATTGAATTCGTAACTTTGTAGTGTATAAATATTAATATGATTTAAAACGACAACTTTTCGATATTACAACAAAATCGCCGTCGGAAATTAAATGATTAATATTTTCATGCAAAGGCTGACTTTGTACTTCCGTTCTATCAGGAAATAATTTCGTAATGCAGCGAAAATAAGCCTACAGTAGTAGCCTACGTTGTATCGGCATGTTCTTCAATAACAAAAAAAGAAAGAAAGAAAAAAAAAAAAAAGACTGCCATGGTTTTGTGACAGAGACAGTCCATCCTTAGAATAGATATTGATGAGTGACCCTCAAGGGAGACGCCGATCGTTATTACACGACATGGCAACTATTCGCCTTAATCGCCGGCAGGGACCAGAGCCAAGCAGCGCCGGTCGCCCCTGACTGTCTTGCCGTGCAGGGAGCGTAGCCAATCGCTAATCAGTCGTTTTAGAAAAGAAAAGACCCAAACGACCCCGAAAAAGGCGAAAAGCACCAAAAGCAGATCAAGGATTTCGGCGGCTGTGTGGTCGCAGTCGAAAAATTAATTAACTTTATCCCACGAAAAACGACAAGTCATTCTTTGGAGATGTCGAAGTCCAAGACACCAGCAAATATATTTTTTTAAGCTTTCTGCCTGGTTTTATACAGAAATTAATGCCAACTTAATTAAATTCAACGTTTTTACAATAATTTCAATGTACAAATCTATATATACATATACTATACATTATTCCTTTTTGGAATTATTTTTTTTTTATTGGAAAGTGTTTTTATTTCTGTGTATTTTAATTCTTTAATTTAAACGAAATTGATAATTTTAGACACTTTTCTCTTTATGTAAATTTTAAATAAAATTATTCTGTATTATAAAATTTTATATTTGTTGATTTAAAAGTTAATCAATTACGTCCTCTTGTTTGACGGAACTATGCTAAAAATTTTTGCATAATGTGTAGAAATCGTGAAATGTTAACAAAATATAAGCAATATTCATCAAAATCAGAAATTTAAAGATGGCGTCTGTTCATTGTTGTCTTTCGTAAGAAGCTCATCGTTTTCACATTAAGCAAATTTGCTTAAAAGTTATTATTATTATTATATTTGTCAGAAAAATTTACATCAGTGTTCTTAAACTGAGGTGCAAGGCATGGAAAAAAGTGGGAAAATTAAGTTGCTTTGTTTCATCAGATCAATGTATTATTAATATGATAGCTTTATTAATAGCATTTTATAGCAATATTATTGTTTTTGTTCATATTTTTATTTCTAATAAAAGAAAGGCCGTATTTCTTTTAATATTAATTAATTTCTGATTCTGGTGTGAAATTAAAGCAAGAATAGCTTACACCATTTCTTTATTTTTCTTTTAATTTAATAATAAAGCTATAGATGTAATAACTGTTATATAAAACAATAATACTACAGAGATTATATGTGATAGAGACTATGAGAGCGTGTTTTGATAAACAGAAAACGGAAAAGGGGCTCCCAGCAAAGATGAAGAAATACTGATAAATTCTCACAATATCGTGAAAAGTATTTTTCAAGTTTATGTTCAGATAAGGCGGATGATGCTGCAACTGTGTTGCTCCTCAAAGCATTTACATGCATTTCTTAAAATTTGTTGAAATGCTTTACCTGTGGCTGATAAATATTTAGTTTACAAATTTTGCACATTAAACATTGATATTTAAATTTAAAAAAGATATTCAATGAAATGGCACATTATTTTTCGGGTCGAAAAGATCAAAAAAAAGTTACTCATATTTTCTATTTGCTATTTTTAATTAAGTATTAATTTATAATATTTATGTACATTACAAAGTTTCAAATATACGTATATAATCCAACTCGAAAACTTTGTTTTTAAATTGATTAAAAACAGAATCTTCTTTTAATTATAATTAAATTTTTCTCTATTTTTCTTAAGCTCTGTTTCTCCTAAAGAGATTCATTTTTTTTTTCTCCTAGATTAAAACGTAACGATGTTAATGGAATCTTCTGGAAAGACGATATCATAAATCGTAAAAGATTAAAGCGTTTTCTACTGTTAATTAACCAAAAATTAAAGAATTAATTAAATTACCGAGTTTTTCGAATCGAAAGTAATTATTTGACCACAAAACCATTAAATTTGGCTAAAATTTAAGGAACAACTGACGATTACATTTATAAATAATTACGGCAGTTAAAGAATATCTCAACGGGATTTTAGAGTATTTATTGACGAGTTTAGAAAAACATTGACTGGAATGAGAAACTCGAGTGATTGTTTTTCTTGTATTTCTTTGGTTCTTTTGATTTTATATTTATTCTTAAGCGTTTCAAAAATACCTTCGAACCGCTAGATATTCTGGATAAGGTAATTTACAGTGAACACTTAATAATGGATTGTTTCTATACGATTCATGCGCATCAGGAACCACTGTGTTTGTCACATAATTTTTTTACTTAATAGTGAATTCAATATGGGGACAAAATATATATATATTTAAATAAATTAATTGTCTTCAAAAAAAATTTAAAAATAAATTATCATGTTTAAAACAGCTACAAATATAAAAACTGAAAGAGGTAAACGATAATTGACAGATGAAAATTGCGGAATCAAAACCGGAATGATTGGTAACTTATACCGATTGTATTTGGAACGGTATCCGAAAATTGCGGATGTTTTTGTAGTACTCGAGAAATATTGCTTCGCGAATATTATTTCCTTAATCTTAATAACAATCTTAATGAAATATGGAATATTCCACAATATGGAAATCCAATCCTTAATGGAATATAGATTATTGAGATTTTTTTCCAGTAATATTGATCTTCAATTTTAACTTCCGGTTTATAAAATTTTCATTTCTTAGAACCAAAAACCTCAAAAAACAATAAAACAATTTAAAAATTAACCAGAGGAAGATTAGTTAAACGGCTAATTTACTTTCAATTGATTTTCCATTTTCATATAATGCATGGATTATATGATTATCCGATTCGTTAATCTCATATAAATCCCATTTGTAAACACATCTGATAATAAATACAATAAATCTATAATCATTTGATTTATTGGCATTTACTTTTGTAAATCACATTTTGTTATAAATCTGAATTTGAAATTGCACTGTTTGTAAGTTTTATGAAAACAGAAAATAAAAAAAAAAATTGGGTTGTCTTTACATTCTACTAGCGATAGGATACCGAACATTTTCCGGTGTTACTAATGAGTAGATCCTGAAATAATGTGACGACTACTTTCTTTTAAATGTTACGTGGTCTTGTTTTCATGGTTTTTCTAATTTATAAAAACATTTATACAAATAAAGTCTCCTAACTTAAATTTATACTAATCGCAGAATACGACTGACCATCAAGTATTTGCATTTGCTCAAAAACTGATTAAATGAAAAGAATGTGTAAGTTACGGGGTTCCGTTAATTTTAATCCAAGCATCCGCAAATTTAAAAGCAACAGAAATCCAGTGATAATTCAAGTATCTCACATCTAACCTACGAAAAGTTTGTATCCTTCCGAGCGCAAGTTTCTCCACAGGATACACAGTAATTGAGAAATTTTCAAATACAACAGATAAATAATAATCCTGTCCTCGTTTTCGTAGATCTGCATAATAGGTATCAAGAAGTTTCATACACGGGTTCAAAAGTTGTTAAGTGTTAAAAGTCTTAATTTACTTACTTATTCTACGCTAAAAGGACTTAGAAAGACGAAAGTCTATTTAAATAACTCTATCGTGCTTATGATATCAAAAAAGTACCATTTTTTTTTTAAACTCTGAATGTTAATTGCCTTTTAGTACAGAGTCAAACAGCCCCTTAATTAAGCAAAATAACTGTAGAACCACAATCATGATGATTGGTTTGTGCCAAGTTACATCATTGTACGCTTCGTTGTCTTGTAATTATAGCTTAAAAACGAAACACTTTTATTTTTGTAGGATTAATAAAATAATATCTGAATTTCACAGTGGAAATTGCTAAAAAATAAAATAGTTTTCCATTCAAAACTTTCTTCCTAAATAAATAAAGAAAAAGAGGATTAAATAATCACTATCTGGTGAGCACAGATTCTTAGGCAATCACTCTTGGTTCCTATTTATTTAATTCCTAATAAGTCCCAGTCCAAACAGACAATCGTACGTCCTAATAGGATTTGGCTGCTCGCAATCCTCTTACTACTCTCAATTTGGTCCATTCATCTCCTACATTAAACATCAAACTCCGAGCAGATTTTTCTCGATTTAAATAATTTCGTGCTACGAACGTTTTATAGACGACGACAGGAAAGTACAAGAACAAACATAAGAAAAATCCCTTTTTCAATGTAAAGGCCTTTTTTATTTTTTTTTGCTAGTCAATTTGTAAATTCTCTCTTCTGATTTTACCATTTTTATTGTTGATTTTATACATGCTGAAAAGAATAAAAAACGGATTTTCGCGGAAAAAAAAAATACCTTCGCTGTTGAAGATTCTGAACAAAGAACTGAAGCGTGTAAACTTCAAATTTTCGCAGTATTGTACTAGCACAGACAAAATTGTACTGGTTAAAAATGTCTCAAAATTATCGTCAGTGAAAAAGAAAAGGAAAAAAAAAAACAACAAAAAACTCAAAATATAAAGGTTTTCTACAGTTACGTTACACTATCTTCACACGATATTTGTGCTCTTAAAATTCTTACGGTACCATTCCTATTTATGCCTTACTCGAAAATCGTATTTTTATAGATAACGTACTGACGATGGTATTTCTAAATGTTCACCAAGTTTAAGAAATATCGAATAGTTTGTAACGATTTATAAATGAACAAAATTTCGAAAGTGACTGTGTTAAGTTTAAAATCCTTGATTACAAATTGTTTCTACGTTTGGGAAACCTCACTTATTTGCCAATGAAACAGCCCCTAAACGATCACAAATTGATGCAACAAAGTAACTGGACTTTACAAAAATGAGAGAAATTTGCATTTTAACAAAATAGTTAGAAATATGGAAATCAATTAGCTTTACAATTTAAATTCTATAAAAGAATCTAAATTTTTTACTTCTTGAAATTCTCAGTAATCTTCACGTCTTAACCTGCAAGTAAAATGTTTTCCTAGTTTTTTTTTATATGTAAATAATATTTATCTTTACTTTGAATTAAGATATTTAATTCACAGGTATCATGTATTCATTTTTCAACATGTAAGTATGCATATGTTCACAGATTAAAAATAAAAGTTTAATATACATACATGGTCGGAAACGATTAAATGAATATACCATACGTGTGAATTAAATTTTCCATGATTATTAACATGGTTTTCTCCAATATTTAATAAATAGAATGCTGTGGTAAAACTTGACTGTTGCATTTATGTAGCTATTAAATAAAACTTATTTAACCACTACATAAAAATAAGCAGTGTCCTCAAAAAGAGCAGAACTCAATGGATTTTTATAAGAATAAAAGAGAAAAAAGAAGCATATGGTTAGAAGCACGTAATGGTCACTGCATGATTTCGCTTAGACGTAAATTCTTTAGTAAACTGAATAAAACTTAAATTTCTGAAAACTGTTTTTGGTTTAATTTAATGTCATTTGTATTGTTTTTATTACTTGGCTTCCGGCTTCAATTAAGACGGCAAATTTTAGTAAGATATGTCTGCTTGGCCATGAAGTTGTTGTCTTGTATTTAATTTCAAACCTGTTTGCTCTGTCAGTTTTTTTTTTTTTGTCACTGAGATAAAAGATAAGGTAAATAGGATCATTTACAACAAGGTAATTCCGTCAATGATAGGGGATAATCTCTTACCTGTACCACTCTAATCCTCTGTCGTAATGTCTATCGAAGAAATGTGTCTCTGGTCCGACTGCTCTGACGTCCGGATGCAGCCGGATGAACTCGAGAAGAGCCCGGGTGCCTCCCTTCTTCACGCCGATGATGAGCGCCTGGGGAAGGCGGCGGACGGCCGTTATGTTGCCCTTGCGATAACCGAACATGGTTGTGCGGCTTGTGGGTCGAGGCGTAGCGGCAGCAGCCTCGTCCGCTCCGCCGTTCCACTCGGGGTCGGACTGTACTCCGAGGGCACTGTGTTCCACTCGATGCCGGCGCCGCGACGATTTGTCCAGGATGTAGATCTCATCCCTCCTGAGCTTGGCCTGCCGAGGCCCCAGCCGCACCGTCGACGTAAAGTCGTCTTCGTCGGCGCTCAAGTCGTCCGCGCCCGACCAGTCGCCGGGCGGGTAAAGCCCCGCCGCGGTCCACAGCGAGACGTTCACGGCCTCTCCCTCGTACGTGGTGGCGGGCGTCAGGACGCAGCAGCCGAGGCCGTACAGCAGCCAGCATGTCGTTCCACACATGAGCACCGTGAGCAGGAAGGCGTGCTGTGCCACGCGCACCAACCGCCGTTCCATTGCCGTCCTATCGTTCCTCCATTGCACGCCAACTAGCACGCCATGACGATGAGGCGCAGTTCCCGATCGTCCTCGTGTTACGCTGGCATCTCGGCCATCTGTCACTCAAAACGGGCACGCGGGCGACGCGCTCTTCCCTTCGCTCAGCGACAACTGGTGGCTGCCGGGCGAACCACCGATCGGCAGTTGTTCTAGGAGGGAATGATGGCATCGATCTACGGTTTTACGAATGGATATCCCCTCCTTTTCACGATCGGGGGCTAAGGAACAAAATGCGGGAGGATCAATGCTAGCGGTGGCCTCTTTTCTCCCCCATTTTCCAGTCTCTGCTGTCACCAACTGTAGCAATGTCATCGTCCAAATGGACAAAAACAAAAGACCTCCTGTTACGCAAACATACAGCTTGGAGAATGCTGAAAACAAATAGAGAAAGTAATAAGTAGAACTTTGTTTTGCTTTGATGCAGCAATTAGGAATTCGGTAAAAACAATGTAGATAAATCAACAAAAGAGATGTTCAAGTCATTCCGCGATCATTCAATTATTCTTCTAATCGTTTCGTAGAGCTTATAAATAAATGGTAACTGTCTTTTGTTGTCTCACACAAAACAAAGTACATGCTGGTAAACCACAGCATTTATAAGGCGCGTTCACTTTTCGTTATTCTAAAAGAAGTCACAAAATTGAATACGTTCTATTTGTCGAATTATTAACTGAAAGATGTGTGGAACTTTAACTTTAAATCCAATTTAGATGAAATAAAGATCTTTACCGGTCTTATTAAGTACCAGTTTTCAAGTATATGGATCCAGTGTTTGTTTAATGCGAACGGACAGACAGACAGAAAGGTAAAACCTGAGCAAATACATCTACTAAATATAAACAACATCAATTCCAAAATTTGATTCATTGCTCATTCTGATATAGAAGGAAGTAATGCGAACATTAAAGAAACTACATTTGATATAAAAAATCATCTAATAACTATATTTTCTCATGTTCGTATTTATGGAGCAAGAATTTGGTCGAGCATCAAAATTTAGATATTTGGGAAAGGATATGTTTCGATCAAAAAGAATTGGAGTGGATTGTATATGGTTGAAAATGATGATGATGAATACGTATGTTTAAGATTCAGTGCCTTGTAATAAATATAGTTCACTTTAGTTCATCCGTAATAAATGTAGTTCACACTAGTTTATCCGTCACAATATTATTGACTAGCTAACAAAACTTTGAAGTTAACTTATCATTGACTGTAGAAATACGACTTTTGTCAAAATTGTCATATTCTTACAGAGATTAACTAACTATGGTTAGTTAAATGCCATAAGGCCAATTATTGTTAGTTGAATTCCGTAAGACCAGAAGAACTACTAAAAAATAAACAAAAACTATTGTTTCATTTATGTAAATATAAAAATATTTACAGAAGCAATTTATTGTTTTTTTGCATGTACAATTTCTATTAAAGTACTGTATAATACAATTATCCGAATCATCAATATCCAACAAACTGCAGTAAAAAATCAAATAAATAAAAAAATAAGAAAAAATCTATTTATAATTCTTGTTACTGAATAAAAGAAGTTTGGCTGGCTGAGGAGTCCTAATGAGGACGAAACGGTCCGTCCCAGTCTCTTCCCGATGACAACTCAAGGTGCGAATTCTAACTTTAGCTTTGTGCCTTGCGATTGATATTTTTCTTGAATTCTTGTTACTGTTGTTATTTTGACTAAAATAATTAGGGATTCAATAACAGTGTTATTATTATTGTTACTCCGTTTGTATTGTAACTATTTGGTGATATCTGTATCTACGTAGGGTCTCATTAATTAGGCAATTCTTTACCATTACTGAAGTTTCTCAAAGAATTTAGACCCTACTTTCCTTAAAATGTACTTATCTGTATTTATTTTTTTATTTTAAATTTTTCTTTATTAAAAAAAAAAAATATTTCTTACATTTCTTAAATTTTTTCTTTGTTTTCTAAGCATGAATTCTCACTTGAGAAAGGTTTGTTCAAGAACTAAAACTACAGAAGTTGTTTTTTTTTTAAAGTGTATATAAAGAGTTTTATTCTGCACTTGTGTGTCGGCGTCTTTTCCTTAATTTCATTATTTCGCACGTTAAATTTATTTTATCAATTAATTTCCAATTTCAAAAAAAAAAAATCTGCGTTTTTTTTGAAATTATAATAAACCCAGAAGAAATTTTTCATTCTCTGAAAAGCTTTATATCGATCCATATTACTTATTTAAATATGAGTAATTTTACTCGTATAAAAGCTAGCGGAATTAGTGGCTTAATACCAAGTAACTGGAAGACCGAGCATTGTTCGGTAAAATAAAACGAAAATAAAGTATGAGCACTGTAGACAATAACCTGGTTATGTAACCACCCTTCGGGAAATTCCCTCCACAGTGAATACGCGCGACGTTGAAAGGAAAAATAAAAAAATAAAAATTATAATTACACGTAAAAACGCACAGAACACGAATTTATTAAGAATAAAATAAAACAAAAATAAAGTAAGAACCTTGGGGACAATAATCTAATATCGAGGTTCCAGGTCAATCATTTACCCCCTTAATGAGTTTTCCCGAAGTCGAGACCTAGCTAAATCGCTTTCTCGCGATAGATACGGAAACGATAGATTCATCCCGTTTCATCAAAATCCTTAGACCCATTTTCAAGATAAAGTTTATAAGAATTGCTCGTTTTAAGTTACAGTATTTGATTGTTAGAGCCGTTACTATTGTAGTTCGAATTCTTTTCTAATCATTTTCTACAGAAATTTGTTCAACATGTCATCTTCACGCAACATTTTCTCAATCAATTTTCACTTTTCTAACTTCATCTATTTTTATTAATTGTTTTAATTTTAGGTTTATACTATATCTAATTTCTCAACCACAGAAAAAAAAATATTTCTACAGAAAAAAAAATATTAAAATCTCATGTCCTTAAATAAGCACGCCAAGTTTCAAGAGGATCTATCCAGCGATTCAAAAGTTATAGGGAACACATACACACAGACTAAGTGATTTGATGAGCCGCACTTTCCTAGCAAAGTAGGCTAAAAATTATTTGAGTAAAAAATTTCCAGTGAAAGAGAATGGTCCATATCTAAGAGGGGTTTGAAACAACGTCTGCATTTCTTAAAATTTGCTGTCTTCACTACTAAACTTCTTTGCACCAATAAACTGAGTGTCTGACATACTTTTATGAGTAATGAACAGGGTTTTATCGTCACGGAACAGGTAGTAGCCACGAGGGAAGTGTTGGCAAGGGTTAATTAGACCCATTAGCATACCTTTAATTCATCCAATAACTTCGGGACAAGTGCTAAGGATCCTCCCACAAATATGAGGCAAAAGGCGAGGTCTTTTTTTTATCTCTTGTTACCGGAAGTTCAAGGCGATGTCTGCAATCCTTGACTAACGTAGTACTATAGCGTTATTCTTCGTCGAACACACGAAATTTTAACTATTTAAAAAACTACACTGAAAAGAAAGGAATCTTTAATTAAGGATGTTAAAAATAAAATAACCTCCTCCTGCGCTGGGACCTTGCAGTCAGACAGACATGAAAATATTGTAGTCTCTTCATTTTTAAATGTTTCTAAATTAGAAAGAGAAACTTTAATAATAATTCCAATAACGTTAAGAGAGAAAAAAATAATAATTTTTTTAATAAAAATATCTTTAATTTACAGCAATGGGTGAGACAAGTGTTTTCCAAATGATATCCTAGAATAGCTGTTTCACGCTCAGCTAGGAGCAGTCACCAATAAACAGCGAGAGGTCTCGGTACAGGGACTAATAGAAATAATCGTCGGAATCGCAGTGGAGCCTCCACAGTTTAAATAAACAATAAAAACTCGCCAAAAATATATTAGTGAGAAAATTTATGTGCAAGCGTTCCACCGGCCTCGATGGATTTTATTAGCTCATTGAATTACAGAACATCGCGATAAATTCTTGTAATAAAAGTTAAAATATATTGAAGAAATTTACGTTAAAATGAAAAGTTCCATTTGATATCTTAATAGATATTTTTAGCCTATTTTTCTACGAAGGGAGGCTTATCGGATCGCCAGTTCTTTGTGTCTCCCATAATAATGACTGGATAATCGCTGGATGGATAATCCTGAAACTTTGCCTGCACTTATTTACGATGAAGAGACAATCTAATTTTTGGCATCTGAAATATTCCGCGTGGACCCCCACAACCTAACGAGTGAAGGAGAAAAAAGTTCTCACTGGATTTCTAAGGTATTTTGACAATAAATATTAACACTTTTAATTAATCCACTAATTGGCGCTTTCTTTGATAGGATTAAAATAAATAAACTTGGGTTTAAATAACTTAATTAAATGGATTACATTAATTTTTTTCAGAAAATGGAAAAGGCTTGGTAAGAGTCTAGTTTACGGTACCCGGTGATAGTGCTTTTTTTTTTTTCGCGTCGTCAAACATAGCCGTTTTCGAACTATTTTGAAGGGCAAAAATTGTTTCAAAAGTTACCAACAGATACATCCTAGAGCTGAGCATACTGTTTGTCCAGCACAACTTGAGCCTTAGCCACGCCTCTTCAAACAGAGAAGACATTTCACAATAGGGGTGAGGGTTGTAAAAGAAAAATTTGGGAAAAAAAAAACAAGATTAGGAAATTTTTTAAAAAAATATTTACTATTAAAAAAAAAATTATTTATAAAATAATTATGAATAACATTTATAATTTGAGAATATTGAGTATATTTAACTATATTGCCAATGGTCTTAATTTGTATATTTGTAAATGTTCTGAGGATCTTTAGGGGATTGTTTTTAAACAAGCTTTTTTTTTTTTTTGATTGATGATTACATTTATTTCTGGCAAAAAGTCAAGAATTAGTGTTTGTAATTTCGTTAAAAACAGTTACAATCTTTCATTATTAAAAATTTAAATCATCACCTGCAATATTGTTGTTTATTCTAACAATTTTATTTTGGTGTTTTGATTGACTATTATTATTACAAACAATATTATATTATTTTAGTTTTGTTTTCATTTCCATTATATCAAAACTTGCATTGTAATTCATGCAGTTATTATTATTATTGTCAATCTAATTATTTTGAATCTTTTAGTACAAGTGCCAATGTTCTTAATTTGGATATTTGTAAATGTTCTGTGGAACTTTACGGAATTGTTTTTAAAAGTTTTGCTTTTTTTTTTAACTGTCAGCAGTTAATTGTTAAATAAAACATTATTACCATAAAGTGTATATATTTATTACTTACATTAATTAATATAATTTATATATAATTACGATTTTTCATAATTTAAATGAATAAGAAACAGTATAAATATAACAGTTCTTAAACAGCAAATCAGTTTTATACATCGTTACAGTTAAAATATAACCTAGTTATTATTATATGTAAGAAAAATAGATATATAATGTCGTATTTTATATCATCAATTCCTCTGTTGTAACCAAGAAACAAAATCTGTGCATTTCCCCTGAAAATGGAAAACTATCACACTGACCCCTCAAATCACTTCTTGAACTTTTCGCCTACCACGTGACATAGGCGTGGCTAAGGCTCAAGTTATGCTGGACAAACAGTACCTCACTTAACCTAACCTACAGCTAATCGGAATAAACTCTTCGGTCCTTCGGACCTCATTCGGATGAAATTTGTTTCGAAGGCTAATTAATTGAAATAAAAGTTCGGTCCTTCGGACCTCAAAATTGACATCATGTATCCTTGCGCACACCCGTCACCGGTGTATACTTACGAATCATCCTATTGAGGGGTACCGTATTCTAGACTCTAGCCAAATGCTTTTTTTTTCAGCAGATATTACAATTTAATAATAAAGACACTTTTGAATTATTCTTTAAACAATAAATAATATAATAAAAAAAATAACTTTTTAAGAAAGCAGGCTTCAAGTTCTTCCAGAACCTTTCTTTTAAAAAATAAAATTTATTTCAAAGATTAGGGGTTTTAATTTTAAGAATTACTCGTTTTCAATTATACTTAACAATACAAAAAAGACCTTCAAGAATCGCTGGAAAAGAAAATGAGATGATTTTTTTTTTCTAAAATTGTAGAAGAATATTTATCGAATTTAGAGAATAATTATTATTAAAACCATCAATTATAAATAAGAATGTATTTTAAGTATTAAAATTATAAATAAAGTTAAATAAAGTTCCAGATTTTTCACCAACCAATATTCACGACATGACATTAGACTGTAAATTACAGAAAATTTCATAATGAAAAAAAAAAGAAAAAGGGGGGGGGGGGGAACGCCACCTTAAGGGCCTAACAGTCTTAGAACGGATTATTTACTTGTGTATTCTCAGTTTGAATCAAACCTATCATTTATTCTTCCGTGATGAAACGTCAGTCGAATTCAAAGAAACCATTTTCCTTTCCCACCCCGGGGAGTTGAAAAAATATATTTGCATAAAAATTTGCAAGAAAAACACACCTAAATACAGTCTAAATCAATTATATAACAGGCATTTCTTCTGACTTTTTGTTCCTTTTTCTTGAATCACCTGCGCGAGATAAGTTTCTGATAGTAACAAGTTCCTGAGAAAACTTGAAGCCAACTTTCTATAAAATGTTTTTGTTTTTTTTTGTTATTATTTTTCTTGGTTTTGAAAGAAAAATGCATAGTAAAACAAGGTAGGGATAGCGATTAGTAAACCAATCACAATGCTTCGCAACATCTTCTGATATATATAAGAAAATATAATTGATATTGCTTTAATTTCCTTATTATAACTGTGATTGATGCGAATCCAAAAGGCGCAATTGTTGCGATTATTGTGATTGTTGCTAATGATATTTTATTGATACTTGTCCACAGACAGACATCTAAAATGGGAAAATTATTTATCAGAAGACTAAAAAAAATCTTTACTATCTTCAAATTTTCCATTTTCTGAAAATTAATTCACTCCGCAACACTTAATACAAATACTTTAATTTGATCAAAACACGCGCAGATGACAGTGGATTAAATAAAGGAATTATCTAATGGATTGTTATGCATCGATAAAAATTTAGTTTTAATTGATTTGCATGTAAGATTTTCAATGTAAATTTTTTGTTATCTGCAAAGCGTGAATTTTTAGATAGAGATAGAAATAGAAAATTTTTCAAAGTAAAATTTAGATTGTCTCTTCTGCTAAATACGTAAGTCACGTTACAAGAGGATCTATTCATTGGTTCAGAAGTTGTAAGTGCAGGAACATATTCTGATTTTCCTTAGACTAAAAAATTCTAAAATCTTTAAAGTGTAAATATAATAAGACGTTTGATGAATTTAAAGCCTACTTTCCTTCGGAAGTGATTTTTTAAATTTGTTATTTTATTTTTTATTTTTTTTAAGTCAAACAAAAACGGAAAACTTACATTTAATTTCTAAAATCTGTTGAATAAAAATAGAACAAATTTTGCTTTTTCTGAAAAAAAAATAGTAGAACAAAATAAAATAAAAATATAAAACATAATTAGGACAACACATATAAAATATAAAATAAGGTACATATACAATAGAAGTACGAGCACTTTCGAAACGCTCAACAGACCTTACTCGTCAAAGAAACGTTGAGTGTTTCGAAAGTGCTCGTATTTCTATTATAAATATATCTTATTTTATATTTTGTATGTGGTCTAATTATGCTTTATATTATAAGATACACATGTTAAGGTTTCCTTAAAATAAAAATAAATTGCACATTATTACTTAGATTTTAATTTGTCGAAATCCGACCAACAATGATCACATCAAACTTCGCGGTAATTAATAGATTAGCTAAAAAGAAATAATGTTCATTGTTTAAGACAATGAAGTGTTAACAAAAATAGAATAGAAATCAATTATTTACATTCCAGTGCTTATCTACGCGAATTATTGTCGCCTTCATGCGCTAACTTCTCGACATTCGGAAAAGATAACAAATATAAAAGTTACCATAAAATAGTCCTTAAATATGCAGACTGAGTTTCAAGAAGATCCATCCAGCGGTTCAACAATTATTGGGGAAAAGACACACACAGACTGATTGATCTTATAAGCTTCCTAAGAAACCAGATTAAAAAAAAACGATGTTGAAGTCACATGTCTCACTCACGCGTCACAGTTTTGATAAAATAAATAAAATTCTTTTCTAACAGAAGATAGGAATTACTTCAAGAATTTTAATCCATAAAATGTTTTGTTTAATCCATAAAATGTTACAAAATCTTCTCCTCTTTATAATATTCTTTTCATTCATTGGGGCTTTTCTTTATAAGGCCATAACCAAAATGCTTTTTTCCGGAAACGTAATAGATTTCCATTGTGGGATGTTGAGGGTGACACTATCTGCAGACAAAACGCTTTACAAAGATTCCCCATCTGCAAGTATTAAGCACCGAGCTTTATCGTGAGTGTTACATCCTATTTGACCACGCAGGATCTACGGACATTTATAAAGATATTAAGTCCAGAGTGAAGCGTCCCGAGAGAGAGAGAAAGATGACGCTTATGATTAGAACGGTTCCTTAATGAACGAGTCGCAGTCCGTCCTTCAAACGCCACAAGAACAAAACAATAAACATTATCATTAAAAATAAACTGCTGCTGTCATACACCTGAAATTATTGTCCATTAGGAATTAAAACTGGTGTCCCGGCTCATTAATTTTATTAGACGAACGGCGCTGCGCGTCAGGACTTTAAGAAAGGAAGAAGAAAAAAAAAAAGTACAGAATTCCTGAACTTGTCGCACCGAACTGCGCCTCTAGTTATTAATAAATGGATCTAGAGTTTAGGACAAGTTAGAACAGGTAATTATAGAGCAATTATCTCCATACAAAATGCGTCCATGAGACAGACGACATGGCTGGAATAAGAATGAAGATGTGAATGAGATCTTTCGCGTGACAGGTTAAGAGGGATAACGAAACATAGTACAGTAATTGAAGGGTACAGTTAACCGAGATAAATAGAGCAGATTTAGCATATTAGTCTTCTGACTACATTCTAGGGTCAGAACAAGAGATTTTTTAAATATAATTTAAGTAGAATTACGCATCACCGTCCGTCCGTCCGTTGCCTGCAAATCTGTAATTACGGTAGCTCAAAAAGTATGCATACAAGAAAGCTGAAATTTTGGAGGTAGATGTAGGTTGTACCAAGGAAGATCCTTGTAGATTTTGTTATATATTTGATGAATACATAAAGAGCTTGGGTTCGAAAGCCGTCTGTTCACTGTCTATCCATCTATGATCAAGGTAACTCAAAAACTATTTGTCTTTAAAGCTGAAACTTTCATTAAATGAAACGCGTACTTGTATATGGAAGATCCCTATTGAGTTTGGTAATAATTGGACCAATAGGAAGGAGCCAAAAATCGTCAACATTTTTAAATGAACAACTTTTTTTTTAATGTCTTACGCTGTTTTACCGGGCAGTTATTCAAAAATTGGCACCCAACTATATCTTGTTTGCTTCGTAGTCAATATGTCTATGTGAGTATGTGTGATTATCTTGGGAATTTTTGAACCACTGAATAGATCTTCTTGAAACCCAGCATGCACATTTTACATCTTTTGTTTTCATTCATAAAAGGCTTTGTTAACAACACAACAATGATAAACACCTTCTCTCGTTATATCAATAGTTATATCAATTATTGTTATTACAACGATAACCGATATTGAAGAAAATTATCTCAACTTGGAGTGGGTGGAGGGGAATGAAACAAACACACAGACTGACTGACTGGTTTCATAAGCTTCACTTTCCAAGCAAACTAATAAAAATGGCAAAAATGGCAGTGACTGCTAATTACATAGGCTACATTCGAAGTATATGTAGGCTATATAGTTGCATTGAAATTTATAACTATCGTAAACGCCTATACACATATTTACGGCAAAGCTCCAGGATCCTTCTTTAGGAAACCTTACACTGGTTCCAAGACCACACATATAGAGCTTGACATAGCACGCAGGGCACACACTAGCAATTCTTTACCCGCAATTCGTTTATCCACAATTACTTTTACAGCATCAACACTCGAAAGTTTTCATGTCAACTATGATTTTGTTGTTTTGAATTAACTGTTTAATCTGTTGCTTCTAATCCAAATTAATTTCATTTTTAATCAAACTCTCGGTTATGTTCAATCTACGGAATTCGAACTCTCTACATTATTAATTACATTTCATTAATTAGCCTTTCATTAACAGAATTAACTTGAAAATGACACTCAATTGGAAATATGAATTATCATCAAATGAATGAATAATTGCGACAGAAAAGCAACAAATATATATTTTGGACAAAATCGACACTAGAATCATCGGGAATGATTGCCATTATTATTATACAGAAGGTCCTAAATTATATACACTATCTACATTCCAGAGTTTCAATCGGAACATCATTTTCCGGTTTAACTTTGTATTGTGATATTCCAAGCCGTAAATAACGAAGATTAAGATCGATTTGAATACAAAGTATGAGGATAAGAATTTTGAACAAAACTGTCGGATCTTCGTCCATGAAGCGAGGAAAAAAAATACTTATTCCAAAAAAAAAATTACATCAAGTTAAAATTCTAAAAAAATAAATGCAATAGCATATTGAAATCCATTCGTAACAGCGAAAATTTGTTGCCCCAACAAAGCGCGTGCGGAATTATATTGTAGACAGCGTCGACCATGCAATAATACTCCTGTAACCTGGCAACACGCATGCAAAATTAGATTTTTGTGAACATCTTCGACCATGCAACAGTACTGTTGTCAGGCAATGCGCGTGCGAATTGTTGTAATATTCACTTTTTGGTGGACATTCGCACGCACACCCACAATGTCTTTAATAATACAGATTGTTTATGGTCAAATCCCGTCAAAGAAGTTTTCATAATTATTTTATCACTGAAACAAACATTGAAGCTCTTTTACAGTGTGATTTGTTTCTGTCATTGTTTTCATTATCAGTTTGGTGATTGAATAGTATTTAGAATAGGCCATTAATCAACACCAATCATGTACAGCAAAGTACAAAGAAGAAGAAGAAGCCTTTATTCCGGCAGGGACACCAGTTTTGCCATTTATTTCAACTAAATCCAGAGCTATTATGAATTAAGTGCCATAATCTAGAGATTCTGTTTCTGATTTAAACAATATTTTAACTGCAAAGGGGCATCAGAATTTGTTGAAATCTATTTCTTAAAGAGATTTTACGTTTCTTAAGTGACATCGAGTTAGCAAAGGACTATGGATTGTTTGTCACTCTTCTAAAATTCACAGCTTGCTTTCGCACAGGTTCTCCTTCCGCTTACACAATAGACATTCTAAAATAGAATGTTCATGCAGATTGGAATAGGTTGACAACTGATAAAATTCATTTAATATTGGAAATTGACTAGAGACGGCAAAACTTGTGGTCCGCGGCTTATTACCAAGTAATCCGCAGCTTTGGTTTGGTTTTGATATTAATTTGTCAACTTTCTAGATTGAAATTCGTGAAGAATATCCAGCACTGAATAAAATAAAAGCACTTAAAATACTTGTTCCTTTACACTCAACTAGCATGTGTGAAACTGCATTTTCTGCTCTTAGTGCTATAAAAACAAAACACAAAAAACATTTGCAAGTAGAACCAACTTTGAGACTGTCTTTAACTTATTGAAAGTTATTGAAAAATTAGTTAAGTGAAATGCAAGCACAAGACTCCCATTGAACTTTTTATGATTCTAACCATTGAATTGTATGAAGACATACAACCAATAAATTGTATGTATTTTAATTTATTTTTCATTGCAATTACCTTACAATTTTCTTAAGTTATTTACAACTAGTGTTATTGAATAGAGGTCTATTCATCTCTTGAAGAAAAACAACAATTTACGGCACTGCGATGTTACATGTGATCCACAACTTATATGTGATTGGAAAATTGGTTCTTTGATGTAAAACGTTTGGTAACCACTGGTTTAAGGGGGGTCTGAAGCGCTGGGTAGCGGAGTTGATGAACCCAGGTTCAATTCCGTGAGGTGGTAGAGGAGTTTTCACGGTTATTTCTTATATAGATTGACCAAGGGTTTCCCCCAACCTTCTGTCAAACCGGTTTCTTACTCGATTGCTAAAGGCGCGAGAGCGTCGGGCTGACCATCCGACCTCAACTAGTCCCTTTAATCAAGAATCTTTGGGATCTATAAATCCTAAACCTCCCGGTCACCCAAGAGCCTGCATATAAGGGATACAACTTTAATCTTTTTAACTAATGATGTAAACAGCAAAAACGAAAACCTACGTTTAAATTTTAACGCATCAAATTATATCTGTTGAATAAAACCAGTTTAAATTTTCCGTTTTCTAAAAAAAAAAATAAAAAAAAAACAAAAAAAAACTAACTTACATCAGTTGTTTAAATCTTACTAATTTTAATCACATTAACTACGCGCAAATTAATGGAGTAGTTAAAAGGATCAATATTCATTGTTTAAAGTGTAGATATCTTTTAATATTTGTCATATCACTTGTTTAGGTTCTGTGAGCTAATTTCAGGATAAGGTCCCACTTGAAAAAGATTTCAAATATAAAGTTTGTAATTCTTAAATATGCATACTACGTTTCACGAAGACACATTGAATGGACCCATTAAATAAGCTAATGATATCTTTATATTATTAAGATATAAATTACTTAATACAGTATAAATTACTTGTTTAAACTATATATATAAATTTCTTAAAACTTCTGTAATGCCTAATTAACATATCACGTTCGTTTTTAGTATATTTCTGAATATATATAATATTTTTTTGAACTATTGATTTGCCGCTGCACAAAGTTCATTTCGATTCCAGTTCACTGATTGGTGTTGAATTTTATTCTTCATTTTAATTGGTTATCATTTTTCTTATGTGACTGAAAAGGTATCTGCTACGACAGTAATAGGATACGGAGATGAAATATGAATTCACATCATTAGAAAGAGAGGGTAAAAAAAAGAAAAAAGAAAAAGGGGATTTGGAATCCGAGGATCCCATTTGTCTTTCCCATCCCCTAAGCCCCAGGTGTAATTCGCCAATAAAATCGACAAGGGGCAAAAGGCGAAAATGCAAATGGAGATTTAATTGATCTTGACTCAAAAACCAGAGAATTCTAGAAGGATTGGTTATGTGTGAGAAAGAGATTTCAGTTCTAGACATTCCATCTGCAAATGCTACGAAAACTAACGATGAAATTAAAGAATGAAATATTACAGTATGTGATTCTGTATAGAGCTAATTACTTTGTTGAAATAAATAGTAAAGACTTTTGTATTTATATAAATACATCGAAATAAATGTAAAGACAATGATTTGATATTTACATAAAATTGCAGTATTTCATTTCTATTTTTTATAAAATTTAAAATTTTTTTGTTTTCTTTTTCAAGCATTGTTTTTAATTGTGTTTCCACTTGCCAAAGAATATTATTTTTAATTAAGGTTTAACGTGTGGAATTATAAATAGATAAATAAATAGTGCGATCGCACCCATTTGTGAAACATATGAAGACATTTAATATAAAAAAAAAACCACTATTTAATACAAAAAATACGAAATAACAATGTACATATATTTTTGTTTGCTCGGGGTTAATACTATGCTTACATATTTTTGGTTAAGATTTTTAATTTTTTTTATTTAGTTTATTATTATTATTATTAATGATTTTAATTTAGACCTGATATTTCAACTTCGTCGTCGGTCAACGGATGTTTACAATGGATGTTCCATCTCACTCATTTGAAACTTTGTTCACCTCACTTGTAACTAATGTTTTCTCTATGACGACACCATCTTTTGCTAGTTAATTGTGATTGGTTGTTACTGTATTTCCTAACTGCGTTGTTTCTCTAATCATTTATGTTTGGATGTAATTAAGTTATCATTTTAATATTTTGGAGAGGATTCTGTTACTATTTTTCACTTGAAAATGACAGACGGCTGCCTGTCGAAATTAATGGCTTTTTTTTGTTTTTTTAAATGTCTTTATATATTTCACGAATGTGTGTGATTGCACTATTTATATATGCAAGAAGGTTTAACGTGCATTAAATGTGACATGAAAAAAGGAAAAACGATGAAAATGCACAATCGTTTGCTTTCACGCCTTGAACCATCATCGACGGCAATCCGGGACAGCTGTTTCGTCCTTATTAAGACTCCACCAGCCAGACTTACCCTCGATTATCAAGTTCGGAATGCGTGAATAGATCCTTTTCCTGCTCTCGGAAGTGAGACTCAGGAAAAACAAACATCAATAGAAAAATCGCTGTGACCAGTACAAAATAGCTACGAAAAATAACTAACTAACTAGCGATGTAATTAAAGAATTAGATGTTATTTTATAGTTATTTACATCGGCTAATTATCTCTATTACATTGTTGAAGTAAATAATAAAGACTTCCGTTTATAACAGTAAAATATGCCACATAAATGCAATACATAAAGAAAAAAGCAAAGAGAAAGATTTCATATTTAGGTGAATTCGTAGGATTTCATTTTATTTTTATAATTTTTTTTTTTTAATTTTTGTTTTCTTTTTCAAGCCATATTTTTTAACTAACCCTGTTCAATTTATCAAAACATTTCTTTTCTCCCTTTACTCCCATCTAACGGCAAACCCGAGTTCCATCCAATTATAATATTGATTAGAATGCACGAGATTAAAACTATAAAATGATACCAATCTATCATAATTAATATTAATCAGACGTTGCCATGGTTTTAACCAAAATTTTATTAATTTAGCAGCTGCGCGGAAGACATTTATTCTCAAAAGAATATTCAGGAAAAATGAGAGCTGCTGCTTTAGGGATAAAAGATTTTGTGTAATTATTGTTAGTTTTTTGCCTCGGAAATTGATGCTCATCAAATTAATGGCCTCCCCAATAACTTCTGAACTGCTGTACGGATCTTTATGAAAATTGGTATGCTCATTTAAGGACTAAAGACGATCTGATTTTTCCAAGTAGCTCCTAATCGAGAAGCTAGGGCTAGAAGATGACAAAAATTCTCAAAGAAAAAGAATCAAAAACGAATCAATGATTTCGAACAATGAATATTAATCCTTTTATTTAGTAAGCGAATTTTCGCGCGCTTTGATCACAACGAAATTGATCGGATTTAAATACCTTAAGTAAATAACTACGGATTTAATGAATGTAATAATATTTTCAAAAATTTTTAATTTCTATTTAGAAGATTTCAGATTATTTAAAAGAAACGTAGGTTTTTTTTTTTTTTTCATTTTTATCGTTTTTCGAGTTTAAAAAATACAAAGAAAAGCAATTAAGAAGTTTTAAGGAAAGTAAGTGATTCAATTCTTTCAGCAAACTCTTTGTTATTAAATTCCTTAGTGTCTTTCAGTGAAAGGACAAGGGATTAATACTTTGGATTTCACAGAATTATTTTTTATTTGATTGTTTTTTTTTTGTTTTTTTTTATCTCGGCGGTCCATTCCGGTACCGAGAATGCTATTAGCTTAGGTTTCGCGCAACTGAGCCAAACATCAAGGGTAAATTCTACTGATGATTCCTAATAAGGATGAAACAGCTGTTGAGGATTCCCGTTGATGTTGGCTCAGTGTACGAAGGCATATTTACTATACATTTGTGATTTTTTTTTTCTTTGTTATTAGTTTGTTTATTTTTTTTCTCTCCAAATAGAGAATTTTGGACATTTACTGAAGATGTGGATTTAATACTTTTTCTTAAGCTTTCAAAGGATATTATTTAATGTATATTTCGGAAAGTTGTCTAATTGTTTGTCTTTGATATATTTCGAAATTAGCGTAAGCTAGCAGCTTGATTATATCTCGCTTTTGAGCTCGATTCGTTGTTTGAGACGTGAATTACGGTCAATATTAGTTGGAGAAAAGGGAGATACTAGAGTAGATAATTTTTCTGTAGTTCGTTTCATGAACTTCCCTGAACAGCACTATTGAATTTAGAATATTCTGTTTTGCTTATTAATACTGAAATCGCTTCACAAGGCAGGTTTTACGGTATCTTTGATATTTGTTATTTGAGTGGAATTTCTTAATTCAATTAGTGTTATTCTGTTATATAGCACACGAATCAATGTAGAAATTGCTTTTTTTTTTCTTAAGAATCTGAATCTTAATTATAAATTTAATTTTAAATCTAAAAAATGTAAATTCTAAATCTAAAATGATAACTAAAATCATGGAAAGTCATCTAGGTTTATACAAAAAATACAAAAATACAAGGTGTCTTGTAAATATCTGCAGATCAAGTTTAAAATTTAATGAAATAAAACTTTACATGTACATGGATTTTTTTTTTTTTAGTTTTAAAAAAAAATAAAAAAATAGGTAGGTTTGTGAGATTGTCGTGTCTGTTTGTGCGCTTACATATCCACTGCCTCATAACTTTTAAACTGCTGATCGAATCTTCTTGAAAGTTGGTAAGAATAATTATGGACTTCACTCTTGTATTTGAAAAATAAATTGATTATTCTTTTCGGAAAAACTTGCATGAATCAAAAAAATTCCCATAAATATTCCCATAAATTCTAGTCATTGCTTGCAAATAATTATTTCTGAAAATTTAGTCATTTGAAACTTTTCTTGATACTATTGTTGCAAAAAAGCACTATTTATTATTTACTTCATTTTGTAGGTTCAAACTCTGAATAAATACTGGTGAAAAAAGTTGTGAAAGTAGGGATAGTATTGGATTAAGAGAATAAAGAGCAAGAACGATGTTAAACTAAGGGTTTTTAACACCATACATCTTCGTACTATATTCTCATTTATGTAAAAAAATGCATCAGACAAGACTGGTTGGAATTAATGTTTTACATGCTTTAATTTGGGGTTATCATTTTGCACCAATTGCTTCATACGTGGGCTGCTGTTACTCCTTATTTTCCGTTTGTCCGAATACATTAAGTTATAAAAAGGATTGAGTGAGTGTACGTAATCTTACTGTTATCATTTGAACATTTCTCTTCCCCGCTTGTCCATTTACATCTTTATCTTTTTGCATACGAATCACGTTAAAAACGGATGGAGGGATTTTCATCAAATTTGGTAAGTAGTTCATTTATGGTCCTACGTAAGTATGAGCACAATTATTTGGTCTCCTTATATCCTCTAGTTCTCAAAATAGAGCTCCTAGCACTGCTTGCTCATTGGATGCCTGAACGTATAAAGGTCAGTAAAAGCTAATGGTGTCCCACTGTATATCCAGTTTAAAATTATCCATCGCTTAGTGAGGACTGAGCATTCAGGGATGGAGAATCAGTTTTGCGGATTGGGAAGGCGGGTGAAAGTCCAGATTCGAAATCTTGTTCATATATCTGGACCATATATAACCATCTTTTCAAATTTTAAAGAAGTGCAACAGTTTTCAGGTAGGGATCATTTTTGAAGGGTGGGAAATATTGAGATCAAAATAAAGGTATTTATGTTTTAAGTTGAACCATAAATAAGCAATGTGCCACATTTTATGGAAATCTGTCCAGCTGTTTTAGTGTAACCGCCTATAAACAGACGAACAAAAAAATAAAAAAGGAAATATTCAACTAGAATAAGACTTCACATATCAGTCAAAAATTGGTTGAGCAGTATAATTAACTGTATAAATACGAAATTATTTTCATTAAAAAATATCACGCATGTAAAGATGATGAAGATGAAGATTCTCAAGTGGCGTTGTTGGGTGTATTGATGTTTGATGATGCACTGCTATTTTGGGAACTCAGAGAAGATTCAGTCAATGTAGTTCCGTTCAGGCTTAAGCCAGTAATTATGGATTTTAATCGCTTTGCTGATTGAGGCCCCAATCAATACATACAGTGACATCATCGCAGTGTACGTGAGTCATTTGAAAGTAGAGGAATGAAACAGTTGGAATAGAATCAATCGATTGATAATTTTTAAAAAATAAAAATGGAACAGCAAAAAAACCTCTGTACTCATGGGAAAATTTTTAAAGCATTCGGTAATCTATTCAAACATTAAGAAAGATGTGTTGTTGTGCATGGACCGATGACGAAATAAAGTCAAAGTAACGAAATGTAAATTATCTGAGAAACGACTGATAAATTAATAATTTCAAAAGGAAAGTTTTAATAATTTCATTTAAATAACTAGAAAACCTTATTTTTTTAAATTATTTTTGACTTTGAATTCAAGCTAAATCAAATAATAAGGTAATAAATTTAAATAATAACTAGCAAACCATGTACAATTATGGAACAACCTGCACAATTTTAGGGCTTCCTTCCTGACTTGACAAAATGATCTCGGAATCCAAGGTCACGTGCCGGTCGTGTTTATGTGGCAGGGAAGCCGACCACAAATGAACGGTTTAGCCTTTGACCATAACTCAAGTGACTTACGGTTGACCCATGTCGATGAAAAAGGAAAATGTGAGCAATCTCAATATTATATCTAACATTTAACACCTTATTTGCATTTCTGTGTCTTATGGTTTCGGAGGAGTAGCAGGGCAGAAAAAAATAAGGTTTCTTTTATATATATATACGGAGTAGTGTTTCAAATGAAGAGCTTCTTTTAAGATTCTGTGAAGTTGGATTATAAATAAACAGTGTAGCAAGTTTTTAAAGAAATAAGTCCAATCGTTTTAGTTAGGAATTTAGGAGGACATTTTTGAGGGACAAACAAAGAAGAATACATGTAATTTGATTGAAATTCTTCTTTATCCTTCTACTCTTATACATTACACATGAGTACAATATTTCGTCTATACATCATTCACAGCCGAAATACTATACGTATACTCTTATGTAATGTATTAAGTAGAATAATAATGAAGAATTTCAATCAAATTATATACTACTTATAGTGTGAATTTGTATCTAAAGAAGAATACGTTTAAGTGGAATTGGATGTAGGGAATAGATGTGTACATAGCCTATGTGTACTTTACAAAATATAAAAAAGTTAGCGTTTCTGTAGGCGTTTGTAAGTATGTCAACTGTTTGTACATTTCTGTATTTCAGTAAATATGTGTGTGTGTGTGTGTGTGTGTGTGTGTGTGTTTTGCTGTGTAGGCTATATCAATTCTCAAATACGCTATTTTTTTAATTTTTTTTTTCACTTTTACACAAAAAATTTTATATCTGTCGCTGAATCCACATTTATTTCACACATAGATCTTCAAGATTAACTTCGGGATTAAGAGTGTCAGCACTCGTGAAATAAGAACCTTCCTTAATGCCTCTAATTTCCTCTGTCTCCAAATTCATAAGGACAGACATTAATCTCAATTAACTATTCTTTTCTTACAAGTATTTTTTCTTTGGTGATTTGCTATCCAATTTCTTAATGACCTACATTGGTTTATTACATTAAGAAAAAAAAATACTTTGTCGAAGATTAGTTCTAATCAAGATGTTATTACCAGATTGGTCACGATTGTCTATAGCCGCCATCAAAGATAAATTACGACACACTTTGCGTCTAATGACTCATAAAGAGGCTGGAGATAAGAAATTGTCTTCAATCATTTTCACACACATGGACACAACAGTTTTTTTGTTTTAATTCACTAAGGAGCAAAATAAGCTTTTAATTAAAATTGAAATGTATAAAACGTCTTAACTTCACTTGTACTTGAATTGATTATACTTCAGTGTTGTAATTTATTATAATTTTTATCACAAAATGTCAGTTATTTTAAAGTTTTACTTGACATAAAAACCACAGGAGGTAGTTACTAAAGGCTATTATTGGTATGGTTTAATGTTTTCGTAACGCCTCTTTACGTTACGTCTCGTTACGTTACGTTCTTAATATTAACGTTTAATGTTTTTGTAACGCTCCTTTCGTCTGAGAAGAGAAGAATTAAGACAAAACAAGTTTTAAAGTGCATTTTCAAATTGAAATGTACAGATCCATTCATTTGTATTTGAAAGATAACTCTAGAACTTTACATCCTAAAAGTTGAAGTTTGAGTGTTTACGTGTAGATTGTGACAAAGAAGATCTCTGATGCTTTTGGAATATATTCGACCAATAGGTAAGAGCTAGGAGTAGGAATCTCCAAAATAATGATAAAATCTAACTGTTACCATTAAAGAGCAAGAACATCTATCTCGGGAATCTGAAATGTTAGTGGTATATAAATATTACCAAATTTGATACTTGTTATTGATTTTGATTTTGATTATTATTTGATTTTGTTATTGATTATCAGAAAAACTGGACCCCCATGGATAGAAAACTGTCACTACATAAGGACTATAGAAAAAAATGCTGCTACCAATATAGCTTAGCTCAATTTGCTCTGAACTACTTAAAATTAATCTATGGATGCAGCTACTTCGAAAGTTTGCATGTCAACTATAACTTGCTTTAATAAAGGTAGAGGTTTTGTATAAGTAGAAACTTAACCTTTCTGAAATTATAAGATTTACATATAACAATTTCTAAAAGTTAATAATAATAATAATAATTATTATTATTATTATTATTATTATTATTATTCAAAATCTGAGTCTTATAAAAAAATAATATAATTGACTAACAATGCGAAATCTTGCTCTTCCACTTTAAACATTTTTATGTTTATTTTAACGTTAAAACTACTAGACTGATTTCCGTAAAATTTGATACGTTGCTTATTTGCGATCCAACTTAAAACTTATGCTCATTCATTTTGGTCTCTGCCCCTCCCATCCTATAAAAATGAATGACGAAATCCCTTGCTAAAAACGGGTAAATAGATTTCTTTAAATTTGTTTCTCCAGCTTGAAATATGAAAACGATTATTATTAACTTCCCCGTCCCCCACAGTCCTGAAAATTGACTCTCTTTCCAGAGCTTCCCACTAACAAGATTGTAAAATAGATAGCTGAGTGTGTATCTAGTTTATGATATAGGTAACATATATCCAATAAAAATAAGATACCAGTTTGAAAATACGAATTTAATAGCGTAATATTAAGTAATTTTATCTAAAGAAAATAGAACACAGTCTTTTATATCTATTTACAATTATTTAACGGGTGTAAATTCATTAAGAATGAGTAAAATTCAGGCCAAACGCACAAATATTTTAAAAAAGTTTTTTTTAAAAAAAAAAAAAAAAAAAAAAAAAAAATACTAAAATAAAAGAAAAACAACGTTTCGACTTGGTCGATGACTTGCAGGCAAATCGAAATGTTGTGTTTCTTTTATTCTTGTATTTTTTTTTAAAAAAAAACTTTTCAAAAATATTTGTGTGTTTGGCCTGAATTTTAACTAGTCTTTTATTCCATTAGAACAGTCTTAAACATAATTTTTTAATACATTGTTACGAAAAGTGACAAGAAGTTCCTGAAAGAATTGAAAGCCTACTTGCTTAAACTTTTATTACTGAAATTTTTGTTCTTCATGATTTTTAAGTCGTGAAAACGACTACATTTATTTTCAAAATTACAATATTTGCTGAAACCTACAGATGAATTTCTATGGAAACATTTGTTGTCTTCTCGCGCCAAATTCTCGATAAGGACCCACTTGGGAAAGATTTAACTACAAACATTAAATCGTTTCTATTCCTTACACATGCATACCAAGTTTCAAGAAGATCAATCCAATGGTTCAAAAATTATTAGGAAATATACCCATATATACAGACTGAAGGATTTGATGAGCCTCACTTTCATGGGGAAGTAGGGTAAAAAAAAAAAAGATACGGTGTGTTTTGGGAGAGGCTTAAAGGACACGTTAATCTTAATAGTAATTAACTGTTAAATTCATAGTTAACATACGTTCACCTTCTAGGCCCTCTAAATAGATACAGGAAGCAATTGAGTTACACAAAGATAAGACTAATTTTTCTTTCAAATTTAATGTTTTCATATATCTTTAGCCTTATGAATATTCAGTTCATGCAGCAAATAGAAAACCTATTAATAAATTACTGAATTGAAATCTGAATAATGACTGCTTTTATCGAGTACGCATGCGCCGTTTGTCTCAAGGAAGGCGCGTGGAATCTTAAAGCCAGAAAGAGAAAAGGGACAAGTGCGGATGTTCTCCTTAATGGCCACTTGCCTCGCCGGGGTTAAAAAAGAACGACGGGCCGTGGGTCCATCAAAGCCCGCTAATGAATTCGGCAATTTCCCTGGAATGAGATCTCATTTGGCCACGGGATACTCCCCCTTGCCCTTCCCCGAACTGGTTTCCCCAACTGAAGACACCGTCGTCCATCCCCAGCCGTAACATGTTCATTGATTCGAGATTTATAGCCGACCAGAGCCTTCTTGCTAACCTAGCGGTTTCCTCTAAATAGGCCGTGTTCGTGGCCAGGGGACATCGGTGAGTTGGTTATTAAGATACAACAACCGTTATCCGGATACAGATTTCGGCATCGAAAAATTCAACAAATTCTCAAATAGAAAAACAAAACAAAACCAGAATGAATATAGAAATACAACTCACAAAATAAAAGTCAATATAAAATTTGTAATATCTTACGGACAAAAAGTAAAATTTATAAAATTTTGAATTTAAGAAAATTTAATTATATTTAATATCACAGAAGATATTTTATGACGATTTATAATTAAATTTAATATTTAGAAAGTTAAGAGTTTGATATGATGCAGTCATAAATTTTTTAAGCTTAATTTTTTAAGGTTTTACTTTTTTTTTTTTTTTTTTTTTTTTTTTTTTTTTTTTT
>JAFIDM010004315.1:57803221-57828880 GCA_023159025.1 Thereuonema tuberculata | reverse complement strand
TTTTTTATTTATTTATTTCTAAATTTAAAATTACAGTCCTGCTAGGTTTTCAAAATGAAATCCTGTGATGCAGGTGCTGAAAGTATAAATAATTTATATTTGTAATTTAAAAAGTATTAATCATATAAAATCATATAAAAATTATATAATTACGCAATTATACGAATTATACTTAAATTAGATTCAATTATATAATTATATAAAAATCAATATATCACAGAAATATAAAAAGAAAATCAAATACAAAAAGAAAATTATTATAAATATCATTCATTACAATCAAATTTAAGGTTCCCAAATTATTTTTTACTTATTATTCTAATTACAATTTCTTTCTTTCAAAGTTTATACTGTATAACATTACTGTATAACATAATGTTTATACTGTATAACATTAAAAATTTCTAAATCTAATTGTGAAAATAAAACTTTAAATAACAATCTCTCATGCCAAAATTATTCAACTAAAAAATATATAAACAAAATATCAATACACAAGACCAAAAACACACAAAATATAAATATAGTATATGTAATCAAAAATACCTAAATATTCCAGATAATTTCGCCAAATATTATTTTTTTCAGTATTTGCTTTTTTAATATACTTATTTTATTAAATTTATTTTGTTTTAATTCATTTGTAATTTGCATAAAAATCTTTAATAGAATTCTATTTTTATTTCTTAATCCAAAGTTGTTCTTAGGATTTTCATAATATAAAATCTTTATTAATGTATTTCTAGTAATATTTTCTAAGTTATAATTTCTAATTTGATTTCTAATTTTATAAAAGTTATTTATTATTAAAGAATATAATATTTTTTCTTTTGGCATTAAAATTTTATATTTTATTCTTATCTGTATTTTTTCATTCTTTGTTAATATACAATAATCTTGTATTATGTAATTCATTATTTTATTTAATATTCTATTTATGTTATTAGTGTCTGTATTACCTAAATGTACCCAACAACATAATCCATAATTTATTAATGAATCTATAAATGATTTATATATTAACATCTTGTATCTTATAGAAAAGATACCCTTTATATGTTGAAACATATATATTAATGAATTAAGTTTATTTAATATATATAAATAATGTGTTTTCCAAGAGAATTGATCATTAATATATAAACCTAGATATCTAATTGTTTTAATAATTTCAATATTTTCACAATTACAACTTTGGAAGTTTATGTCATCATCGAATAAACAATTATAATCATGATATTTTATTACTGGATTTGTATGTAAAAATTTATTTTTTGTTTTCAATATCATTAGTTTTGTTTTTTCACTATTTATTTTCATTTTATTATTGTGTGTCCAAATAATTAATTTATTAAAGTCTTTTTGTATATTGTATTCTGCAGTTTCATAATTTTCATTTATATTTATCAATATGATGTCATCAGCATAAGCAAAAATTTTTGATGTTGATATTGATACTTAAATAAAAATATAAAAAATAAAAAAAATTAAAAAGAAAACTCTTGTAATATTGTATTTTTAAATGTATTTCGAATTTTTTATGTATTTATGTCTACAATTAAAAAAGAGAAACTCCATTAATATTGCTTAATTATTATTATTTAAATTATTTAAAAATAACACCAGCTGTCGCTGACGAAGCAAGGATAAATCTGGGGGCACGGCAGTGCACCCGCCAAGACGAGCCGAAGGCAGGAAGGGCACTATGTACCTTTTCTGGAAGTTTCGTCGTATTTTCGAACCCTCATAGCTTCGGCCTAGATAATACTAGAGAGCTCAAATTTTCAGGATATGATGCAGTTATCAGACTAATGAAATACGCTAAGTTTCATTTATCTAGCTTTTATACTTTGGATTTTATTAATACCTAAAATACGTCGATTCCGTCACTGACTGACTCACTGACTCATGATCATCAAAACCTCTAGGGTACTTCCTGAAGTCCTAGAAACCTGAAATTTGGTATGCAGGTTAGGATTAGCACACAAACAACAAAAAAATTAAGAAATCCGTAACTTTCACATTCCAACCCCTCATAAAGGGGGGGTCTGGTTATTTATTATCGAACCCTCATAGCTTCGGCCTGGATAAAACTAGAGAGCTCAAATTTTCAGGATAAGATGCAGTGACCATACTAATGAAATACGCTAAGTTTTATTTATCTAGCTTTTATACTTTGGATTTTATTGAGATCTGAAATACGTCGTACCCTCAATGCTTCGGCCTAAATAATACTGTGTAATAATATGATTTCTTACAAAAGTGCAAACAGCTTGTATATACAAGTTGACTAATAGAAAAACAGAAAAGTAGGGTATTGAAAAAAAAATCGATTTTCTAAATAATCTTAAAACTAAATTTAGTTGTAATAGATAATCCCACCCAAAACATTTCATGTAAAATAAGTTGCCAAGACTCACATGCTCATAACGCTTTCACTGTTAAAAAGTTATCAGATCTCATCTTACAAAAAGAAATGAAATCCCACCCAAAACATTTCATGTAAAATAAGGGGTTGCCAAGACTCGCATGCTCATAACGCTTTCACTGTTAAAAAGTTATCAGATCTCATCCTACAAAAAGAAATGAAATCCCACCCAAAACACTTCGTGTAAAATAAGTTGCCAAGACTCACATGCTCATAATGCTTTCAGTGTTAAAAAGATATGAGATCTCATGTAGAGCCAAGCCCCTAACTCTACGAGGCCTAACTTTACAAGCCCTAACTCTAAAAACCCTATATCTTGGTCAAAAAGTATGGCTTGGCCGTTTCATGGAACTATTTCATCTCACCCAAAACATTTCATGTAAAATACGTTGCCAAGATGCTCCTAACGCTTTCACTGTTAAAAAGTTATCAGATTTCGTATAGTGCCAAGCCCCTCACTATACATGCCTAACTCTAAAAACCCTACTATCTTGGTCAAAAAGTATGCCTTGGCATACTCCATATCCTTTACATAACTCCATGGGATTGTTTGTGTGACAGCCACGAAACGGCCAAGGCATACTTTTTGACCAAGATATAGGGTTTTTAGAGTTAGGGCTTGTAAAGTTAGGCCTCGTAGAGTTAGGGGCTTGGCTCTACATGAGATCTCATATCTTTTTAACAGTGAAAGCATTATGAGCATGTGAGTCTTGGCAACTTATTTTACACGAAGTGTTTTGGGTGGGATTGGCATTACTCCTGCAGAAACAGAAATATTGAATATGTTTTTTCAGTTTTGTAAATTCTAAATTTCTGTCTGGCTTTATATAGTTTTCTAAATTCTAAATTTCTGTCTGGCTTTATTCAGTTTTCTAATATAAGTTAATTTTATTCAGTTTTCTAATATAAGTTAATTTTATTCAGTTTTCTAATATAAGTTAATTTTATTCTTATATTCTTTACTATTTAAAATTGCATTTGATTCAATGAAACTTTTTTGCAACCTGAAACTCGTAAGAATAGGTTAAGAAAGTTTGCCATTCGAAAGTTTGTTCAGCCAGTTAGATCCTGATATATATAATTTAAGAAATATCGGAAGATTAAAAAATCTTCTAATAGAAAAACATAAACAAAAAAAATAATAATTTGGAACATATAAATGAAAAAGCTTAAGAAACTATATCTTTATATCTTGTTTTATTGTATATCTTGTTCTTGTTGCTCTTGTTATTTTTTTATATAATATTTTTACTTCACTCAAGTACATAATAATTTTTTTAAATATTTTTAACCACTGTAATTAATGTACTCTTTACTAAATACAACCATACTTCGCTACTCTCAGCACCTACACCACAGGACGTGAGTTTACCTAGTAGGACTGCAATGTTTAAATTTGCAAAATAAAAAAAAAATATATATGTATAAATATATAGGTGAGGAGATTATGTAAATATATGTGCGATGATGAAGTGACTCATGGTGTCAAGTGGTACACCACCTATCCTGTGAAATCTTGAATATTCTACGAGCTTCATTGTTAATTTTAAGTTCCATTGAAGATAAACCGTTAGTGTCTGTGGGGTGAGGGTGGGGGTAGACCGATGACTGTACCCTCCTCGCCCAAAAGTACAATTGAAGGGTTTTGCCACTCATTAGTCCTTTCAAAGTGGGCAAACTCTAGACCCACGGAGCTACGGGTTTGTGTCGAAGACAGGGTCGTGACCTCTTCTGACTCCCCTCCCCACCATTTAATCGGACAAATTAAAGGTTTGGACCATTGTTCCGCAGACAGGCGCTTCCGTCAAGTGACTCAACCGGACGTCAAGTTCACCATCAATATTAATTATTGGCATTTTTCAATGGCGCTTTTTAAAAAGACCTACTCGAGATCAGAGGACGTACCAACAGACACAAGACGACGACCCTCATCCCTTCCGAAGAATGGGTCATCTCTACAATTTTTTTCTCTGCAAAGAATAAAACTAATTGTAGTTTGCATACCAATTTTCGAATCACGCATGTTGTATCAGAAATAGGTATTCCAAAAATAAAACCAGAGATATGTTAAACTTATCAGTAAAGTTTTTCTGTATAATGGTGCACTTTCATCCTTAATACTAGAATTTAAGGTTTGGCTTTAAGATCCTGGGGCAGTTTCTACCAAAATCAATAGGATTTCGTAATCAGTGACTTTCATCTATCAAAACATATTACAAAGTTTCAGTTGCCTTAAGTTCTCGTTCTCTTAAGTTCTCGTCTTAAGTTGCCTTCTAGTTCTTGTGAACTTTATTATTTAAGAGCTGTATCCTAGCTACAAAAAATACTCAACTATTTTTTTATATTTTTTTCTAAGTTTTTTTTCTCTTAATAAATTTTTTATGTAATGTTTGTAATATTGTAATTATAGTACTCCTTCTAATGTAATTGTTTTACTTAATACTCTCAGTACCTACATCACAGGTACATGAGTATCTAATACGATTAATAATTTATAAATTTACAAAAAACGAAAAAAGAAATCCACAGTTTCTCTACGGAGATGTTTTGTGACGTTCTCGCTCTAATTTCCCGAAAAAGTACCTCATCGAAAAAATTTTAGGTATTAAATCGTTTCTTTTCCTTAAATATGCAAACCAATCTTCAGGAAGAGTCATCCGGTTGTTCAAAAGTAATTAGAGAGGCTTCACAAAGTAATGATTTGATGACTTTCTAGGAAAGTAGGATAAAAAATTTTTACAGGCCATTCCGTTAAATGTAACAAAAAATTTTCTCGTTTCTCTGAAAACTTTTGTAGTTAAATAATAGTTCTAAAACTGAATAAAGCTGAAGTCAATTTATTTATTTATTTATTTATTTATTTATTTATTTATTTATTTATTTAGTTTATTTAGTTTTTTTTTGTATGAAACAGAAAGCTTCAAAATTGCGATATAAAAAACCGATGATTATTAATCTTTTATCCACTGTTATTATAACAAAAACGAAAGTTTTTAGTTTTAGTCCTCGCTATTAGTTTATGAAAATAATTCTTTGAACAGTTTTGATTTTAGGAAATACTGCCAAGCATTACTTTAAAAATTAAAATAACTTCTCTTATGCCTGCTTTACACATTCTCGCAAGCTTGTCCAAAACGCGTTAAAAAAAACTTGTCACTTCGCATTCAGCGAAATAGGCGTCGCGCTTTATACTAAGCACACTTCTAGTGGCAAATCTCGTTTGGCTCTCGTTGTTACCGCGATCAAAATGATGTGGCGGCGAAGTGACGGAAATGTTTAGCAGCTTTAGTTTTGCTATTTATTCTCAACTCATTCCAAAGAAGAGATTAAGAAAAAGGATGGGAATCATGAACAAAGTACATTTCAAATAAATTTTTCTCTCCCCAATGCGCGATGGTGTTGTTTTTAAAAGTTGCCTCATATTAGATCATGCTGTATTAAGAGCAAAGGCAGGTTTGTCTGTCAAGTGTGTTTTTCGAGCAACTTCCAGGCTTGAGTCAAGTTTTCGAAAACGTACAAAGCAACCATTAGAAGGCATTTAATTTGGGAAGCAATCTTGCTTATGAGATTATATACTTTCTGCACTACTCAGGTGAGTAGCTGAAATTAGCATTTTCATTGTTGGAAAGTTATTATTAACTAACTTTCATATCACGCTTAAAGTGGAATCATATGCTCTTGTTTGTGTAGAATGACTTTTTTTTTCAATAAACGTAATTAGTAAACATAATTAGTAACCGTCATAACTCAATAATTAAGTTAAAAGTCTCCCACTACAGACCTATACGGCAATTGGGATCACGGGAAGTAAGGTTTCCGGCATTTCGTTACCAATTAACGACTAAGCTTAACTCCGGGAAAGAGACCGATATACATTCTATAGAAGGCTGAGAGGGCCCTCGGAGCCTCTGGAGGAGAATTCAGCGTGGAAAAATCTTCTAAGTCCACTGGGGATGGAACCTGCCTCTTCCAGCCGACAATCAAGCGTTGTACCACTCAGGCCCACGTTAACTAATAAATCTACCACGAAAACCTTGTCTTCCGTGAACAGGATCTTAAAAGTATCTTAAATGTTAGGGCAAATACCTTTAGTTGTAAGAAGGTGTGATATTGAGAAATACATAGTTTCCATAAAACAAAACACTATTTCATTTGTAATGCTTATGTTCTAGTCTTGATTATATTCTATAATACATCGCACCCTCAGAGTTAAGATTCACTGATTCAGACTAAATACAAATGAAGACAGACAGTCTTTAAGTGAAACTGTTTCGTTTTTCTTCTCCTTCTGATTGGATTATACATCGAAGCGGTAATTGTAGCCTCTTCCTGTAGCTGCAGTTGATCTCTGCAGTAGTTACCACAATGGGATCGTGTAGGTGATCCCGGTTTCGGCGCTTTTGAACCGTGAAAAAGAAGGCGTCTAGTTTAGGGGGAGGGGTAGGAATAAGAAGAATACTACGATGGAGGAACACCCTCTTCTTTACCAGGCCGGAACCCCACACACAACCCCCCACTCCTCTGAAATCTACCCTCGACATACAGAAAGCGCACGACGGCGGAAGAGGAACCTTCCGCCATGGGTATTAAACTGCCGTTACAAAGGAAACTACATTCAACTCAACAAACCAACCATGATTTAACTGATTTCGGGCACCCAGATGCAAAAAGAAGAGTATAAAATAAAAAAAATAAAGAGAAAAAAAACGATAGAACGAACGAAAGGGACAGGAGAAGAATAACTGATGATGGTCTATAAAAGGAAAAAAAGAAAAAAATAACAGTCACAATCTCAACCACATTATGGAATAGGGGTGAAATAGTATCTGTCATATTACCCACAATAGATAACAATGTAAGACTAACAAAAAAAAAGTGTAAAAGCTTAAGGAAAAAACCTGTCATTTAGACTGGTTATAGTTGCTGTAATATTCCATTAAACGATTAGCTCTTCGATGCCACTCACAAAGCTTGTATTTATATGTATATCAACAATACTAATATGGTGTTTCTCGGAAAAATTCTGTAATAGTGCTTTTTTTTTTATTCGATAGTATGATTGTCTTGTTTTTGTTATTGGTTGGAAGATTCGCTTGAAAACTTAATGACTGAAAGTGTTCTCGACTCAAAATTCAGAATGCTGGTCTAGGCTAATTTACGTTGAAGAAAGAATTGGGTTAATTTATTATTTAAAGATTTGTATTATGAAAAAGGAAACAGTAGCATACAGAAGATAATTGTTACATAAATATCTAAACTAATATATTAAGTTCGCAATAAAGTTAGGGCTAAAAAAAAAGATACGAAAGTAACAAATTTACCGTTCACTGTTTATACTTTCATATTAAGTGAGCGAAGAACAAGGCCTAAAACTGATCATCATCATCTTCAAGTGCGATCTCCGAGCACTGAGGTACGCATTTTGTGAAACTCAGGAGTTTATCACAGAATATCCTGGGAAAGATACTGAGGTGGTTTTCCCGTTGCCATCCTCAGGAAGCCATTATGGAAATGACTTCAGACCTGAAGAGAAAGTGAAGAGGAAACTGACCAACACAGGAAAGGAAATGAAACATCCATGCCACTACGGGATTCGAACTCAGGTTCCGATACATCTGTCTCGTGGAAGGCCACCGGTTAAATCACTAGACCATGCCAGAAGGCCTAAAACTGATACGAAAGTAAAATAAATGTATAGTGTATACAATGTTTACATTAAAATATTTTCATGTTTAGCGTCTAGTTTTGTCCTAACATTATAATAAAATGGCGCCGCACGAAGTCTCTCAACGCGTCATGGCGAAAGCTCTCCGAAATAAGAGTTACAAGCGCGCGCCGAACGTAATGAACATGGAGATGATTAAAAAGCGCCGTATTAGCGGAACGTTGAAAAGAGGAGCCCTTCTGTATTGATCTTCAACCAAAAATTGAAACAGCATCAATAATACATTTGTGATCAATAATAAAATAACAGTAGGTAATGAATAAAATAAATAAGAAATTCTTGAAATAACTAAGTTTAAAAAAAAAAGTTAAAGGATCGCCACAACAGGCCTATGCAGGCCCAAGGGCTCACGGGAGGAAAGGCTCCCGGCGTTTCTTGACCAACGGGACGAGGTTGAGATCGGGAGGTCAGCCCGACGCCCGCCCGCCTTTAACTACCGGGAAAGAAACCCGTACCCATTCGACAGAGGGCTGGGTAGACCCTAGGACCCGTTTGGAGGAGAATACAACCCGGAGCCAAGCGCCCTTACCCAATCTCCCAAACTTTAAGCTTACTTTCCTTTAATATTATCAATATTATCTGATTGATTTTATTTCCGGATTGAAAACCAAAATCTTATGTTTTTATGAAGTGAAAACTCCACTGTATCATAAGACGTTTTTTTTTTAAAACATAAAATTCATTAACATATTATTTTAACCTAATTTCCTACAAAAGGGAGGTTCATAAAATCGGTCTATTTGTGTGTAGGTGTTTGTCCCTTAATAACTTTTAAACCGCTGGATGGATCTAACTGAAACTTCCTATGGATATTTAGAGATGACCTATTATATTTTTAATATTGTCGTTATGGTGCTTGTTAAGAAATTGAGTGACAGAATTTCCCATGGATAAATTTTAGAAACGAACAATGTATCAACGAATACTATTTCGTTTATTTACTTAACAGATTTGCGGATCTGATTTTTTTTCTTCAGAAAATGAAAAATTTTTACTGTTTTTATTAGGTAGAAATTATAATTTGAGGTTTGGGTGTAGCAGCAAGTGGTAAGGCTCTTGACTGAGGACAGGAAGAGTAGGGTTCGATCACAGGTGGTGGGGATTTTCTCCTTGGTTCTTTCTATTCTAGACGGTTCTTAGTCTTCACCCAATCCTATGTGAATTGGGTACCGGATTTGTTTCCTCAATTCTGTTCGGTTGTTATTCCCCGCCAAGCAAAGGGCCATTCATTTCTTCGTGGAGTACACTAAGAATTCGATGGAACCGCGCCCGTTTCGGATAACAAAATTTCGGACTGTACATTAAAAAAATTGTAGTGAATATGACACAATAAACACCAAACTGTAAAACGGCACCCCACTGTAAATTATAGGTTCTGTAGTGCTGACAAAACAATTTTTGAACCCTTTTCAATATTGTCAAACTGTACTGGAAAGCGTTCATAATAGATTTACAGTTACTATTACACAATACGCTATTAAATATTGATTACATCGGCGAAAAAAATCGCTTCAAACTAAAATCGCTTCGGTTAAACCAGATTTTCAGATAAACGCGATTCGGATAAACGAGTTTTTAGTGCACTTTACTTAAACTTTAAAGTTTTTTTTTTTTTTGTTTTTTTTTTTAATAAGTTAAAGGTAAATATAAGGTTTTCTTTCTGTTGTTCTCACAACCTAAAATTCAGGAACAATTTTTAAAGATAGCAGGCATTAAATACTTTCCTGAACTTCTTGTTCACTTGTAATTCCTTGCTTTATCTCAGCCTTCAAAACAATCAAGACGAAAACATATCTCAATCTCGAGTTGATTTCCAGTTCCTATTAAGTTTCAAGTGAAGAATGAAAGGACACTATCTGATAGAGTAGATGAATCGGCAAAATAAATGAAACATCTCAGGCTGAAGAATCTAATAGAACGTTCTGTACTCAAGAGGGGAAAAACTAATAAAGCATCTCACATTACGACATCAACATCATAAAAAAGAAAAAGACCAAAGTATTGAATTACAAGCGTTAACGGCCTAATATTCCTTATCAAAGTAAACAATTCAGTGAAAACTGTTTAGAAAGGCAATTTATAGGAGTTAGAAATTTATCTTATGTTTACGTACAAGTAAAAAAAAACAGATCTATGAAAAAAGAAAATACAACGAAGAAAGGACGTATATTAGTTAAACTTACACGAGGAAAAAAATAGCTAGTTATTTTTAACTAAGAAAATAAATAAATAAAAATTAATTAAGTAAATAAAATAAATAAATAAATAAATGCATAAATAAACCAAAAATAAGGAAGTACTTCACTAAGAGTACTATACATTACAAAAAAGCAAAACAAAATAAAAAACAAAACAATAGTAATAAAAATATTAAAATATACACAGCTACTTATTAAGTAGTAATGAACTGGAGTTTGTAATATATTAACGTTACCGTACTCCTGCCGATAACTAAATGTTTTTTGTTTTTTTTAAGTTCCTCAGAACGCAGATCAATGTAAAGCTTGTTTAGTACTAGAATAAGACATTTGAAAATGAGTAAAGTTAAGTTATACAGTGTTTCTATTATTTCGTAGATTTCAGATTTAAGTGATCACTGTTTCCAAATCTCTTGAGCCACAATCACAAAATGCTGGAGATATTATTTTTCACCCTTCCAGGAAGACTTCAAAATTACCATATCTAATCATTGTGTAAATATGAATCTGAAAGACAATATTGTAACAGTTTATATGTAAATATTTTTAAACATCATTTCTTTGTATAAATTATTTATCTGCATATATCGGTATTTTATTCATTTTAATTAATTTTCATTTTCTTTACTGTTATTTATTTTAAATCATTCGTTTTCTATTTCCTAATTATTGCTGTTCTTTTTATTTTTAAATTCTTTTCCGTTGCAGCCGTTTAATTAGTTAACTAATTTAAGTTCGATGTTTTTAGCCAATCATGGTGTGTATTTTTAATTAATCTTCCAATAAAATTCTTCAAAGTACAATCTATAAAATACATGTTGTCTGTTTAATAAATAAATTCAGTTCAGAACTTGACTTGTGGTCTTTCGCTCCTTAAGACTCTCCCACTAACAACATTACAAAATGGTAGGCTACGTTTGTGTCTGTCGTGACCTGTTGATAACTTTGTTACCTATAACTTTCTGTGTTATTAAAAAATAAATAAAAAAAGGAAATTGATTCTTGATTTCCAGACGGAAGAACTCTGACCAAGTTTACATATTTTTATCTTTTAATTTATTCCAATTCAGTTACGTTACTAATATTTATACATGTAAAATTGGTTACTTAAAGGCATGGGTTCCCAACTTTGTTTTGAACCGACAACTTATTCGGCATTAAATTTTACTCGCGAGTCCCTAACTCACAGAAATAGGTTTCCTGTATGAAACCCTTAAATAATTATGTACACACTATTCAAACAAAAAATAAAAAAAAGTAAAAAATACTGAAGTTAAGGTAAGTGAATTGAATTAACGTATAATAGTTAATAGTAATAGTATACTTTAATAGTATACTTCTTACGATTTTGTTGATAAGGGGCCGTCCATTAATTACGTGAGGTGTTTTTTCAAAAATTTGGACCCCCCCCCCCTCCCCCTTGGTGAGATTTTGCCGGACCCCCCCCTCCCCCTTTTGACCTCACATAATTAATGGACGACCCCTAACTGATGGCTTTTTTTTTTATATAATATTATCAGAGGGGTTTTGTAACGACAATTTAATTTTCATTTTAACTACTGTGTATTTCCGAAAAAAAAATGTTTTTTTTTTATTTTTCATATAACGAGGAAAGCTGACTTCAAGTTATTCCAGAACTATATTTTTTTTTTAATAAGAAAGCAGAAATGGGGTGAAAGATTCTTAAATGCTAGCTCAAACTTTAATACATTAAGAAGTACCTGAAGAACTTCAATTCTAATTTACTCGAAACGTTAAGGGTTTTCATTTTGCTTTTGTCTAATGACATATTAAAAAAAAGTATCTTCAAGGGTGCTTCTATAAAATGGCACCAAGGTTTCGGTTGCTACCTTCCGAGCAACCACTGCTTCTATAAAATAAGCCGGTTACTCCAGCCAACCAGTGACCGCTTCTATAAACACCAACCAGATTTCAGGTTGCAGTAACCGAGATGACGTATTTGCAACCGTCTGAGGAGGTGGGTTATTGCTTGTTAGGTGGGTTATTCCTTCAGTAGCAGACGATATGCGATAGACTTTCAATTTCGTTTCTATTAATTTTAATTTTTTTTTGTACATTTGCAATTTCACTTCTATTAAATTTAATTTTTATTTATTTATTTATTTATTTATTTATTTACTTTAGACTTCCAATTTCGATTCTATTAAATTTATTTTATTTATTTATTTATTTATTTATTTATTTATTAATTTATTTATTTATTTATTTATTTATTCATTTATTTATTTTTAGACTTCCAATTTCGCTTCTATTATTTTTTTTTTTTATTTATTTATTTATTTATTTTAGACTTTCCCTTTTATTTTTGTTTATTTTATTTTGCCTTTATTTAGGGCATCTTTGTCGGGTATCTTAGTTTGAGGGCGCCGGTGGCCGCTCTATGCCGCGGCCGCTGCACCGAAGGTCGGCAGGAGAGCCGGGGGTACCGGACTCGCGATGGTTTGAAAACGGAGAAATTCCGATAAGTAGTGCCACAGCTTCACGGAACCCAACCATCGGCGTTCTATATGAAACAAAGAAGTAAAATAAAATATATTTTTTTTAATGTAATCGTCGAGTAAAAAGCAACTCTGTATTGTAAAATAGAAATGTAATGTAAAATGCGTCCATTGTGTCGTCGGCTGCTATGACAGTTTCTCTTGCATAATTCTCAATTCTTGCTTTCTCTCTACTACATTACTATACATTGATAACATAATAATCTCTTCATCTGACGAGGATGAGGAATCAGTACTTGATTCTCTTTCTAACAATGGATAAAGTTCTTCTTCAACTTCTAACAACAGATCGAGAATCTTGGCAGCCATCTTTGAACACAACCAACCGGCGCCGTCTATAAAATGAAGGACTTGGGAGTAACCAGGCTCCTACGTCAGAGCAACCTGTGACGTCACAACACCAACCCGAGTGCTTGTAACCAAAACCATTGGTTCCATTTTATAGAAGCACCCCAAGTTTTCCATTTCCTAAAAAAATTTTAAATTTGGAAATAATTAAGTAGCTGAATGGTAAAAGTAGTTGAATCGTTAATAGCAAATGCATCACAGCATGCGTAAATGGCATGGCTTAATAAGCGGATTAATATGCACTGTTAAAACATCGATGTAAATAAAAAAAAGTCATTGCATCGAATATTTTTCGGTGAAAATTTTTATCTTCACTTGCAATTGCGATCTTGCCGAAAAAATTTTCAAATGCACAATTTAGATCATCTCTTTTGTAGCAAAGTTTCAAGGCGGATCCTTCAGCGGTTCAAAAGTTGTTAGAGATGTGTATTTAACACAAGAACACATACACAGACATGCGATTTTTTAAGCCACGTTCTTAGGAAATTAGGCTTAAAAAAAATCACTTTCTCACTACGTAATCTTTTAGCAGAAAAACTCACTCAGCAAATAGCGTCTTCTTCCTTAACTGAAAGCGATACATTTACGATGTGATTAGTTTCCGTCCGTGATGCGTTTAGGGTTTGTTAATAGCAATGGATCGGACAACCTATCAGAGATACCTTTTCAGGCCTGCCCTCTTTAATGTCATCCCACTTTTTTGTGTGTGTGGGGGATGCAGGGTGTAGATCATCGTCGACGTGACGGGGAAACTACAGTAGCTCAAGCCAACTTCATTGGGGCCTCATTAAGACGTGGGGCTAATGATTCCTGACATGTCAACAAATGGTTTCGGAGCCCCAAAGAACAACCCCTCCCTCGCTAGGAAGAGAGAGAGGAAACAGATGCAGCGGAAACGCCTGCTTTCAAAGAATTTATTCCATTAAAAATGGGCCGAGTTTGTCTTCTTTCAACCAACAGTGAAATTGAGGCTTTAATAAAATATATTCTTTTGGCTTATTCTTATTTGGTCATTCTCTGTTTTCTCTGTAATGCAGATTATGTAAATAGCCAACTTAAACCCTCACCTTTTTCAAGTCTGATCAGTAAACTTTTCCTAGCTAGTGGATATCAGGCAGAACAAGAAATTCTTGAAAGAACTATTTTCCTTAAAGCAATTTTTTTTTTCTATTATTTTATGTTGTGTTATTTTTAAAGTCGTGAAAATAATTATAAACGAAAATCTTCGTTTTATTTTTAAATTATAATATTTGCTGATACAAATAGTTTTGATTGTTCTATTTCTTAATATATATATATATTGTAGTGAAACTGTGTATTTAGCTTACACAGCTAAATACTTAGCTAAATACATAGCTATATACTTACACAGTTTCACTTAAATTAGTTTTAATTAAAGCTCGCGCAGATATTAAGAGGATTGTTAAGCTGATTAATATTCGTTATTGAAGACATCGAAAGAAATCCATTCTTTTTATTCTGCTTGTTTTTTTTTTTTGTTTTTTTTTTTTTGTGAACTTTACACGCTAATTCCTTTATCTGGGATTCACACGGGAAAAAATTAAAATACAAAATTCAGATGATCTAATGTCCCTACATGCTAAGTTTCAAGAATATTCAGCCAACCGTTGAAAAATTATTAAAGGGTTAAGATGGACCAATGCACAAACACGCACACATACATACAGACTGAATGATTAGATAAGTCTCACTTTTTGTCTTTTTTTTTAATGTGTCTTGTAAAATTTTTTTGGTCGACTACAACATGGCGCTTGTTTATTAAAATACAATATTTTACGTAGTAAATAAAAATAAATACGTAAATAAAAATAAATTCTTATTAGAAGTGCTACAATTTAATCATGAGCCAGATTTAAGTCTGTTCGTGATTTTAACATCGTATTATTAGTCAAACTATTACCTTTAGTCACGTAATAAATATTTTTCCTTTTACAGTTCTTAATGGCTGCTGTAATATGAGGGAGTAAGTGATAGATAAGTCATTATATATGATCTATACATTTTGAATTTTCAATTATAATCTGTGATAAATTTCAGAATTACAATAATGAAATTTTTACTAAGTGTTAGAGGTGTTTGTAACTAGATTACAGATCCAGTAAAAGATTTAGAAGAGATTATATCATTAAATAATGAATTTATTAAGAAAATATTCTTTCTTTATTTATTCATTTATTTATTTACTTCAGTCCAGCTAAAGGGAATAAATGAAAAAAAAAAAATAAAGAAAATAAAAATAAAAAATAAAACAACATTTTTTCAGCAGTAAATTCTGAACAAGATAATTTTTGTATGTACCTTAAATTAAAATTAATGTTAACTTTAATATAAAAGTAAGTTAAGCACTGATGATTATTAATAATAGTTCTTTAACTGTATTTTACTAAATATTAAAAAACAAACAGATTTATAAAAAATTGTCTTACTACATACGACCTAATGTCATATTTACACAAATACTTTACCGTAAATTGAAATGAAATAGATATTTATTGTAAAATGTAACCTACTGGCTAGTAAACAATTTGTAAATACAGACTTTTGTAAATTTAAGTCAAGAGCATATTTACATCAGTTTAAAAAAGTAAAAAGACAGAATTCTTTAATAGGAAATTAAAGTAACATGAAATAAGTGAAAAAGGTAAAAAGAAAATTATGTTAACTTACGTAAAAGGTAAAAAGAAATTATGTTAAACTTATGTAAAAGTAGTCGAAACTGTGAATTGCAAATCTGTCGTAGTACGTTCATTTTGCCCCTATTTTTCCCATTGACTCACAATGAATTGAAATCTTTTATTATTCTTTCCAAGATATAAACGATTAATTTCAATTCATGTTCATTTTTGATGCCTAAAAATCAATGTTTATCTCATTACATTTTTCGTTTTAATTTCCGCTTGAAAACTCAATACTCGAGACATTTTTTTGTCCTTGTTTTAATCACCTTTTTTTTTTTCATTAACAATCAGTAATTAACCTCCATAAAACTCGTAATGGGCCCAGCGTTAGTGAGATGGCATCAGTGTCGTCCATCACACGGCGCACTCGTCCCGGACTTCACGTAGGCAGCGTTTTTAGCAGACGCCGCAATTCGAGCCGAGCAGTCGACAGCTGCAGGCTTTGAAATTTACGATACACACTCCTCCCGTCCGACGGGGAAATGTCTTGATCTTAAGGTGACATTCTTGCTATCCTTGTTGCTGCTGCTATTTTTTTTTTTAAGCGTGGAAGAAATACGCGGAAAATAAATAAATAAAAAAAAAAAAGAAAGGTGGTGAGGAAGAAGGAAAAAAAATGGCTTTTTGGTAGAAATAAAATGTTAAGAGGTAAAAATAAAAACAAAAAACAGAATACAACGGTATTATTAATTTTAGATTTTTATAGTCAAGTATATCAACTTAGCAGGAAGAGAACAGTAGATTTTTAAGTAGCCTACCTATAATATTTTTTTCCTTTTAATTTTTTTTACTTGAAGTTTTATATTTTGTACTTCAAAATCTGCCAAATTAATTCAAAATCAGATTTTTTTCTATATTTTTTTCAGTTTACTATAACAAATAAATAATAATTTACATTTAAGAGATTATTGATCAGATTAACTTCATATTAATGAAATTTAATTGTAAAAATGGAATAATAAATTAAAAAAATAATTTAAAAGCGAGTTTTTCAAACTTTGACTAGAGCTACAAACTAAGAAATGCTAGTCTGATTTCAGATATTTATATAATTATACGAAGATTAACATGAATCAAGGATTTTTACTGCATTCGAAGTCTTACTTTCCAATTGAATGTCCTACGCTTGTCCATTTGTCTGTTTATCAGGACATCACGTTACAACGGCAGGACAGATTTTCATGAAATTTGATACATAGCTTATTTATAAGCACACTAAGATACAAGCAGATAAATTCCTCCCATTTGTCAAAAATGATCACGAAACGGTTGTATAGATTTCTTAAAATTTGATGCGATGCTAATTTGTGGTCCAAATTGAGATGAGAACAATTATTTTGGTCTTCCTCCCCACAGTCTTCAAAAAGGAAACCCCCTCTCCTCACACCTAGCGCTGCATATTCAGTTCCTACTGCGTAACGAATAGTTTAGAGTACACATAATCTACTTAAAAGAAATAAACAACGAAATCACATGTACTATTTTTTGTGCTTCACTTTTAACCTTATTGGATTCTGATGTTTCAGTTCTATTTTTACTTTCAACATTTAGGACATTTAAGAATCGAAAGTCATTACAAGAAAACTATGAAGACAATCAACAAGTTAAACAAAAATCAATTCCCAAAAGGCAAGATACAGTCCAAAATGTTGAAAGTAAAAATTTATACTATTTTTATTATCTACTTAATCCGTCAATAAATAAGTTAAAAAATACTTATGCTGACCATTATATCTTGTGTTTATATGGTAATGGGAGAGAAGAATTTTGGAAATTAAAGCTTTTTTTTTTTTCAAAGACTTCGTTTTTTTCCCCATCAACTTCCTCTTTTAAAAAATTATATATGGAAAAAGAAAAAAATCACTTCTTTGACTAATTAGCTAACCTTGAGGCTATCTTTTGAGCCTTTTCTTTCAGTTCTGAACTCGTTGTGGTCTAAATAAACCTGTCTGACCTGCACCTAATAGGTCTTTTTTTGTTTTTGTTTAATTACTTCATTAGTAAAAAATAAATCAAATAAATAAGAAAAGAAGTAGGTAATTAGTAAAATTAAATTACAGTTGTATTTTTTTTTTTGACTGCGCATGCGTAGTTTTACCATTCCGTTTTGAAATGTTTTTCTTTTTTGTCCCTCTTTTTATATACATCTTACGCTAAAACGATTGGATGGCTTTCCTTACAATTAGATACGTTGTTTATTTATGATCGAGCTTAAATTATGAGAACGATTAATTTGCTCTCTACTAATCAGCTCTTCCCCAAAATTGATTCTCCCTCCTTTAATTCCATGTTTGTTCCCATTAAGCCGCGTGCAGACCGAAGCTCCAACGGATACCAAGGCACTTGTGGACAGGTATTTGGATGCGTTGGAATCGATGTGTACGGCGGTGGCGAACGCAACACAATGCATTCAACAGTTTCCAAGGCGACCGTTGGCGTTGGCCTGCGTTCGGTCGCTTACCGGTACTTTGTCTAAGAGATGTTTGATTTGCTGTGGACGAGTTAAAGCTAAATCCGATGTGAGCGACAACATTTTATCAAAATCAAAATCATTTCCAATCGTTTCCAATCCCAACGTCAACGAACACATTCGGTCGAGTTGGCGTTGGTTTTCATCGGAACTTGGTCTGAACGCGGCTTTACACAAAGGATACCTGAGCAAATTTCCAGGTTCAGATCTACGCTTGTAATACAATTAATATGTAGTTTGTTAAATCAAAATATAATTTATTTCATTACATCTGAAAGGCTAAACAATATTACCTGTTCATTCAGGAATATTCATTCAGGAAACAAATGAATTAAATTATGGTTCTTTTTAACATAAACTTAACAAGACATCGCCGAAAGAACTTGAAGGCAACTTCCTTAAAAAGTTGCTGCTTTGTTTGTTTATTTAGAACCTGAGAAAATAGTAGAAAGCAAAAATCTTCGTAAATTTATTAATTGTAATATCTATCGAATAGAAGCACATTCTTTAAATGTCATTCCTAATTCATTAAAGTGCAAAACTTAGTTCAGATGTTGAATCTAATTAATTTTCTTCTAAACCCACAGCACGTGTAGATGGCGGATTACTAAATGGGTTAATGTTTTATCTATTGTTTTTCTGAATGGATTTTTGTTACTTTCAAGCACAAATTTTTCGACAGGATCCACATTTTTTTTTCAAATACATAAGTTAGATCCAGAGGTATTTTTAGGTTCTGCGAGATCTTAGAAAAGCATGGTTTCATTAAGCTTATACTTGGTGTTAACCTTGGCTATCCATTGCATCGTATTAACAGGCCGGGGGATTAATTTTGAAGACTGAGAGTGGGATGGTGATCAAAAAAGATCGTGGTCGTATTTTAAGTTAAATTAAAAATAAGAATTATATCAAATTTTATAGAAGTCAGTCCAGCCGTTGTAACGTAGGACTTCCAGTGTTATTTTCTGAGGAATGGGAGGGTTGGCGACGAAACTAAATGGCCCTATGTTTTAAGTTGGAATAAAACTAAGCTACCAAATTATATGGAAATCCGTTCAATCGTTTTAACGTAATGCCCGTACATAGACAGACAAACAAAGAAGAAAAATTAATAAAGTGGAATGGCAAGTCTTAGCGTCTATCGTTTACCCGTGAAACCACCTCTTATCTGTAAACATGCAGGCCAAGTTTAAGAATTATTCATTTACCAATTCAAAAGTTATGAGATATCCATCTCACACACAAACAGAAACTGATTGCTGTAAGCCTCGCTTTTCTTGGAAAAATAGGCTAAAAAAACAAAAATAGTCCTTTTTTTTTATTTTTACAGTTCTTTCTGTTTTGATGAACTTAACTTCGAGACAAACACATACAATACGGATATTTATCACTTGTCAGTAACAAAGGGGGAACATTAATGCTTCACGCGATGCTTATCTAGGTATCTTTTTTGTGGGTGGTCTGTTCCCTTCGAGATCCAACCCCCTCCTCAGTTGGAATGGGAAGATCCAGGCCCAGTGGGAACATTCGAAATAAATAAATCCGAACTGCTCATTTTATTTATGACTCGGCAAGAATTCTGACAATGTGCGAGGGAGGGAATGAAAGGTCTTAATCTCTGACCCCTAGATGGGTCTGTGGGTTGGTTAGCAACACTTTCCAAGACCCACCCCTCATCATAGATATCCAAAGTTACCCCCCAAGTCTCTCATAGACCCTTTTTTTGCTTGTGTTGTTTTGTTTTCAATTTTATGTCTCAATTGAAGGGTGGCTCAATTCTTTCTTCTCATGAAAATAATATCAAATCAAACCCATTCAAAAATAAACAATTTAAAATTAATTGTAAGTTAAATTACAATGTAATTAGCAGGTCTCATTCTTTAAGACCTGAAAAATCCTAAATATATGCACGCACTTACCACTTCAAAAATTCGAAAATCTAAACTATAAAAATTCAAATGTTACTATTCAATTAAAAAGGGGAAAAAACGAAAACAAAAAAACGTCGGTTTATATCTTTCAACCAAAAAAAAAATTACAGGAGATACGATTAAAGTTTGCATTTTTAAACGCTTCATAAAATCGTATTATGCATATAATACTCATAATCTATATTACTAAAATCTTTTATTTCTCTGTCTGCCGGCGCAATTGTTAATTATTAGTTTCTCTTGCTGAGAAATTCAGATTATAAGATTTTCTTTCTTTTTTTTTCGCCTTGAATGGGATTTGAACCGAGGACCTTCGTCCTCGCAGTCAGGAACGCTAACCATTGGACTACTTCTTGTCCCTCAATATCCAATCCTACTTTTATTCTGTTTGTTCGCGCGCTATCAAATAATGAGTTCATTCAAATAGGAATAAAATATCACTTTTTGCCATAACCGCTTGGAATCCATTCTTCTTGGTTTATCTCATACTTACCAGAGGGAGACAGGGGGATGGCCTGGTTTACTTAGAAATGAAAAATAAGAATCAAAAGAAACTTTCCTAAAAATACAAGACTCTGGTGACTAAATAATTCGACAGGAAAAAAAACAAAGAATCTGAAAAAAATATATCGAGTTTTTAGTGTACTAGACATACTTTAATATTTATTTTAATTTTCTTTTTGAGGTCTATGGAAAAAAGTCGTCCAAGTTTTAGTCTTATTTTTTTTTAATTAATTACAGCATTTATTACTTTGTCGAAAGTAATGCTGCGAATTCTTTGACTTGATTCAATCCATTTTTTTCAATGACTCTTTCCATTTCATTTCGTGGTCATCCTGCACTTTTTGTTCCCTACAGGACCCAAAATTGCTCTATTATCTAAATCCTTGTTTTTGTCATTGTTTTGATCAGTGACACAATCATTGAAGCCTCTGTTCGTGTGATTGGCTTCTGTCATCATTTTCATCACCAGTCTCATCATTGGAAAGTCTTCTAAAGTTTGTGTCAAAAGCTATTTCAACGATGCAACTGGTGATGAAAATGATGACAGAAGCCAATCACACGAACAGAAGCTTCAATGATTGTGTCACTGATCAAAACAATGACAAAAAAACAACACAAATTACACGATCCAAGAGCCGTAATAAATGATCAAAACAATGATCAAAATTATGATCGTGTGATTTGAACATAACCAGTTTGACTAATCTTGTGTTTTCTGTTCTTTCTATGTGTTGGTTTCTATTTTTAATCCAACTGCCTCAATTCCTCTCTAATGATATCACTTCTAATTTTGTCTCTCAGAGATAGTTGTGTAATTTTCATTAAGTTTACATTTGTGTTGTTTCATATTTATTTGTTTTTACTATGGTAAAATGTCAAATGCCAACTCACAAGACTTAAAAGTTACTGATATATCCTCGTTCTTTCGTCAAAGTAAATTGAAACAATTCAAGCTAGAATGTTAACGATATTAGAAAGATATTAGTTGACTGAACTTGGTACAGTCTGTCTTAGATTTCTGCAGATCACTATTGATGGATAACAATGATATTGATGCATGATTTATTTCTGTTATATCTACATAACGATCAATTTTAATTATCATTATTCACTGTTTCATGGACCAAACAGAGACAAAACATACGTCAACGTTAGTCACCTAATAAAGCTCCAAAGAATTTTGAGACTTACTATAGATAAAAATGCTAGTATATAAATTAGCTTCGGATAGAGAAAGCAAAATTTAAACAATTCTATGTCATCTGGATACAAATGGCGACTTTGCAAATATAAAAACACTGATTAAAAGGTCAATTTAAAGAAAAAAAAATTCATTGATATGTAATTAAGCAATCTAATGTGTATTTTAGCCGTGCTGGCGTAATCGTGCGGTCCCGGCGGCGGCCAGCCGTGGCGGCCAGTGCGCCAGTACCTGGGTTCGAATCCCGGCAGTGGCATGGCTGTTTCAATTTCCTTTCCTGTGTTGTCCAGCCTCTTCTTCACTTCCTCTTCGGTCTTCCTTAATGGCATCAAGATGCAAGATCTCTAACTCTCTACGCTGGTATCTGTAATGTATCTGAAAATTGAAACACTAAGATTTTATACTAATGTGTAACAATGCAAAAGATGAGTAATTAGTTTTCTAAATAAACTTGTGTTATTATCTAACGGGGATCAGTCAAGAATCCATTCGTACGGCGTTTGCGAATCACTGCTTAACATCAAGAGAAACACTTCTTTTGAAGACCTGACTGGGCGTAAATCCGAACTAAGTAATAATATCTGCATAAAATGCTGTTGCTTGTAACATCCCACAAAACGTAGAGGTAGATACAGTAAACTGGTTATCTGGGAGATTTGAAATTTTGTTAGCCAAATATGCGGCTAACAAATTGTGTGATGATCGTATATGTGATGATCGACATCCATTGAAGTTTGGATGATAGTTGCTCTTAATCATGCCTGAAGATCCACATGAGAGAAGTTATTCAAAAAAATATAAACCAATTAACAAATAAAATTGACACTTAAAAATTAATTTTATATCTAATTTTACAATTATATTGCGCACACGGTCTAAATATAGATGGAATTTTAATAATAATATTATATTATTCTTCATCGCATTATTTTTTACATTCATTCACGAATCAGTTTACAACAGTTCAGTTTTTCAATTATAGATATCACTGAGATATCTGGAACGATTAATCCATTAATAATTGCCCCGCCGTTGTGACCTGAACTGTAAATAACTGAATGACAATTTTGATCATTTTCGTAATGTAGACAGGTGTCCACGTTTTTACAACATAAATTACTGTTTTATTGCTGTAAACTACTTAAAATCCAGCGTAGCTTTCACCACTTATAATAAACCAAGGCTGTTTTTGTATTTTACGGTATCCATTCTGTGCAATTCCAGTTAGCTTACTTCAGTTGCCTTTGAGGGTATTGTTCAGTCCTGATCACCAACAAAATAATTTTTTTTCGTACTCTTAAATAGTGAAAAAAAAAACCTGCCCCCTCGGAGAAGTTCTTAGCACATGAGGGCTTTAAGAAATCATGAAATAGCCTATTTATATACATACTCACTTCCAAAAGTTAAGCACGGAGCGGTAAAATGCAAAAAAATGGACAAGTAGTGCTTTGATTGACATGAAATGCTCACAAGTAAGTAGCTCTATGTTTATTCATGAAATAAAACAAAGAATTACATATAGATATAAACAAAATATTGAATTTTCATAAATTATAAGATGACGTCCTATTTGCGTCATTAACAAAATTATGTTTAAATTCAACACAAACAATAAAAACCGACATTAATAGGGTATGTGAGCATCCCTCACCTGCATACAAAGCTTACAGCGTGTGATCATGCTTGTTACGAGGTGATCAACCACCGCAGAGTCCAGTAATCGCCATTCCTCCTGTAGGACAGTTTCTAAAGCTCTGAGAGTGGCTGGAGGTGGGAAACGTCGACATACAGCACGGCCGAGGGCATCCCAAAGATTTTCAATTGGATTAAGGTCCGGCGAGTTAGCCGGCCACTCCATACGCGCAATCCCCTCATTCTCCAGAACGGCGTCAACGATGGCAGCTCTATGGGGACGCGCATTATCGTCCATTAAAACGAAAGAAGGACCAACTGCTGCAGCGTACAGTTTCACAATGGAGTCTAGGACTTCATCTCGATACCGTACAACAGAACCTAGCCTGTAGATATGCAGGTCGGTGCGATATCCCAATAAAATCCCTGCGCAGACCATGATGCTTCCACCGCGGAATGCGTGATGTTCGGTGATGTTCTGGGGCCGATTGCGTGTTCCTTGTTCCCTCCAGACCCTTACAGGCTTATCATCGGGTTTTACGGCAAATCTGGACTCATCTGTGAACATAACGTTACCCCAATCAGATTCACATGCTGGGGCACCACTGTAATCGTGCCCCTCTGTATTGGACGGATAAAGGAACACAAATTCGTGGTACCCCGGGCGTACAGACCACTCATGTGTAGCCTTCGACGGACAGTAGTGGCAGATATCGTCTTACCAATGGCCGCTGCAACCATAGATGTCACACGCGTGAAGATCTATCTTGGATCCGCTTGGCTACAATAGCAATATATCGATCTTCCGCGGGGGTCGTAACCCTTGGACGACCGGCTACAGGTCTTCGGGCAACTGTTTGGCTGGTTTGGAATTGTTTCAATGATCGTGAAATGACGGAATAATGAACGCCGAAGAAACGAGCAACATCTGTTATAGACTGTCCTGCTTCAATGCGTCCGACAGCCCGCCAGCGCTCAGAATCTTCCATTCGTCTTCTGGAAGCCCTAGAAACAAGTCTAGCTTGAAAACAAATCGTACGAATGTTCTAAACACCTTTCATCAGCACTTACTTGCAACTCCTGTAACCCTTCACAATGCCGGCTTCTTACTGCCTGTTTTGCATATTTTTCGACGCGAAACCGTGATTGGCTGTTACCTATATAATTTGCATACTTCCTTCTACCTTTGCAGCAAATTTAAGCTTCTTTAATTTAGATCTCTTACGGAAATTAACATTTTTCTTCTACGTTGCTTAACTTTTGGAAGTGAGTGTAGATAATCAGACTCCAGTAACCACAAAAAATAAACAAAAACAAAACTATTACTTAAGCTTTGATTATTTACATATATTGATACCACACAATATCTCTCAAATGATAAATCTTATTCTTTCAAACAAACAAATTGAAAAAAACAAAAAAAAACAAAAAAACAAATTTGCAATAACAGTTCATAGCTCTACAATAAATGTCGCTGTTTTCATTTCTTCTAAAAAAAGAAAAGGAACCAATAGCCCGTATAATATAAATGTTATCTCTACTTGATAGTGTGTTGTTATTTGCACAAGGGATAAATAAACTATTCATAATTTATTCAAATCCTTCCTCTTTTTACTAGTACTGCGGCTTTAGGCCCACAGTTACAAATCCTAGAATTTCATAATACGCCATAGACGAGGGAAGGAAAGGAAGAGAAGAAGTAGAAAAATTACAGAAAAGAAAGGAAACATCCCTGACAGCTCAGGGTATCGACCTCTGACATGTGAATATCATCGTAGAAAACTGTTGTCCTAGAAGACACTCTTCCTCCTCTTTTTAACTAAGATATTAGTAAATTTCAATGAATAAACTCAATACAAGATCTCCGAGGTATTTCTAATTTTCTAGAGCATTCGACGTGTTTGATGTATCGTCACTCTTGCTATGAAGATTTACATTTATTAAAATAATTTTAATATGTGCACATTTTAATTATCATAAAATTAACGGCCAACACACAGGACT
>JAFIDM010004315.1:57757761-57798325 GCA_023159025.1 Thereuonema tuberculata | reverse complement strand
TATATATATATATATATATATATATATATATATATATATATATATATTATGTTAGCTTTGTAAAACTACTTAATCCCAGAACCCGTTTGGTAGGGATTCGTATTCCTAACGGGACTGAAATGTAATTTAAAATAATTAAGGAATAAAAAAAAAAAAAAAAAAAAATTATTATTATTATTATCATTATTTTAATCGTGAAAACGACAAAAGTGAAAAGATCACATCTATAATCCAATTATAACTTCTGCCCAAAATGAACAATAGACATTTCCTGAAAAAAAAGAATTAAAGAATTATTTATTTGAATTGTCTAAATTGGACCAATTTTAATTACATCAAATGATCCGCAATGGATTAGCTAAGATTTAATATTCGTTGTTTAAGACAATGAAGTAAAATATAGGAAAGAAATCCATTGTTTAGATTCCAATGCTTTTCTATGGGAATTTTTACCGCCTTTCGAGCAAATTTCTCGATAACGACCTATTTGGAAAAGATTTCAAATACCAAAATTAGTTCGTACCTAAACCTCAAATTTGCTTACCAAGTTTCAAGAAGATGCACTCAACGGTTTACAAGCTATTAAGAGACGACACGGATAGAGAGACTGACTGATGAGCTTCACTTTCCTGTTGGTAAACAGGCTAAGAAAGAGAAGGAAAAATCCCTTGGAATGACAGATGACTTTTCACACGTCTTCCTTACATCGCAGGATACAGTGGGGCAACATAATTGGCTTGGATTTTGGACTTTGTGACATCTTAGTCAAGAATGGCACTTGGCCTGACCAGGAACATTCAGGGTAGAACCACGACAAACAATTTACCTCTGATATCGCAATAAATTCAAACAGATTCCAAAGAACAGAAAAAAAAATGGAGTCACTTGAAATCTATGTCTTCAGAACCATCATAACATCGTCTGACAACTCATTTCCCCAACTGTTATCTGAGTTTTATGTTTCCGCCAGAGTGGGTTCGTAAATTACGTCAACTGATGACCACAGACATAGAAGCAACAACATTCCCCCTTCCCCTCTATCATTAAGAATTTATAGGGGATAATCTGCTTTTTTATTAGTTCTCCCTCTTCATTTCTTAAGTCAGTATTCCACTAAATATTATTACACTTTAATACTCACTTGTCAATAATTTATTGAATTTCATGAAAACTGGTTTGGTCCCACAATCAGACTGCCTTTAAAGACAAGAGTCCTGAATATTCGCTAGTTTCACGAAGTAAAAGGTTTACCTTATCGTTACCTGACGATATGTTTAAACCATGTACAGTATTTTGTTTTACGGTACCTGTCTGTTATTTGCAATTAAATCAATTAATTTTTGGTAGTAATAATCTCCAATAATCATAAAGCGAATTAATTTTAGATGTATAAATATATAACAAGTATACATTCATGTAATTCCAAACGATAGGCCTCTTGATAATACCCTGATAACAGTGCTGTGGTTCTCAAAGGAATTTTAAAAGACATAAACAAGTTATTATTAATTTTAAACAGTAAAAAAAAAAAGCCTAATTACCTTAAACTTCATATTTTAAAGTCGTGAAAAGGAAAATCTATAACAGAAATTACAATTTCTGTTGAACATAAAATAGAAATTTTCCATTTTTCCTCAAAAAAAAAAAAATAAAAAAAAAAATATCCGCTTTTACTCAAATCTGCTTGTTTTCAATTATACCAAAACCACTTGGAATTAGCAGCTAAAAGGAATAATATCTATTCTTGGACATCATTGTTTCAATTCTAATAGTTTTCTATGGGTCCTCTCTCTAATTTTCCAACAAGGACCCACCAACAAGGTATGAAAAATCAGATTCTCTTGTCCGTAAATATTCATGCCAAATTTCAAGAGCACCCTTCCAGCTTTCAAAAAATCATTAGGAGGAACACGTACAGACGAACATTTCCACGAAACTTATTTGCCCAGGAAGGTAGGCTAAAAAAATAGTTAGGTCTTTAAAATCTATCTTTTCCAACTTGCTTCATTGTTCCATTTTGTACAGGTATTTTTATTACCTTCTAAAACCTCAGAAGTAAATTTCAATTATCTATTAGGCTTTCTTTGTCACCTTTTGGCTGCTTTTTTTTTTTTTTTTTTTCATTTTGGAATTTGAACTCGGCCACCTCCACCCTCTTTCTTTTTTTTTTAATTGTACTATCTTTTCTTGGGACACGTACTCAAGATTTATGACCTCCTGCTGGTCCATCCAGACCTGATCGCCCCCCTACGTTCGTCGCGATCGCAAGCAACAACACGAAACTTACATTAAGAGGACCTCGGTTAGCACAGCGGACGGTGTCACAGGAAATGAGACGCCTGCGAAATTTCTCGCCCCTCCTATCGCTACATTCAGAAAACAGCTTTGGTCAAAATCGTTACATGAAACAAAAATTTCTCTTCCTGTCTGCCTTCCAGACCCAGATCCATTGAAAAGCCACTAGTCATTGTCTGTCGCCTGTGGAATGTTTTCAATAGAAGTTAGGCCTAATTCTTTTGTTCTTCGTTATCTGAACAGCAAGCAAACATTAGGTTTTCTAATTAATTCGTGATTTTAACTAGTAAGAAGTTGGAAGTCGACTTTCCTTAAAAACATTATTTCTTAAAGAAATTTAAATTATTATATATTTTTTTAAAGTCGTAAAAAAAATGAAAACGATAAGTCGATATTTATTTTAAAAATACATCTTCTGAATACAATAATTTGTAGTGTTTAATCATCAGACTTAATTAGAAAACTTAAGAAATTTTTTCTGTTTTTCTGAAAAGAATAATAAAACCCACATCATTGTTTTGAATTGTCTAAATTGGATTAATTTTAATCCGATCTAAATTGATCGGAATGGATTAGATTTAATATTCATTGTTTAAGACAGTGAGGCATAGAAATCCATTGTTTAGATTCCACTGCTTTTCTAAGGGAACTTTTATCGCTTTTTCCCGCTGATTTGTCTACAAGGAACCATTTGGAAAAGATTCACGTTGATCGGCCATATTCCTCTAATTTGTATATCAAGTTTCAAGAAGGCCCATGTAGCGGTTCAAAACTATTAAGAGGACAAACGGACATACAGACTGACAAGAGCTGATGAGCTTCATTGTCCTGTTGGAACGTAAGCATTTGTCCTATCCTGAAATTTTCAATTTCGATTAATTTCTAAAATTTCTTTCTCGGAAGCGAACTAACAGATACAGTCGAACCCAGCTATTACATTCCCGCAAATTACGTTTTCCCGTAATTTACAAAATTTTTTCTCGCTCCCTTCAATTTTCTTATTTTAATAATTTTTTTTCCCTATCTTTACGGTCATAATATGAAACTTCCCGCAATTTACGTTGTTTCCATCAAACAGAGTAAAAAAAAAAGAAAAAAAAGATTGCCTCCATGCGATATATCCATTGTCTCGATACTCGGTCTTCGTTCGGTTTCGGCTTCATTCTTGTTACCTCGTCTACCTTGTAACATAGGACTTATATTTTAAAGTGATTAAAAAAAAATCTGTATGATAAATTTTCTTTTTTCTAAATTAAATATTTAATAATTGTAATATTTAATATAGTCCTGTTCTTGGTATGCGGAAACAATTTCCCATAATTTACACTTTCTCGCAATTTACACCATTTTTTTCAGTGTTCCTTGGAAATTGAAAAGAGGGATTCGACTGTATATATAAAAACTAAACGGTTAATTTTATTACAACTTGCGATTTTAGTTTATTTAAGTTAACTTTTACAACATAAAGTAAAGTTTTTGTAGATTTATTTTTTATTTTGCTGATCTATTTTGCCTTCTCTACAAAAAATTGTGCGGCTGCCATTCTAAGAACTCAAATTGTAAAGATAGGACTCACATTAAACAAAACTAAGATGTGAATGTCAAAATAGGGATGATTTGTTTGAAAAAGCCGAAAACCGAAATAACTTTTCATAGTTACTAACTTTAGAAGATCTGACATATTATTTAACATTTATCATATTTAATGTAATAATTAAACAAAGATGCAATTGGCGTGGCAGCTTTCAGCTATGAGATAATAGTGTATCAAACAATGTAAAAAAATTAATAAGAGAGTTGAAAATAGGAAAATATCGAGAATTTACAATTATCCATTCATGCCTCGGACTAGCGTCAATGGGAATCTAGGATAGCTGTTTAATCCTTAACAGTCATCAGCCAGATCTATGCATGATAATTCGACGGCGTGAAATGCTGAACATCTCCTTCCCCTCCCGGAAGTGGGATCCCATAAAAACTAACAAGAAAATCACGGTCACGAATAGAGTATCAAACCCTCGGCCAGCTGAACCTCGGCCAGCAAAAGACATTTTAGTAAAGGGACAAATAAGACCAAATTATTTAGTTGTCCATTCACTAAGTTGATTTTTTTTCCCCATAGCTATTTTCCAAGTAGTTGTAAAATTGATATTAACTAAAATTGGTAGATTTTCATTGTAAAATTCTACACCTACTTCTAAAATTTTAGTTTAGTTGATCGAATAATGTGTGGGTTACAGCGATTATTGCATTTTAAAAATTTTGCATTCTGGCAGTTCATTTGTCGTAGCGCTGTACATATTGGTTCGATATGTATATAAAAAACGTTGGGATATTGGAAATTGCAATCTGTACCAACTTACAAAATTTCATCTGTCTAGTTTCTATAGAAACTATAGAAGCTAAGTTATCATGATCACAGACAAACTTAAAATTGAATTTTAAAACTTTATTGTAGTTATTGTATTCTCTTTATTCTCTTTCAAGCATTTTTCAAGCAATATCAACTTTTAATATCGTGCGGATATAATCATTAAATGTTTAAATTGCTCATTATAAAACTAAAATTACATGTATATAAATAACGATTTTTAGTTTTATTGTGTAATGAAATGTTTTTTTTATATAAGAACAAACAAAGTTTTTATACTTTACAAAAGGAAAATAAGGCTCATCATGTTTGTCTCCCGCTAATAAGCTATTTGAACGGTTTTATGGATCATCTTGAAACTTGGTATGTATATTCGAGAACTAGAGATGACCTTGACTTTTTATATTTTGTTTTGTTTTTGTAGTTTTTATGATTTCAAAAATAAATAAATAAATAAATAAACAAAATAAACAAAATTAAAATACATGAATCATCCGCTTTTCCAACGGTCCTTTGTGGATGAATAAAAAAGAAAAGTTATTTTGTGTTTCCTGATCATCCACAAAAATACAAAAGAATAAAAGTGTAAATATATACTATATTATTCTAGTACTTTATTAAAGTTAAAGTAAATGAATTTTTATAACAATGATTTAATGTGATTTTTGGGCTAAGCGAAATCATCACAATGCCTAGTGTTGTTTGGATGCTCTGCAGTAACGATGTGAAAAAACAAAAACAAGTAGTCGTTGGTACGGATCAAAATGATCAAAAGGAATAAAAAAAGGTTCTCTTTAAGTTTTTATTTAACAAGTCATATAAGTAATAAAGAACAACCAGTTAAATGTCGCTAAGATACATGTGTAGACAACTTGAAAATAAATATAAATACCGTATATGCTCCAATAGAGGCCCCCGGCGTTTATTTGCAAAACTAGCCTCAGCTCCCGGCGCTTAATAGAGACCGGCTGCTATTAGAGGCCGGCTATTATTACCAAAAACCTTCAGAACGCAATATTTTTATACATAAATACCGGCTAATATTATAAACAGCTACTTTATTTGAATTTCACATGCTACATAAGACTGTTAAAGGTAAATGGCAATGTCTTTCTGTACCTTTCGGTGCTTTCGTCGTCCGAATCCGCAATGACGGGTGGCCGCCTCACCGTATTCCACCGCGCGAATTTTAAAGGCAATGTCAGATGACCGTTTCGCCGGCATTTTGTAAGGCAATGTAGCGTAAGGTATTATAGTAAGGTATTTATAGTCGTATTTATAGTTATATTTATAGACTAAAAGATACGGACGCTTACACTAGTTCCGGTAGGCAAATATCAAAGACCCGGCTACTATTAGAGACCGGCTACTATTTGGCCGTGTCCCCTCTGCAGCCCGGCGCTTATTAGAGACCGGCGACAATAAGAGACTCGGTGTTTATTGGAGCATATACGGTACTTACAATTAGCTATTCACCTCAGAACAATGTCTACACAGATTCCTGTTGTTAAGCGAGAATCAACAAAATGAAGACCAAGTGTTCCATAAAAGTTAAGGGGATGTTTAGCGACTGAATTCATGGTTGAATTCCTTCATTGGAAAACGAATCTTATTCAAAGTAAACCGACTATCAAGTATTTATCCTGAACTTTCGGATATAAAGAATATATTTTTCACGCTATGGATGTCATGGTGATTCTGAAAAGTATCGTATACCAGATGTAAATTTATATTTAGAAGAGAGTAAGTAATTTAATGTAATATAAGGAAGAAAATATATTTATTATTCTAATTTTAAACCAACGCGTCTTTTGATTTTATTTTTCCATTTGGTATTTATCATCGGACCAAACATTATATATTTAGTTGAAGCCAAGCATTGATACACACTTTTTTGACTTTTTTCAATTATAACCAGAACCCATACAATCGAAGCGTGGACTGCTCTTTGGACCTATTTCTTTATTTCCACGATCTTTCGTGCACTTCTGCGACCGTTCCCATCATTCAAATATACTATATATTCAAAGTCCACGTATGTAAGAATCAAAATATTTGATTAATTTAATTATTGTTCATTTATTGTACTTTTGTATACAGCTTAATAACAAACTATATACAGTGCAACTTGGATAATTCGAACGTCTTTAATTCGAAATCGTGGTTAATTCGAAGATTTCTCTTAGTCCCTTGAATTTCTTATTAAATCAATGTTAAAAAATCGTGGATAATTCGAAGTTCAACTTCCTTAATTCGAAGTTTTTTATAAAAAATTTCGAACCATAACGACTTTTCGGCGTTTCATCGTTAAGAAATTCGACACGTGACAACTGAAATCCCCTTCCCGCCACCGTCCGACACATGACGCCATTCGACACGTGACGCTTCAGACACCATTCGAGCTTCCTGCTGTCAGTGTCACCATGTCTTTCAGTAAACCACGCGTGTACAAGAATTTAACGTTCGCTGAAAAGGTCGCCGTCATTCGCGAGGTTGAAAAGGGTATGAAGAAGAAATGCCAAATCGTCAACGAGTACGGGATAGCGCCGAATTTCGTCGTCCACATTGAACGACAAACCAACATAAGTGAAGCTGTTTTCTGTTCACTAAACATGCTTGACGATTTTGCTAACCTTAAGCGACTGAATTTTACAAAACAATCAGACATTGCACAATTTTTTGAAAAATTATAATTTTCTGAATTGAATGTAATATGTACTGTAGCTTACGTAATATAAATCTTATTTTGTTTACATACATATAGTGTTTAAGTCTTTCATACCATGATCTTTCTGAATAAATATTTACTTATTGACAGAATAATCTTTTCAAGCATTTAGTGGACCTGAAATTAAAGTTAAAAGATGTAACTTGTTTAATTCGAAGTCTTGGATAATTCGAAGTTTTGTAGTGGTCCCTTCAGCTTCGAATTATCCAAGTTGCACTGTATAGTGTGATAGTTAGATTTCGCACGCATTCGCAAGTGATATGAAGTGCGGTGTTAACATTTTTCGGCGATCATTTTTGCGAGATAAAAAAATGACTAGATCTCGCATTCCGACGATTTCGGTTTTCGATAGAGCTCTGGTCCTGTGTAATGGGCGAGGGGAGGAATTAAAAAATTAAAGAAATTAAAAAAAAAATCACATTTTAATGAAAGAGTAAGTTCTATAAACTTGCTTGTTTTTACATCCGCACTCGAGTCAGCTACTACAGGTTTGCACAATATCTTATATGCATCGGAGAGGGAAAAAAAAAGGATTAAGGACATACAAAAAAAAAAAAACATACAACCTTTTAAATGCAATTTGAAGTCAAAATTCTTATGTCCGTCCATCTATCTGTGATCAGGATTACTCAATAAACTGTTAGTGTTAAAATCTAAACTTTTTTTAGGAAGATATTAATACAAACGAAACCAATAATGAAGGAGTTATGAGCAAAATACGTTGTATTTATTAAAATTTTTCATTTCCTTTGTCTGTGACAAAGTCATTGTGATAAGAAAGTTGAAATTTTTATGGAGAAGTATACGATCTTTAGTGAATTTTTTTATTGAAAAAAGTGAACCCTGCTATAAAGATTTACGATAAACTAAGCAAAAAAAAAAAAGACTCCTCCCCCCCCCAAAAAAAAAATAATAAATAAATTCAAGGAGTTTGAAGAACATAAAGATTATTTTTCATAAAATTTTAATTTATTTTTTTAAAATTTTGTTTTTTTAAAGATTTTTTATAAAAACAATAAAAAACGAAAAGCTTATGTTTATTTTCGAATTCTAATTTATCTGATGAATAGAAAAACACAAAATTCTCATTTCCTGATAAAAAAGAATAAATTAATTAATGGACCACTTGAGGTTTACGCCCCTATCGACGTCACATATGACTTGTAAGCACATGCGGCGAGATCTTATGGGATAAACAAACATATAACTGTGTGTGAATCTATATTACTAAAATCTTTTATTTGTCTGTCTGTCTGTCCGGCGCAATTGTTAATTTCCTCTGAAAAAATTACTATAACGAAACGTTCGCGACGGGAATCGAACCTGCAACCTTGTGATCTGAAGTCAGAAGTCTTATCCATTAGGCCACGGGGACTACATTCAAATTATTGTTTCTTATCACTTCCTTTGTGTGTGTGTGTGTGGCGCAATGAGAGAAGAGCCAAAGGAAAAAAGAAAATAACTCATTAATTTTAGCCTACTAGATTAAAATTTAAATTTCAATATTCATTAACATTAAGGTGTCAACAATGGCGCACGCTACCAAATAATGAGTTCATTCAAAAAGGAATAAAATATCACTTTTTGCCATAACCGCTTGCAATCGATTCTTCTTGGATTATCTCATACTTACCAGGGGGAGACAGGGGGATGGCCTAGTTCTTAAAATATCGTCGATTTTTGATATTTCAAGACGGATGGTTCAGTATTGTGCAGATCCTTATTGTAATAATTCTGTGAAAACGCTTGGAATATCCTTATTTAATATAATAATTCCTCTACATCTACACCGGTTAAAACAAAGCATATGGCTTTGTTTATCCCACATGCGAAGCAGTAGCCTGGTGGAATATGTTGTATTGATAACTACGAAGCCCCGCCTATCCTCAAGTGGTTCATTAAATTATATCCTTCTTTGAAAATATATTGCTGTCGTCTTCTTCAATAGGCGATAATGAACTCTACATCCAATCTGAAAATTCTGGAAGGCTTACAATCGTTGCATCCAAATCAAATCTTTTAGTTCAGCCTCTATATCTACTAGGGTTAAAACTAAGCACGTGGCTTTGTTTATCCCACAAGCCAAAAAGTAGACTGGTGGGATATTTTGGAACTACGAAGCCCCGCCTTTCCTCAAGTGGTCCATTATGTTGCCGAAATAGCTTTAACTTTAATTAAAAGCGCATTAATTAATGGATTAATGTTAAAATCTATTGATATTAGATTCTATTACTCTTCAATAAGGTTTCTGTCATTTTTTCGTGCTAATTGGAAAGATTTCAAATAAAAAAAAAGTTACATCGTCTCTAAATATGCTTACAAAGTTTCAAGAAGATCCATCCAGTGGTTTAACAGTTAATTGGGGATGGAGAAACACACCCACATACATACACACACACATACACACACACACACACACACACACAGACAAAAACATACAGTGAATGATCTGAGAAGCTTTACTTGCCACAAAAGCCTGCTAGCAAAAACAAGGATATGTTAAATACTGTTCAGCATGCAGCTGTACTTTCTTTGGGAAGTGACGCCAATCTTATCGTCTTCCTTTATTACGGAGGTCTCTAATTAGACTCCTTTTCAATAAGAACTGTAGGAGAAACCTAGATATCTTTGTAACCTAAATTTCAAAAATGTATTATGAGACACTGAATGCCAGCACGTGATTCCTTTGGAAGTTTCCACATTGTTCTAGAGAGAGCAAAAAAGTCCGCCTTGCATTTCCCCCCACCCCCACCTCCTGTCACAAACGCTACGAAGACACGCTATCAAAACAAGAGGTGAGAAGTGCCATTCCACTTGCAAACATAAAAAGCCCGTGCCCCAGGTGTCAAAACAGCGCCATCCCAGTCATAAGACCAACTAATTTTGCAGTTTTTCTTTTCCTTTCTGTCCTTCGTACGAGTCTAGAGATGAGGGAGCAGATAAGATTTGCTATTAGAGGGAGGAAACAACAACAAAACACAGCGAAAACCACTATGTTGTGGAGAGCAAAGAAGGTTTGCAGAATACCAAGTACAGCTAAATTACATCAGAGGCGAGATAAAAGAACCAGGGGATGAAAAAGTTGATTGTTACCATTCTTACACCGTTATTGTCTGTCTTTTTTTTTTTAAAATAGTTTGACTGTCTCTTAATTACTCTTCTCGAATTTTCTACGTTCTTTTTGTGTGATCCACTTTTTCACTATGAAATTTTGTGTTTGTACCAACTTTATTATGATATTCTTAATTAAGTTTAACAATCAGATTTTGCGAACAGGATGGCGCTTTCTTGATGAATGAAGTACATTCTGTTTTGAAGTTGTATCTTGATAAATATTACCACCAGATAGCTGTATACAATTTTTATTAGTTGTATTTCAAGTGAGTTACAATATAACAATTATTTTAAACTCATTTTCTCCAATAACAAAATTTATATTCTGTAATTTATAATAGGAGTCACAAGTAGATCTAATATTAGCAATCTACATAAATAACAATTACAATATTAAGAACTATGATTCCGAAAACTATAGTAATGCTATAAAAATATTATAAAAACTTCAGCGGAAAATTTTCATCCATGTTTGTAAGCGTACAGAAGCTATAATTCTTAACATGTATAAAGAAACTAGAAAATTCCTGATGATCTGTTAGGACAGCATATTTTAATTCTCTTGATTATTTAATGATGATTTATAGAGTATTATAAAATTTTACTAATATTAATAATAACAGCAATAATAATAAAATATTTGTTAGGATATTAAATTATTATTATAAAAATAATTTAATTAGTCGTAGTAAAAGTGAGAAATAAAATAAGAATGCTTGAAAAGAAATTTAAAAAAAAATTTTTGTTTTCCTTATTGTCTGAGTGAAAGTGGCTTAATATTTGAATATGCAAATGAAGGTTCCACGTAACGAGGTAAGACGTCATAAAGAGGGAAAGTTGACTTCTGTAAGAGGTGTGTGATAATTGACGATTTATCCTGTTGAACTGTGAACATTGTCTCGTAATGAGTGGGTTTCGAACCTGCAGGCTGGAGTCTTGTGTCTGTTATTAGAGAGAGAGCGCAATGTGTAAAACAAATTAGAAGAAAGCGCAATTAGAAGAAGGCTCACGATATTCTCAACAGATTTGGACTTTGTTAAAATAAGAAGTCAACGCCATGAATCAGACGAAGTCGGGTGATTCGTTAGTACGAAGTTGAGAAGACTGCTTATATTGATTGAGCGAAATCAATAGAAGAATTTCGTATTCATTTCTGGAACAGTTTATTCCAATCTAAGAAACACGAAGTAAGTGCGACTTAGGATATTTTTTTGGATTTTAGTTGTGACCAGTCGAACGGAGACGAAGTTAGTCGAAGTTGGATATGCCAAATGAGCATTGGACTGAGTCATTAAATGATAAGGAATGTTCGAGGATTTCTCAACTGGAAAGTATTGAAATAATTATTCAGAATCCTAAAGATTAGTGAATAGACTTTTCAATTAAAGGAAGCAAGTGTTTTCCATTCATAAGATTATTTCGGTTAAGACGAAAACCTGGAATAACGGAAGAAGCCAGAAAGTAATTCCAGTAAAGTGACTGAATTACATAAAGTAATTATACTTTTAAGAACTCTAAAAAGATTACCCATTTACGGAGAAGAATACTAATTATTATCTCCAGAAGGAATTAAGAAAAGTTTCTCTGATATCCACAATTGAAGCCCTGTTAGTGCAACAGCAGTCTACCTTTCGCAAATCAAGTGATTAATCAGTGAGCGCCATGTTTAAACTTCATCATTGAGAAGAGGTTCAGTGCAACAAAACTCAAGTGTGCGTCTGGAGACTGGACTGACGTTATTACTACGAAAGGATATCAACGCAGTTATTTCGCCCAGGAGAAAATCCAAGTGTCGTCAACGAACTGTAAGTAATTAATTAGTTTATCATTCCATTTTGGAGGGTGCAACTCGAGTGCATTGAAGGAGGATACATTAATTACGCCGCATACAGTTATCGACGAAGTGCATTGGAAACGGACAGTAACAATAATAAACGCTATTGTAAAAATTAATAATTACACACTAGGGGAAAAATAATAGAGAAAAGCCAAATAATTAATTTTAATTAACTGTATATGAATTATGAAGTTAGTTATTTTCCATACAAGGGAGAATAAAGCATTAAAGAGAAATTAGTGTAATATTACTCAAGACAGTGAATTTCCTAATTTGTTATTTAGATATCACACTAGAGTAAGGAAAAGCCATAATATTATTCATACAGGTGATATTAGAAAAGCATTTATTATATGATAGTAGATTATAATGTTAGTGAGATTAACTCTCGCGTGTGTGTGATCTTAGATAATAGTGAATAATAGTGCTTCTGATTATACTTAATGCTTATCAAGTAGATATACATTGCAGTATTATTATTGATATACGAAAGGACAGTGGAACAAAGAACTGTACCCGATTATAGAAAGCATCAAATATTGTACATAAGGCATTGTATATTTCATGGAAAGAAATTTTAAACACATCAAGAATAAATCATGTTATGATTTTATTTTCGCATCTCCTATTTTCTTGTTGCGTCTCTGTGCTTTAATATGCGTACTGCAAATAATCGCAGCAATATTTAATAGTCATTCAAGATAGAGCAACTTAAAACAAAGACTTACAAAAAATATATAATTAAAGATCCTAACTTTACATCAGACAAATGTAGAGAGTAAAGTCAGTGAAAAACAGAAGACCATATAATATAGAATATGTGGATGTAGCTGTCTTGCTAGAACTGACTATCAGAAGAGACAGCAATGTATGCAAAATAGTACCTCAGGAAATAGCCCTACAACACCTTTTAGTTGAAAGAAAATTCTACTTAAAATAAGCCTACAAGCAGTAATGGAAAATAATAAAGTATCTTAGGATAGAGATATAATTATAGATAAGGCAATCAGTATTAACAAACCAAAAATTATTCTATTAGATAAGCAAACCAAAATTACAATTTTTTTTTTTTTGATATTTCCATACCCATTAAGTTCAAATATTCAGAAGATAATTACAGAAGAAATTTCCAAATACAAGGATCTTGCGATAGAAATTCCACAGATGGGGCGACTACAACATATCGAAATTTTACCTATATAGGTTCAACAACAGCACTAATACCAAAACACTTCAAACAAAATCTATATTTGTTCTTTTTCTTTATAGGCACATTTTTTTGTAACTTTTATTACGCAAAATGAGATGCGCTTGATCAAATCCGCCATTATTTTAGCTTGAGCAAAAAGTGTTATGATAGTAATAGAAGTAACAAATTTCCCTTAAAACTATCAAAAGATGATCTTGAAAAAAGTCGATAAATGTAGTTTGTCACAATTCCTCTGAAAATTTAAATCACATTAAAGCAGGCTGCTCTCCACTGGTACCCACAGACTACACAAATCGACATAGCTAGTGTTCCAGGACGAATAACATTTCTTACTGTTTCAATAATAACTATAAATGACATGAGTGCTGCGGGAGTACCTTGAGGTACTAAATGGACAAATATATGATTAGTATTTGTAATTCATCCATAAATTATAAATGATATTCAAATTGGGAGAGCTAATAATAGGTTATAAGTATATGACTTGTTCTGGTAAAAACATATGGTAGTAGACCTAAGATGTTATTTATTATAATTAAGAAAAATAGGGAAATAAAAATTAATAGAGGACTAGTAAAAGATTTAGGTAATAGTAATTTAAATTCCTTTCTTAGGTAAGATAAGAATAATTTTCATAGAATGTTGAATCGAGAAGGAATTATCCATAATTGTATAGGAATGAGAGATAAACCTAAAATGGTTCTGATTCAATTTATACCAAGATTTATAATTGATGGGTCAAATACAGAAAATAAATTAACTATCATTTTCACTTAATTTGTTCTTTAATAATATTTTTGGTAGATCCTCAGACTTATCAATTAGATAGAATCTATGAATAAGACATAGGATTATAAGAAGGATAATAATAAAAGATGATATAAGGATTCAATTTATTGGGCTATTTGAGGAATTAAAAGACACTTTGAAGTAATTTTAGTTTGACATGCTAATGTTATGGTTTAACTAGTCTTCTCATTAGAAACAGGTGATAATTGTTATAAAAAAATAGCTAGAATAGCCTTCCAACAACTGGCCAAGTCTTATGACCTTTCTAATTGTCCAACTTTTCTATAACATAAAAAGGGAAATTTGTGGATGTGTGTGTCTGTTCGAAATGTTTAGCATACTTCCCAACATGCTACCAACTTGAAATTTAGCATATGGGTAGGTTCCATAGTGGATACAATCTAAAAAGTGTCAAAAACAAAATTGAGGGGGGGGGTGATGAACATGAAGTGTGACGTTAACCCCACAATACACCTGAGTTAAGAGGTCTGCAATGCTTTCCCCTGTCATTTCGAAGTGATCTTACAATTTCAATTACTTTCTCATCCACATCATTGAACCCGTACGAAAAAGAGGGATTTTGCTAATTTTACATAAGTTTATAGTTCTTGTAGTCCTCAACTAACGCTAGAAAATTCACTTGCTACCATTTATTTGGATAAACAAGTGATAAGAGACAAAAACAACACGATTTAACAAACCAGACGTTATTAGAATTGGTTTGTTAAAGAAATCTAAAGCATAAATCATTGATTTTCAGCAACAAGAAATGGGTAGTGAAACTAAACGAAAGCAGATCATTAATTACAGTGCTGTCGGTAAGAAATCAGAGAAATATGGAAGATGAAGGAAATTCTCAGTTCCAATAGTGATTTCAACAACCGGAATCATTCCAAAATCCCTTGAGATTAATTTAGAGACGCTACCAATAATGTCTACCTGATATCTGAATTGCAGAAATCGATGATCTTCCCAACTTAATACAATGCTCGCAAGATTTTAAATATGGTCATTTAAAACTGTTTAATTTGTTTGCTATTCTGTAGATGCACCTGTTTGCTGGTTTTACCGAATTCTATAATATAAATGTGTATTATCATCATCTTTTTTTTTATTTAGAAAAAAAGTTAGACCCATTAGTACTGACAAATTCCTATTAACAAGTTCCAATTTTAGATGGTAATGTAATTAAATCATTATTGAAGACAAATACTTCTGGATACAAATATAACAGAATATCAATTTTTTTTATTATCAAATAACTTTTAGACCGCTGAAAATTAATCTTCCAAAATTAATGTCAAGCAGTAATCTAAGTTTTTTTTTGCTAGTAAAAATAATAGAAGGTAAGCATAGAAGAATAGTGACTATTACATTTTTACAAATATGTACATTATATTTAAATAACAATTAACATTAATTTACATAATTAATTAGCAAGGATAAAATAAGATCTAACAGCAATAAACATGGAAAGAAAATTTCATGTTTTATTAAATTATAATATCTTTTATATGAATTATTCCTGTATAATTGGCTTGAAAACCGGTTCCTTACTTAACTGTAATGTTTTAAGTATTTAAAATTTCTTTAATACATTTTTTCAAACCAAAAATGTGTGTTTTTTGAATTTTATTTCAATATATTATTAAACATTTTTGAAAAAAAAAATTACTTCAATTACTTTGAATTAATTTGTAAAATTTTGAAAGATCTAAATAGTAATAATAATAATAATAATAATGATACACAAACTTACAAGTCTACAAATGCGATTACATAAAAAAAATAAATAGAATAAAAATAAATTATTTAAACAAAATATATAATAACCAATTTAATAAAGTAAATTATTCTAAAAAATATATTTAAGCTAACGTGGTTAAATAGGTTTAGTACATATATTAATAACGCATAATAATACTATCCCTCAAATCACTCGATCATATTTTTAAAAAATTAGGTTATTGTGACTTGCATAACTAATTCTAATCGTATTAAATAATCGTTGTCAATCCAACATCCAGCATTCTCATCTTTACCTCTCAGTTTTATCAAATTTGTCAAAAGGAATTGTTTTTCTAAATACAAAGTAAAGATAGGCCCTTTTCCGTAAATGTGCAAGCCAAATTTCAGGAAGATCTGTTGACTAGTTCACATGTTATGGAAAGATGCACACATGGACGCCGTGATCTTCAAAAATTCCTTTACAAAGCAGGTATTACGAAAAAGAGGGAGTGGAATTATCATTTTTTTTGTTTTTAAATAAATAACTTATGAAATTCTGTTCTTCATAGGTTTCTGTACATTCTAAACTAGATAAATCTGATTAAAAACCGTGGATCCAGGAAGGCTCTCCCGCGTAGGAACCGACACAGACGACAGCCCCGTCCATAAATATGCGACAAAATTAATTTCAACTTTATCTCGGTTAAGTCTTTCTCTTAGCAAATTAAATGAATAACGTCGGTTGCGCGTTCAGCCGCCAGAAAACGGATCGGCAAAGGCGGCCTCTGCTCGCTACATACCGGGCTGACAGTCGGCAATCTGGTGCGCGCTGATTAATGCCGAGGCCGGGATCGTTAGACGTACCAGTTGCAACCCCCGCATCTACACTCTTCTTAACCTCTGCTGCTTTCTTTTTTGTTTATTAGTGTATTTTCTTTTTTATTCTGTATCGTTACCGACCGTCCTCTCCTTACTTTTTTTTTTTAGCCTCTTCCTGAATTTCAAACGCGGGTTTCCTAAGCGGACTGAAAGGAGATAGGCCGATGTCGAGATTCAATAAGGCGTTTGATGTACGGGAACGGGAAAATGGGGAAGCGATGGGATAAGCACGTGCGTTCATCTGCGGGACTGAATGCCATTCACCGTGAAGGAGGGGAAAAAAAAATATGGAGAATATTTCGCCGTGGAAGAGGCCTACGTTTTTTTTTTAAAGATTTAATTGGCTTTTAAGTGTGGGATATTCTGTGTGCCTCAAAACATGGAGCCTCGTTATGAGAACAACCCACCAATCCAAGTTAAAAAACTGACGAGATATTTTTGTGCCAATTGTCAAATGTCATAATTTTCAGAGAAATTTTCTTGATGCTGCGATTATTGGATAACTCGAAAGTTATATTAATAATCATCAATATTAAAAATTTATTAAAAATATAAAAAAAATGCCTGAAAATATTTATTTTTAACTGTTTACATATTTTGACACTATATCAAATACAGCCTAAAATATTTAAAATAATTTTAAGGAAAATAAATAGATAATAAACACTGTTTTAACGCTTGTGTTTTCGAAGTAAGGATTATTCACTGTAATGTTTTAGATTAAATTTACTCTCCCAGCTATTTGCATTGAGATTAAGTTCAAAGTATTCCAAGGTAGACCTTTGGAGGTCGCGTTTCGTGAAGTTAAGGTCGGGTGACCAATCTGCTCGATTGTAAACTCCAAAGAAACCGGTGCTCAGTGTTCGGAGGGCTGGGTACTAGTTTGGAGAAGAATGTAGAGTGAAAACATTCTTCGACATCAGCCGGAGTCGAACTTGAACCTGGCTCCTTCAGGCCACAGTCAAGTTCTTTACCACTTGGCTACCGGCCCACAATTGAATTTATATTAATAAAGTAAAATCTTAACTATCGGTTAGCACGAGTTGTATCTTGCACATCTAACTTTTGGAATATATTGAGAGAGCTCAGTTATCTCTTTAAACTACTTTGTTTATATCATAAACGCATAGTAAATAAATACAAATACGTTACATGTCCTAATTACTTTGAATGTAATAATCCAAATCCGTAATCAGTGTGCGAATTTCTAAATAGCGAGGTCACCTTTACAGGTACTCTTGCACTAAATACATAAATTACACTGGACTATTAGAAGTATTCGGACACCAATTACAATCATAAATGTTAAATAATAACCGTATGCCAATAAGGAAAATAGTTTGGATGAAGAAAAAGTTAGTATTTATATAGATCATAGAAAGATGCTCAAGAAATATAAAGAGACTGATTACAGGATAGGTACTGATTGTAAAACGATGATACTGGAATTAAGATAAAGATATTATTGTGCCTTACAGAGAGCGATTAAATCTTCCTCTCAGATTCCGCAGAAAAAAAATCATAAGGATTTTTATAGCTATGGCTTTTGTACTATCATATAACACTACGCCACCTTATATATCACTACACCAGTCGTGCCATTTATTCTATCGGCTGTTGCTACTAATGTTGGTCACAGATATTATAGCAATGGAATACTGGAACAGTGTCTGATTGTTTTAGTTCAAGCTTGAGAGCGGCCACAGCAAAGGCACAAGACACATGCTTACTACATTGTGTTTCACTGATAAGGAAGTTCAATATCGTGATATCAAATTAGTTCTTGTGATTTAGATGAGGATCATTAATCGCAGGGCTAGACCACATCAAATGTATATTACCACAGAACGTTTACATACATGCATACAAACACACACATTTTTATGTATAGATAAATTCGTATTATCTCATTTTGGATAACTTTGGTTCAATTTATTCCGAAATGAAGTAAGTTCCCCTTGTAATTATCTGATTATTAAAACAAGATCTTTTAAAGATCTTAAAGTCTACTTTCTTTCACGTGTTGTCCCAAAAAAAAATTCCTATTTTATTTTTTTTTTCTAGAAAAAAAGTCATGAAAACCACGGAACAGAAATGTTTGTTTCTTTTTTAAATTATAATCTTGGCGGAATATAAACAGTAGATGTTTTCTGAAAAAAGTAATTCAATCGGTTTTATTTATATAAATTGCTTATTCCTGTTACTTGTAAAGATATCAAAGCATGCGGGAATAAAAGGATTAGCTGAAAATATTGTAGAAGTAAGACTTGGGCGATCAATAATTTAGTTTAATGAATAGTGGAATAGCCATTTGAAATAAATGGATGGACAGACTCTTATAATAAAAAATATAGGCTAAAGTCTAGTATCTGGCACCGCGGAGTGATACAGACAGAAGGTATGGTTTTGTTTACATCTGTTGGCGTAATTCGGTTCGCAGTGATCGAAGTTTATCAGCCACAAGTAAGCGATCCCGTCACATAAGGTTTAAAAATGTGAGATTTAATGGTTATTAAGGTTGCCGCATTTTAGCAAGACGGCGTTTTTCTTATTTCATAGCCTTTCCTTCACCGGTTCCGGTTTAGAAAATAGTTCCAAAATCGCCATATTTGATAGCGGGTGCCGTTATCTAGACTTTTACCAAAATATATTAAACTGCATTACTTATATTACTTTATTTATATTATTTATTTTAATTGTTAAATATATTTTTAATTTTAAAATTGTGTGTTTTGCCTTAGTGATTTTTAATATATGTATTTGTTATACTTTGATTATTTCTATTGATATTGCACACATATCATTCCAATAATAAATCTTATTCTTTGCAATATAGAATATAGAATGGTTAGAATCAGCTCTCAAGTTCATAGCTCTATAAAAGGAACTATTAATAATTCCGTACAATACAAATATTACCTTTACTTGGTAATGCGTTGTTATACTGCGTTGAATATCTCGAAGATTCAATTTTCCTTTCCATAACTGACTTCTTGTCAGGTAGGCTTACTTCCGGTACAATCATAATAAGCCTCTTGTTGAACCAATGGTTATTCGGGCCCAATAATCATTTGTATTAACGATGCACTGATTATAAACGGAATAACATAGACTTGTCTTCAAACTAATTTGACCAGTTATCGTTATTTTGAACTTACGCCTACAGCATTGGCATATTTACCACCTGTTTCTTTACATCTAAACAGTTACACTTGGTTTTCTTTCTGCATTTCGACATGTCTCGTGGAGGTCATTGTTGGTCTTGCTTTTGCGTTTATCCCTTGCATTTTAATTGTCTTCACCGAAGCACTTCACTATGGTTATCTTTGTTTTATTTTTAATTTGATTCTTTTGCACATAGGATAAACTATTCATAAATTATCCACAAACATTAATATACAGTATTACATAAAATTGTTTCGCTTTTAATGCTGTTCTACCGGAATTTTTTCAGACACCACAAACAAACAAATGCACACACACACTCTCTCTGTCTCTGAGTGATTTGATTGGGTTCATCTTCCAAGGAAATTAGCTAAAAACTTAAAGAACTGACCTAACCAATACTACATACTTCTAAGAATATTCTTTCTTTTTATCTTGTTTTTATCTTAGATTAATTGAAAGTGGGTGGCATGACTGCCAAGCACGTCGACCTGAAAGATCTTTTGTACTATCCCACGGAAAGAAGGACAGACAGAGAGAAAGACTGAGAAACGATGGTGTGAGAAATGCGGGGGAAACGGGAGAACCCCAGGAAAACCTGCCCAGTGCGGATCGCCACCATCAACGAAACCCACATGAGAACCGAACCAGGGACTCAGAGGTGAGAGGCCAGTGTCTTAGCGATATCGCCAATCGCGCGGCCTTTTTTTTTATCTTACGTATAGCTTATAATCTACAGGCTACACTTATATATGAAATCTGTATTATGTGTATTATGTTAACATTATTCCAATACACTTTACGACTCTCGCTTAACGACTAGAAGTCGTACGAGTGAGTCTTTTTGCAATGTGCAATATTTTTCATACTTACTTTGCATGCTGGTTTATTTTTTTTAGACTACTTTCTTAAGAAAGTGCGACTTAGCAAATCACTCAGTCTGTCTGTCTGTATGTATATATATGTATGTGGACGAATCTTCTTGAAATTTGGCATGCACATTTATGGACAAGACAATCTAACTTTTATGTTTTAATTTTTTTTGATGTAGATGCTTGCTGAGAAACTAGAGCGAGAAAATAATAGAAATTTCAACATTAAAAACATTAGATCCTAAACAATGGACAATACCTTAAACAATATCTAAACCTTTGCTTAGATGTCGTAAACAATTGGATGTTAATCCTCTTTTTAATTATATTAATTAAACAACTTACGTATGGTGAATTTAGGTGGCAGGAAAGCTGAGCACTGAGACCTTAGATCTATTCTGCTATCCACACAGAAAAATGGATAGACGAGAGAATGATGAAGAAAGAATGGCGGAAGTAATGCAGGCAAGGGAAACGGGAGAACCCCGGGAAAACCGAGCCGGTTCGCATCATCCACCACGAAACCCACAACTAGCGTAGCGAACCCTGACACTCAAGAGGTGAGAGACCGATGTCTTAGCAACACGCCACAACGTGTCTTTTTAAACAACTTTTTTTTAGACATTTTTTTTTTTTTTTTTTCAAAAATTAAAATATATAAAAAAATTACTATTTGAATTAAGCGGATATAATTAAAAAAAAGGTGGGGGAGACTGTTTTTTATATTATTTTCACGATCTTAAAAAGAAAAATAATTAATAAAACGCAAGATTTTCAAGGAAAATAGATTTCAAGTTCTTCATGAACTTCTTCTTTAATTCATACTTACAATAAATTTCAAATCCTTATGATTGTGATATTTTTTGAAGCCTTACAGTTTGGTACGTAACTTCCAAAACTTCATTTTCTCTTAACGACTTCTTCTCTTGTACAGGAATTTAACCTCCCCTGCCCGCACCCCCTCTTCCTCCGTCACGGGTTTGGGAGGGGGTTTAATCAACGGAAGACAGGTGGCGCAAATCACGGCACAGTTTAATTTTTCCACGTCTCTCCTCCTATTAAAATTTGGGGGTGTTGGAACAGCCCATTGTACATCATCAGTCAAAATATAGCTCCGAATTAAAAAAAATTTGATTTACCCTCTGTCGTTAGGGGGTGGGGGGAAATAAGGAAGGCATTGCTTAAAGACATTTCGAAGCCCTTATCACTCCACTAAAGACGCTCATTATGACCATGTGTGGGCTTTATTGAGAACGGGCTCAAGCTATCATAACGATATGCACCACCTACCGATGGCCGGGGACCTCAGTCAGTATTAATAAAGACGTCAGCTTCCACTCCCGCCTTCTTCCCACACTTGCGCCTCTACCAGATTTCTTTAATAACCCGCCAAGTGCAATTTCCAATTGAAATCGAATGATTAGAATCTAATTGCGTGGGATTCATTAGACCTTAAGGCTGTTGCCGCCGCCAATGAACTGACAATTTGCTAAATTTTCCACTAATTAACAGAGAAAATTCGAATCTGAATTCAAAGATAATCCACCCATTATCTTTTCTTACCATCTTTAAAAAAAAAAAAGTAATAGAGCACAATATTTGTTTAGAAGACGTTCCTAAGGAATTTAAATCAAACATCTCTTAATGCTCTTAAAATTCCTTTTTTTTTTTTTGAAATTGTGATAACTACGTTTATGTTTACTTTTAAAATATAATATTCACTGACTACAAACAGTTGAAGTTTTCCATTTTAGGCTTCTGATAGGAAGCCTTCTAATCCCGCTTTGTCCGACCGTCAAGTGTCATTAAAATCTCATTAAATTATCATTAAGCACAACAAGCACAACAATCGCAACAATTGCGCCTTTTGTATTCGCAATAATCACATTAAAATACAGCTCGGCAACAAATACAACAATCACAATAATCACAACAATTGCGCCTTTTGCATTCGCAGCAATCACTTTTATAATAATAAGGAAATTAAAGAAATATCAATTATAGTTTCTTATACGTATCAGAAGCCGTTGCGAAGCATTGTGATTGGTTTTCTAATCGCTATCCCTACCGTGCTTTAAAAAGAATTTAATGAAATTCGAATTTCTTCTAAATTGCAAAAACCCGATTTAATTTTAAACACCTCAAGGGAATTTAATATTTATTAAATGCATTAATATCCATTTTTAGATATCATTGTTTAGGTTCTAATGCTTTTCTATTAAGTTTTTTTAATGGGAATTTTTCTCACCGTCATTTCTCTAACAGAAAAAATTCATATAGAAAATAAGACAACTCTTTTTCTTAAATATGCAGGCCAAGTTTCAAGAAGATCCAACCAGCGGTTTAAAAGTTATTAGAGGGAACGAATACAACGTACTATCTTCAAATTCTTCATTTTCTGAAAATAATCAAAATCTTCAGTTGTTTACTATGCTTACGTCTCCTAAATCCATTTAACTTTTATTAAATCAATTAAAATTAGTAAAATTTCTTGTTTGTCGTCATTGAAAGTGAATTGTTCTTAATCTAATGCCTTTCTTTGTAAATTTTTGAATCTTAACCATGAATTTCCACACAATTTATCTAGAGAAATTTTCAAATACAAAAAATAAATAAACTTATCCGTAAATATGCACGCCTAGTTTCAAGATGACTCGTTCACTGGTTTACAAGTTATTAAGAAGCTTACAAAGACATAAATGGTTTTCTAAACTTAATTTATCCCTAACTTCCTTTCCCCTAACTTAGGAAAGTGTTTTACCTGCTTTGGGCTTATTTTGTAAATAATATTTAAGTATAAATGAATTTCCTTTAGTCTTTCTTTAGTCTTATATAATGATATTTAAAGAATATTTAAAGATGTGAGCTGAACTTTATTTTTGCATCTATTTTATGATCGAAAGATATCAGCAGATTTTCCTAATTTTTTGTTCTTGTTTGGATAAGCTATTTTTATGACCTAAAACTAATTTTTCAAAGTCTGTATCTAAGATCCGGGTCCTACTAATATGGTTCTTTTGGACGATGCCCGACGTATCTCTGTCGCCGAAGTTCGACCCATATCTTCTTTTACTATCTTTTTGAAAAGCAGCCATTCAATTCACGTCCAAGATTCAAACCGTTCCTGCACGATACCAACCCATTATTGAGTGCGTGGAACTCACGAACAATTAGGGCGCTGAATCAGCTGATCGTTAGGACATTACCGGGATGAAAATATAATGGCGTCCAATTGAGCGCCGTTTCAAAGGAACATCTCGTATTTTCCCTATTATGGAATCTAAGACCTTACGGCCAATGGAATGATAAAAGATTGCTTCCCCAAAAACCCTTTTTAAAATTGAAAAGTCATTGAAGATTTTTTTTTATATAAAAAAAATCAAAATGGCGGAGAAAGAATCTGTTCCGTTACCGAAAACAAATTCCCAATTCCTGAAAAAGTGTTTTACGGAAGCGCTATATTGACAAGGATATTAATTATTTACAAACGACTATATCAGGATGTGTAGAGGCTTAATAGTTAATTAACTAATACCAAAACTGGATGAAATTGTTTCTAATTTCAAAAATGGGGCAAAATTAAGAGATCTGTATATCGATACATAATACAGAATAAAAGATAAATCAAAACAGCATTTTTTATATGCATTAATTGAATTAAAAATTGTTGACATTAATAAATTTTTAACTCCTATCTAGTGTCACGTGGTCTTTAAAAAACTGCAGTTACTGTCGCATTTTTATTTAGCTTAAAGCGAGTGACATGAATTCAAACTGTCTGTTTGTGTGTACTGTACGTGTGTTTGAGTTTGTATATTTGTATCACACACCTAAAATTAGTGAAAAATTATAGAAAATTGCAAGTGAAAGTAACAAAAATTCACAAGTAAAACCATTAGAAAGAAACAACTTATCTCTACCGAGGTCTTCGTTTATTAATCCATTAATTTGCACATGCTTTGATTTGCTTAAAGTTACTTGGATTTAGTTAACTTACGTTAACCGGATTAACATTGGAAAATCTATATAAAGACTAGACACAAATCTTACCAAATTACAATAACATTTTATTCATTTTTTCTTATTCTATTTCAGAAAGAATATTTAAACATATTATTGAAAATTAAACACATCAATATAGATGGTTAACGAGTTGTAATTAAGCTTATCGTATTTTATAGTTGAATTCTTAGGTCTTCCCACGCGAACTTGACCCTGTGCGTGGAATGAGAATCAGCGCCAGTCGGATCAATAATAAACCCGGGTGTCACCAGCATCAGTAAAGAATGCAAAGTCTTAATTACGCTGCTTAATACAGAAGATCTGGATCATACTTAAGAAACCGTGATAGCTTAATAACTCAAAAATAATTCGTAAAACTAATTTCTTAAGATAAGAATGAAAAAAGAAAAAAAAAAATAATTAGCGAAATTTAAAGCCACACGACGCTGACATAAGTATGCTTTCTTTCCATTAGGTCATCACAACAATGAATAGTGATAATTAAAATTCATTGTTATCGGATGTCAACCGTACAACAATGGTCCACATCAATCTTAAATAGCCTGCATTACCAAATCGAAAAGAAAAAAAAATATATGAAAAGCTATATTAATATTTAAGTGACTCCATTTGTTATTTGCTGTTTTAATCATCCTATTTGTAGGCAAAAATTGTCCGGATATTTGAAAATTTGTAAATTTGTAAGTAGAGTCGGAGAAATAACAAATCACAGTGCAGCGTTGGAACACGTCAGGCATGACGTCACGCCCCTGTTTAAACATGGCGTCTCTAATATTCGTCCCACTTCACCGCGACGGAGCGCGATTACACAATTATTATCAGCGTATTGAGATTTTCTTTCTCACACAAATGAAGTTTATACTGAAATGCATGAAGTTCATGCGTCAAAATTTATCAGAGAGTTTGTAAAACCTCGGTTTTTACATAATTTCGGCTGTGTAGCCGCTCGCTCACTATTCAATAAGTAGGGGAACACGTGCCGTCATTGTTGCCCGGACAGGATTATTGGTATTGGCTGTTGGACATTCGTTATTGTTATTGTTGTTGTTGAAACTGGTAAATCAATTTTTTACTTTCTTTTATTTTAAGAAAAGTTGGCTTAGTCATTCAAATTATATGTGGGCTATTGCGGAAGTCATGGCTTTTAAAAAATGAGCTTAGAACATCTTTTTCAATCTTGTGTTTTTTAAAAATTTCAGGATATTTCAAAAATGGGGCCTTTGTTTTATTTCCGTTAATATTGCCTCAATTTCGCCGAATCTATTCTTTTAGGACAACAGGTTACCATTATGTTTCATAATAAGAAACCACAGCGCTGGCTATTATGAAAGTGGTAAATAAATTTTTTATTTTCTTTATTTTAAGAATATAATAAATTTTTTTTAAAAAAATAAACCGTTATTCAAATTACATGTGGGCTGTTATGGGAGTCATGGCTTCTAAAAAAATTAGCTTAGAACATCTTTTTCAATCTTGTGTTTTTCAAAAATGTGGAATTTGTTTTACTTCCGTGAATATATTCAAAATAAATTTTCCGCAGAATTATGTTGAGATAGCAAGCAGGAACAATTTTTTATAGAGTTTACCTTATGCTAGTACAGGATGATCGGGAAGTTCGCATACCCCCTATTTCGTTATTATTATATTAAGGGTATGGGAACTTCACGGCCACCCTGCTATTACAAATACTATCAGAAAATAACTGTTGATAGTGAATCTCTTTATTCTGATCACGAACGACATTTAGATTGAGACTAAAACAGAACCCAGATGTAAACAGATGAATTTATCTCTTGTTGAGTCCAGACGCACTTTCTGATGACAAATGATTTTAAATATGTAACGATGATAACTTGTTTTCTGTTAGCTTTTGATCTTTAAAGACACGTCTTTAAGGAATTAAAAACTTCTAAGATTTGAAGTAAAGAAACTACGGGAAGCGATTTCTTGGAAGAAAAAGTGGTTCCTGTAGGTATTGGATGCACCTTACCAACGGTCAAGCTTTCCCATACAGATATATTCAAGTGATGTATGTATTTAACCCTATTATATATAATACGGTGATATATACATACATCACTTAATATAATAATTATATAATATTGTGGCCGGGAAGTTCGCGTACCGTCTGTAGATGGAGCAATAATCTAAAAAAAATCTATTTTGGCGTTGGGTCAAATGGTGTATAACACCATCCAATTGTTTGTTCATAAAACGAGAGAAGGATAATTTTAAGTTCGTTAAAACATGTCTTTGCTCATAAAGCGAGGCACGAGTATTTTTTATTCTTAAAAATGGTGTCAATTATTAAACAGAGGGAAGAGTATTTTTAATTCGTAAAATTAGTCTTCATAAAAATAGAGTAGAATGTAAAAACCGGAAACTAAAAAAAAAAAAGTAAAAAAAATACATGAAGAAGGACTTAATCTAAGAAATAACCTAAAACAAACGAACAATCTCGAATCTAAAAGAGAGAAAAAAGAATCTAAGCCAACTGAGATTTCTGCCTCAGTTCCATTTCATGAATAAACCTTTCAATTTCAGTAAACATTCATTTTTATTCTTTTTCTACCAAACACAAGAAGAAGAAGAAACACGTCTATTTCTCTTCTTTTATCATCCGTTTATTGTAGTGTTTTCCTTTCTTTTTATCCGAGTCTTCCTATTTTTTTTAAGAGTGTGAGGAATCCATTTTCTTGATTGCATTTCTGTTGGTTGTTTGGCTTATGAAGGATTTTTACATAAACTCCAAGTCAACAAATATTTCTACGAGAAGATGGAAAGAGTCAATAACGCAAACAAAGCACTTCTCTTGTGTTTAACTGCAATTCTGTTTTCATTTCTACTCATCAACTGTTCCAGGATAAATCTATCATCACAGGGTAAGCCTACATTTAGTTCTATAGTTCCCATCACAAAAGAAAGTTTGAATTTAAAGAAATGAGCAAAAAAAATCGCCTCTTAATCATGTCTGGACGTTGCAGTGACAGCAATTTTGTATTCAAACAAACGAAATCAATGGAAGTCGACATTTCAACAAGGAGTTCCTGAAAGAAATGAAAGTCTACTTTGCTTATTGTTGTTTATTTGACCCACTTGGGAGCTATTGTGACACCGACCAAAATCGCAAGCTATTGCGTTTGTCCTGTCCGTCCTCCCGTGCCTGTCCCTAATGACTCCCGAACGGAAGGTCGGATCGATAAACGGATTTCACCATCGTATTCAGAGTCCCAAACTCCGAAGGAATGACTATTTTCAGGGGCCACGGCCCCCTCACCCCCCCATGTTCGAGAAATTTATCATTATTGTCATTCCCCCCCCCCTAAAAAAACTCCCGAACGGAAGGTCGGATCGACAAATAGACTTCACTATCATATTCAGAGTCCCAAACAACATAGAAATAAGATATTTTCAGGGACCAACGAACCCCCCCCCGCCCCCTCCCCCAGTTCGCATTGGGGGCATTGTTTTCATTGGATTTCATCTGTTAGCTTAAATGTTAGAAATGCAACCATCTCATTTCAGTTGTCAGCTGTAGCTTGGGTGGGTAAGGTTTCGAACTCATATACTAAAGGTTGTTGGTTCGAATCCGTATATCTACTTCTTTTTTTTTTTTCTTAATCAATGTCCGCGTGGGTTTTGTTGTTGTTTTTGTTTTTGTTTTTCTTATTTTCCTAATATTGTCTTTATTTTTTTTCGTAATTTTTTTAAAATTTTTTTCATTAATATACTTTCTGTATTTTTATTATTATTTTTAATTTTTTATATTATTATGGGTTGCCCTTAGATTTATGCTTTAGTACAAAATTATATTCACTTGTTTGTTTTTTTTTTTTTTTTTTTGAAATAGTGAAAACGTAGACACAAACGAAAACTCTGCGTCTCACAGAGACCTATTTTTGTCTGTCTAATACAGTGTTTCCTAAAGTGGGCGATTCCGCCCCTGGGAACGCTGGAATGATCGGGGGGGGGGGGCGGTAATAACTTTGGTTGGAATTTGGGGCATTGAATAAAAATAAGGGGGGGGGGTGAAAGCATAAAGAAAGAAAAGAAGATAAGAAAATTTTGAAAAACCGTTCGAACATGTTTAGTCTGTTTGTAACGTAGTTAAAGTTAAATATTATTCGTAAGTTTTATTTTAATATTATCCTTCGTTATCTTTATTTTCTGTATGTAATGCGAATATTACTATGGTTGATTTTAATAAATAATTTTGTAATTTCAAGCTTCAAGGTGTTCCATTTACAACAATATCTTTCTTTACTAGGTTGTAGGACGTAGGTTGAAATCCAGATACATAACAGAAAGCAAATTTGCCACTGCTGCATCTTTCTTTTTTTTCTCGCTTAGAAGGTAGATTTCCGGGGGGGGGGGGGGGGGGGGGGGGGAACGCGGGGTAATTTTTTTTTTTTTTTTTTCTGAAAAGGGGCAGTAGGCCAAATAAGTTTGGGAACCTATGGCCTAATACAATATTACATATTTCTAAAAAAAAAAAAAAAATAATAATCTAAATATTTACTAAAAATGTTATTTACTAAAAAAATATCCTGAACGAACTTAAAGCCTACTTTCCGTAAAAATGATCATTCCTTAAAATTTCTTTAAAAAAAAACCGAAAATGATAAAACGAAAAAAGTTTTTTTTTTTTTTTTTTTGGTAGTATCTGTTGAAAACAAAAGCAGAATCTCTAGCAGAAAAATGAAGTAAATCTCCAATATTTACTTCAGTTGCTTTAAATCTGATTAATTTTAAAGAGATCAAAACGCATGCATTCGAGATAAACAGATTAATACACTTTGTTCGATATCATCGTTTAGATTCTAATGTCTTTCTGTGGTAGATTTATTTCTAATTTTTGATTGCTCTCGGCCAATTTCTCGACAAAGACTCACTTGGAAGATATGTCAAATATAAAAAAGAAATATTACATTAAATTGTCTCTAGTCCTTAAATTTGTTTACTAAGTTTCAAGAAGATCTGTTCATCGGTTCAGAAGGTGTTGGGGAAAAACAAGCGCGCACACAGATTGACAGATTTGACGAACTTCAAGTTTGTGGGAAAGTAAGACAAATAAAAACAAATAGACCCGCTTCTTTGACCCTATATTTGATTCTTATATACTTCTTATATGGTGGTAAGAACGAGGAGCTTCTTGTTCCTGCAGAGCTTGGATTTTAAAAGTTTTTTATGTCAGCATTCAGTCCAGACCTCGTCTCCTTTTCAGAGCGGTTCCATTAAAAACCGTACACGAAACCTTTTCTGGCTTGACGTGTCGAAGGGGCAGAGACATACAGTGCCCTTGTTGTTCGCGCGGTCATTACATGAGATTTAGGACCCATGTCTATCAGCATCTCACAATGGCCTTGCATAATGGTAGCATGTGAAGGCCACGTGATGCTTACGTCAATCTCCTACTCTATTACCCTTCCCCCACCCTCATGCCAAACCCTCTCCTCTTCTTTTTTCTTTACAAAGGGGATTTACAAATATAAAAAAAAAAAACCCTGCTGGTATCTCGTAAACGTAGATTGATTCTGTTTCCCTTTTGAGTTTTACGAGAGCAGTTAAAGAATCAATTGCAGTTCGTTACGAGTCCAATTCCTCGGATGTTTTTGAATGAATTTCTCACGGGTTTCAGTTCGCTCCAACGTAAATCGCTTTATTTACTCGACGTTTAAGACGGAAGACGTTTTTTAGACGACTCTACAGCATTCCCATAGTTTCTGTTCTGAATATTATAAAGTACGCCAAAAAAAAAAGTTATTTTCCTCCAACAAAAGCAACTTTGTTTCCATGTCTTGCAGTGACTTGACGACTCAGTTGACCTTCATTTATGAGGTCAAAAGTAATTAATCTACTTCCCTAGGACAGTGAGGCTCATTAAATAAATTAATCTGTATATATGTTCATCCCAAATAACTTTTGAACCGCTGGATGGATCTTCTTGAAACATGGTATACGTATTTAAGGATTTGAGGATCTTTGAGAAATGTGTTAATGTCAAGAAATTAGAGCGAGAAAATGACAAGAATTCCCAAAGAAAAAGCATAAGAAACGAAATTGTAGTGTCTATCAATGTATGTGAATCTGTTTATTTCAAAATATATTTCCATTCGTTTTGATATGATTAAATCAGATTTAAATAACTTAAAAATGGTGATATTAATTTTTTTTGTTATTATGGGTGGAAGATTTCTATTTTTTGCATGTAGCAGATATTTTTGTAGGCTTTTCATTTTTGTTCTCATGATGTGAAAGATAACCTTATTTCAGTTCTTTTAACTTGACTTGACTTTACTTTACATGAAAAATTATGAAATTCCTGAAGGAATTTAAATAAAGTAAATTAATTGCGTGATTCCATTAGGATCCAAATGAAGATTGGATGTGAAGAGTGAATTTGGGACATAAACACCTTGTAGGATGGGCCAGAGGGATATAGGCTACCCGAACTTTTATGACTGCTTTACATTCTCTTGAATACTTGCTTCAAACGCTCTCGAAAACTTGTCATTTTACAGTTGCAGCTGGCTGGTTTCGTATCGCTTTACACTGGAAGTGAACTTCATGTGACAAGTCTCTTTTTGTTCTCGTTGATATCGCGATTAAAAATGATGCAGATGTTGGCTTTTCAGCTTTAGTTCTGGTATCAATGCCTGATTCTTTCGGCAGCAGTGACGAAGAAAAAAAAAGAAAGACATGGTTTCGTTTTATAAAGTTCAATCAATAAAGCTAGCTCGCCAGGAGTCCATCTAATTGCCGCCATTTTTCAGATTTATATTTCTCGCCACCACGCGCGCTGGTATCGACTTGCGTCTAACACTAGTCTGAATTTCGAACTCATTGTATTTAGAGCAAGTGGCATGTTTTTCGGGCAAGTGGGAGAATTTCGAGCCACTTTCCGGTTTCAGGCAAGTTTTCGAGGGCGTGTAAGTCAACCATTACAAAATTAAGGATTAAAATAAGACATGGGCCGCTGGTGTAAAGTTATTAAATAAATATCATTGAAGGAACATATTAATGCGTTTTAAACGGTATCAAGTAAGTATTAATTCATTGAAAGCTTCCAATAAAATCTTAATTCCTAGGTTATATATTAAGGACGTAGATGTCAGGAGCTAATTTAGTTACATTCAGTTGATTTCCTACACATGATAAACAACTCAAATACACATGATACTATTCAAAATAACATTTTAATAGTTTCCGTAGACTTTGTTTATATCTCTTATATAATCCGATAGAAATTAAGATTTTGCAATGTTTCTGCATGACTTGAAAAATCATTGTAGAAAAGAAATATGGTTTTGAATTTGAATGATAAAAAACCAAAATTTCTGTCCAGCCTATTACAAAGTAGGTAACCATATGAAATCTTACTTAATCCTCTGTTTGTCCATTTATATATTTTATGGAAATCCTACGCTGAAACTGCTGGACGGCCTTTTATAAAAATTATTACATTGCTTATTTATGATCCAACTTAAAAACAAAATATAGAGTAAGTTAATTCATTTTTATATTCTTTACTACTTTAAAAATTGCAATGACAATTGGAAAATCTATATAAATAATTTTATAGAGAATTCTAAAAATTTAAATTTAAATTCTTAAACAATTCACTACCGTACTTTTTTTTTTTTATAAATTACAAAGCAGGTGCGATTATCATTTAATAAAGCAGTACCTTTTAAAACCAAAATCTCTTAGATTATTGACCTATTTGGGATTAACCCTTTTATGAATACCCCTCTCGATCTGATTTTCTCCCCCTACTTTGGGAAAATCCATCTCGTGGAGAAATTTATCAGGTTACAATGAGAAATTCATGGGAAATGTAATGCAATTAAATTAAAATAAAAAAAAGAAGCAATTAACGTTTGTCGTGTCAGAAAACCAAGACAGCTTTCTTCTAATTTAAATTCGAATACTTTGTTTTCTAATTAAGTAGATACTGTGAAATTATTATGTTAAAATTATATATCATTAATACTGGGGATAGGATTCCGGTTATTTCGAACGACTTTGCAGTGTCGGAGGTCCATTTTGAAGATGTGGGTGAGGGGAGGCCATATATTTTAAGTTTTACTATAAATATAACATCGAACCAAACTTAAAAGGAATCAGCCCAGTTGTTTTAGAGAGAGATTTCGGAGGGCAATTTTGAAGGGCATTTTATTTTGGGAATTTGGAGCCCAAAATAAATGTTTAAAATGACCAAATGACCGAAATAAATGATGTTTAAATTGGACCGTAAATAAGCTATCTACCAAATTTCATGGAAATCTGTCAAACCGTTTTAATGCGATAAGCGCACAAACAGACGAAAGACAAATGAGCAAACTGAGAAGAAGCATGTTTAAGTGAAATAGTAAGACTTGGTCATTAAATATTGTTTCAGTATAATTAATATTTATTTACTGTGATTACATCTCTCTAAGGGAACCCGTATGTTTATGATTTGGACGTACGATTCTCATCTCTGAGCCAAAATGAGGAGGGAGATTATATTTACTACCTTTATATGACGTTAAAGTCAGCTAAGTAGTTTGGGGGGCATTCCCAATGTCACATTGCGGAGTAGTGCTTTCCTGCATTGCTTTCCTTAAATCAGTCTATCAGCGGAAAGCTTGTTGCATGCGGGGAAGCATCGGGCAGCTAATGTGGCATTGGGAACGCCACCCACAGTACAAACGTTTTGAAGTACCTCGAATCTGACACTCTGAAGGTATCTTATTTTGGCTGTTGCCTTTACGTCCGATACAGATCGAAATCAATAAGAGCTTCCTTTTTATAACTAAAAACTTATCAGTAAGTCTCAACTTGATAAGAAAGAGAAGTTTTAAATTATCTGCAGGCAAAGAAGGATGAACAGAGATCTGAATTTTGATTTCAAATTCGATTCTAAATTCAAATGCTCTCAATTGTTTAATGACTGCGAGATAGCTAACTGTCACAAGGTCTTACATTTGTTACACCGCTTACTAAACATTTGGGGAGCACTCGAGAAATTAAAAATGCAATTAAGCTCAATTTAATTGAAAAACGCTTGTCCGCAGTCATAATAATTCAAACATTATACATCCTGGGAAATCAAAATTTTAGACGTGGATGTGTTATCTAAAATCAAGGAAGATCAGGATTGATTTGATAAGATATCGGACCAATAGGGAAGGAGCTATGATGGAAAAAAAAAAAACTGTCAAAACACGTTGGTCGTTAAAACGCAATAACCATATTTATTCAATTTATTCTAATTAACTTGAAATTTTATAGATATTTGAATCCCAAGAAGAATTCCTATTAATTTTTGTATAAATTCTACCAATAGATAAGAAGCTAGAGTCCAAAAAACAAACATCTGTTTATTCTCAGTAATTACGTGTGTGATCAAAATATCTCGCAATCTGTTTATCCTACAAAGCTGAAACTTTAGTAAATAGGTTAGGTGCTTATAAGAAAGAACCCAATTGATTTTGAGTCCGTAATCAAAGAGCTACTGGTCATTAAAGAAACCTTCAAAGTAATTGAATGAACACATTTTTTTCCTTTTTGATGCAACCCTATCATACTTTTACCATTATTGAGAAATTTGGTGCAACAACTATATCCGTTTTTTTCTTCTATTTCCATTAATGATGCTATTACACAAAGCTATTACTCTTTGCATAGAAAACCAGCAACTGTTTACTTGCGTAACAATGGGTGAGACCAAATTATTTACAAGTGACATCCTGGAACAGCTGTTTCACACTTGTTGGCGATCATTAGCCAGGAAAAGTCACAGTAAATAACAAGGTCTCCGTAGGCTAGTATGAACAATACATCGGAAGCGTAGTGGTAGTGCTGGCACAGGAATTTTCTCACCAATTTTTCATTGGTGAGTTCTTCATTGTGTATTTTTTCCTTTGAGGCACCACTGCGCTTCCGATGTATTGTTTACTTGCGTATTCCCTGCTTTCACTTTATGTATTTTAACGTTTTAAATAAGGAATCCATATTTTTACTCATCATCATATCGTATCGATAACAGCCTATATTCTATCGGAAAGGTGTACAGCAAGGGCTATTGCCTTAGAGCTAGCAAGGGCCAGGTCTTCTCCGGAGACCGTAACAGGGCAATCGGGGCACGAGAGCAGGTGTGTCATTGTTTCTTCTTTTTTGCAAGAGCACAGTACATCTTGGGTCAAGTCAAGATAACCCCAACTACGAAGGTTATATTTGCAATTGCCAACCCCAGTTCGTAATCTGTTAAGAGACCTGTTAAGGTAGCTCATGACCCGGCGGTAGGGTCTCTCCTGGTTTGAGGAGGTCAACTGGAAATTGACATTTTTCCATCCATAGGTCTAGTCTCTCACGGACAGCCCGTTTCTGAAGGGGGGTACTTGCTTGTAGAAAACTTTTGCGTGAGTGGAGCCTCATATTTTTACTATTAACAGTTTTTATGACGATTCTGTTTTTCCGTCAGATGCTTGTATAATGTTACTTGGATTTACTCAATAATTGAATCATTTCAGTAAATTTCATGTAAAATTTTTGAGTCTCATTCGAGAAATTTTCTAGATTGCTTAGCAACTGCTTTCCACTTATATCCAGGTTTTGTTGAATTCCAATTTTTATTATGAAAACGCCTCCATAAAATTTTTTTGCAATTTATATCTTTTGTAGAGCAAGAAATCTGAAGTAGAAATAGTCTCCCGAAGCCAAATCATATTTGATGGAAATGGTCTTAAAAGTGGAAGTTTAAATGTATGGAGTAATCCTTGTGAAACAGATCATATATGCATCTATATTTAATATATAAAGAATTGGCATGGAGCAGCAACAGACAGGTACTCCTCATATCTTTTTCCAAAAGGAATTTCTGAAATACTGAAATTAAAGTATTGAAAAAAGCGTGGCTATTCAAAAAGAAAAACAAAATAATAAAACCCATGTGACCCAAGAAGAATTGGAATATAAACTCAGTATATAACAGAGAAAATACAAACTAAAAACACAGCAAGCAAGAAATAATTAGCAAGTTTCTTTGAATAATTAGCCTTTTAGTCTTGTAGGTGAACCCTGATAAAAAGCGAAACAAACGTTCAAGGATTTACAGTTGTTTTTCGGTTTTGTAACAGTGCCTCAAAAAGAAAAGAAAATCTTGTGATTCTAATGCCCATTATTTATCAAACATCTACAGACCTTACTCAATGTTAAGAAGAGAAGAATTAAATTTAATTACGATATTCCTAATTTACAGAAATTTAAAAAGAGAATAATTTAACACAAACAAGTTTAGAAATGACACAGAAACTGAAAAATATCTGAGTTTTCATCGGGTGAGAGTCTGGGACGGCCGTTTCATCCTTTTTGTGGATTCCTCAGCCTGACCCACTCAAATATTTTACATTTGCTTGTTCTAACTTCGCGGAGGTAGATTAATTTTATATATTAATACTGTTAAAATTTATAAATTTCTATTGGTACATTTAAAAAAAAAAGATTTTAAAACTTAAAATCAGGTTATTCAAGAATGCAACAAAAGTAGCCTAATATTTATTGGTATTATATAAGTAAATTTGGGCTAAATTTTAAGCAGTGACACTTTTTAATAAACTTTGAAATAAATTTGATTTTAATTTTTTTCAATGAAGAATACTATGAAAAGGAAATTATAAATTATATAATGGCGAGTGAAGCCAGGGTAAAATCTTCATGAAAATTTTTACACTATAAAATTCTAAAAATTACTGGAAGTAAAAGAATAATTAGTTAATTAAAATTTACAGTTTATAAAATATCCGTTAATTCTTTTGTGAGAAACCCAAATTTTAAGAATATCATTAAATTTAAAAAAATCCAGGGGGAAGGCGGCGAATATCCCCTCTTGCCCGTATGTGCGGGCGCCCATTTGTAAGTTAGTCTTATAGAAATGCATGGGAGTTACAAATAGAGAACAAAATGCTCTTAGAGGGACTTAAATAAAGAAGTAGAGAGAATTGAGATCCTTAGGATTTTCTAAGTCTTCTGTGTTGACATTAAAGAAGAAACGAAAGAAAAATAGAAAGATCAAAAAGAAAAAAAAAAACGAGACGAACTATGGGACGTGTGTGATGGACGCTGAATGCATAATTAAGAAATCAAGTCGGACACAAAGGACGGGCGATTGGGGAAGAGCCGGGGTGAAAGGGGAGGGCTGTCGGAAAGAACTTTTTAATCTGCCCGAATGGTGGAATAATATAGATGTGGCTGCATTGTGTTGGCTGTCTGTCAATATTGACACGGGAGTCGGTGTTCGTTTGAGACCCTCACCTCTTGACCTGGAGAGCGTTGGTCGCTTGAGCGGGTGGAGGGAGGGAAAGCGGAGCCACTGAACAAACACCGGACACAAGGCGGGGGCGACCGCGGTAGTACAATGGCCACATCCTCTGTCTCTCTCTTTGTAGATCTATCGTTAATGGAAGAAATGAATCATTAATATCATTACTTCTTAATTGTTCATTATGATTTTCAATTGAATGCAATTATTTTAGAATAGAGAAATATATTTCCGTAAAAGTATCCCCTCCCTCCCCCCAAAAAAAAATAAAGTAGACAAAATGATTAAATCTGAATTTTAAATTACCTTACAGTAATTAAGTGAAAATAGGTACTTTTTCTTTTTCCTGTACTAAATCGAATCCTTTTTAAACTAATAATAATAATTTTTTTTAATTACTCAAAGCACTCGATTAACTGCAATTAAATAAAGTCAATATAATGAGACCTTAGGTTTAGTAACATACAATAATGGGTATAGAACATAATATAGCATTATGTAACTTAATCTTTTAACACAGCATGCTCAGTATTGTATTAAACAAAATATCTGTATACTTTTTAATAAATAAAATCTCTTACATGTTTCCGTAAGGTTACATTTTGAAAGAGCATTTTAAATAAATTTGGAAAATAAATAAAGTGTTAAACTATCAACAGAAAACGTGATATCATGAGATGATCTGGAACGGGATTAAAATTTTGAATAACGGTAAACACTAAAGAATAATAAAAGAAGAAGAAGAATAATATAAAAGTTTATATAAAGAATATATAAACTAAAGAATAATATAAAAAGAATAAAAGAAGTTTTATACATTCAAAAATTTAATGATAAGTTAATAAATCGAAAGCAGGATAACAAATATCTTTACTGTTGAATGATTAAGCATTGTTTTAGTTGGTTGATTTATTATTGTCTTAATGTTTTATTACTGTATTTTATTTTTAAAATTTTCTGTATGTTATGGTGATTTCATGTTTTTTGTTGATAGTTGAAATGTTATACTTTATTTATTTTTCCAAATTTATTTAAAATGCTCTTTGAAAATATAACCAAAACTTAGGAGACATAAAAGAGATTTATATTTATTAAACAGCTAGCTGGCTATCGTCGCTTCGCTCCGGAAGCCATATTTAAGGTAAAAAAACGCTTTATTTATTGAGCAAATGAATATCGAGATCCCAGCCCTTTATGGCCTTCTCCACAAACTCCTGTTGAAACCTTCCGCAGTTGGTAAGAAATCCCGTGATCATTAGAAATTAATGTTATATTCTAAATTAAAGTTTAAGTTGTAAACAATATCAACGTGTAAATTACCTGTACCGTATATTTATCACCGTAGACATCGCCTAGTAGAATTATCAGGTAACTCGTGAGTTAATGGTATTCGGCGCCTGCAAAGAATGTCCTTAAACGCACTCGATTTAAAACTTTGAGTTAAGTTTTTCAGTTTGGGCAGTTTTGGGACGTTTTCCATTCATCCCCCGGGAACTACTTGATGGATCTGGATGAAAAGTAGCCTAAATCCTTCTCCGTGTCCTAGACTACCTGAATGTAAAATTTCATTCCAATCCGTTGAGGCTTGATTGAATGATTTACAAACTTACAGATTTTTCACTTTTATATATTAGTTAGGATTAGGATTGTCCCATTAAATATATCTATTCATTGTAATTTCTATTATGGTATTTCAAAATTTACGTTTATACTTTGATTACTAAAAATTCGAGCTGGTGACTCGTACCTTAGCATTTTACATTCCTTTTTTCTTAATATTAAAATATATCAATTTTTGTAGCTCTTTCGTTTTGTTTTTAACTTATGTTTTGAATGTTTTTTTTTCTTACGGCTTCTTTTTGAAAAATTAATGCGTGAAGATGATAAAAATAAATTCCCATAAAAATACATTAGAATCAAAATAATAACGTATTAATCCTTTAGTATCCAATAATTTTTGCTGTCTTTTGTAAGATGAGAATTAAATTGAATTTAAATAATCCTAAGTATCTAATATGATTTTAAATATTTTCTAAAAAAATAATAAAAATCTTTAATATTTTTTAAACAAAAAAAGGAGGTGGGGAAGAAGAGAATTTGTGCTATTTATTTTCATCAGACATTATAACTTAAAGGTAAACGGACGTATTCTTTTCGCGACTTAAAAAAAACAAAACAAGAAAAATAGGCTTTAAATTCTTTCAGGAGTTCCTTGTTTTAACAAGAAATCTAATACAAAACATCAAGTACTCCAAAGTATTTGGAAAGTTATAATTTTGATTGCATGAAAGTACTTTTGAATATCGCAAATTTGAATACAATTTTCTGCACACTTTTCAAAAATCAATACGGAAGTGTTCCTTTACTCCTGAAGTTCAGTTAGAATGAGATATATTAAAACTATGCTGTTAAATTGTCGTGATATCGAAAATCACATATAGAAAGAAAAACATTATGTAGACCAGCGGTCGCCAATTGGTGGTCCGTGAAAAATTTGTGATGGTCCGCAGAAAAATTGGGACATTATTTCAATTTTAACTCTTTACAGCTCTTTGGCCAATATTTTGGACATTTTTTAAAAATTTACCTTAACTGGGTGCATCGGATATTAATAAAATAAAAGTTTTCTAATTATTTATATATAATTTAAATTTAATAATATTTAAATTTAGATAATTTGATAAATTTCAATAAGCAATAGAAAGGTATCGTCCACTTTTTTATTGCTTCATTTTATATTTAGTCAAATTTATATTTAAATTTTAGATAGTTAAGATAAAATCTTTTAATTTCAAATTTAGATTTATATTTTAATTTTTAAGATTAATATTTAGGTAAATTTAAAATGAATTTGAAAGAGCAAAGTCTTATTATGTTGCGCTTTAGTTTCTAAATTATTTCCAAAATTCGCCACTGAAGAAGTGGGGATATTCAAATTATATCTCCATGGAAACAGTGATTTGTTTTTTGATATTGGCACTTCTAAAACAGTGATTAGTTTTTTTGATATTGGTGTTTCAAATCACATATCACTGTCTGGCTTATTATAGGTTTAGTAATGTAAGTTAATTTTTATTCTTATATTCTACACTTCTTGAATTCTAAATTGCAAATGATTAATTTAAATCTTTGCTTTACGAAATTTGAAGACCACCAGCTTCAAGTTTTGTGTGTTGGATTATATTTATATATATATATATATATATATATATATATATATATATATATATATAGATATAGATATATGTG
>JAFIDM010004315.1:57737881-57757661 GCA_023159025.1 Thereuonema tuberculata | reverse complement strand
ACCAGAATTTCAATTTTTGTTTTTTTTTTTATATTTATATATATATATATATATATATATATATATATATATATATATATATATATAAATATGTATTGAACTTTTTTTTTTTCTAAATTCATGTTAGTAGCCCGCCAAATTTATCCATGAAGTTCTAAAGGTTGGCGACCGCTGATCTAGACTAAGTTAACCTTGCATCTTTGCGACTGTAAACCTAAACATAATAACACAACATCATAACAAAAAAACAAAACAAAAGAAATACTTAATAAAAACATAAACCTAAGCTGTCATTTCTAATTAATTCTCTACTTATTACTACTCTTTAATTCCTAACTGCTTTACGCTTCGTTATCTTAAAACTTGCCAGAAAAAAAAATAACAGTCCTTTATTCAATGCTTTTAGACAATTATTTACTAACAAATAGTGGTTTCGATACATCCTTTCTATTATGTCACAGTAATAATAAAATTCATAATATGATTTAAATAAAGAACTGACATCAAACGGGTAAGGAAAAAATTTATATAGAAATAATACTAAATGTTTCAGATCGGTAGTGATTCATTTTCAAAGAGCAAAACAAAATATGGAAACTACATAGAATATTTGTAACAAGTACAAGATTAAAATAAAAGATTACATGATCAATTACATAATCAATTTGTAGGAAGTCATCAATTTGTGGTATCTCATGCTTTCTATTGAAGAGAATATGAGAATCCACAAATCACCAATTTACTACAAACTGATTGTTTATAAAAATGTATTTCTGTGATGTCATATAGCTAATATTGTAATCTTTTATTGTAATCTTATACTTCTTATAAATATTCTATGTTGTTTCCATTTTGTTTTGCTTTTTGAAAGTGGATCTCTACCGATCTGAAACATGAAGAATGTTTATTTCTATATATTTTTTTTCTGTACCCGTTTGATGATGTTCTGTATTTAATAGTAATGAATAGTAATAGTAATAATTAATAGTAATGTGTCCTTGTTCGTTAATAAGAAAGAAAACATACATTGATGTAATTGTTAGTCTATGAACTTAAAATGGACTGTATTGTTTTATGTTGGATCTACCTTTTTAAGTATATTGTTGTGAATTGTATTGAATTACCATAACCATAAAGAATATATACTATTTCTGTAGTCGGCATATCTTCAAGCATCTGCTCTTGTCGTTATGTCCTGCCATCGCTGTATTCACAGTCCGATTTTTAGACTTATCCATTTTCCTTTGGTGTGTATGATTCTGAGACAGTTGTTGAAAAAGTTTACCGTTATTTTGAACTGGTTTGAAACCCTGCCTGGGCTTGTGCGGGTCCTTTGTTCGCTGTCATGAATGTGTGGGTTTGCTAATGTACTCGTAAGTCTATTAAAACTGCAGCTGACTAGAGAGGGCCAAGAGTTACATAATTGTTGCGGTTGCGTCTACCCTCACGGCCCGAGTGCGAGGGGTTGTCGGCGTCTGCCATCACCCACCGCCCACAATAAAGTCCCAGGTCTCACCATCTGCTCGTGCCAGCCGCCGCAAAGAATGACTCTGGCGACATCCACATCGGGGTTTGATTTCTCAAAGGTCCAATGTACCCCCACTGTCCCTCCCCTAATGTTAAACAACATACTTTTTTCTTTTAAGTACCCTGTATTAGAACCACCTTGGACCAAATGACTCTGAAGTCAGATGTACCTCTGCGATAACTTTCTTTGCTAGTTCAGCATTTCTCTTTAGGCCAGCACCTATTTTGGCAATATTTCAATTTCTTGCACGGGATTGAATCTAAACAAATGATCAGAAATCGTTTCTCTTAAAACCTGGAACTAGGCAATAAATTTTATGTAAAGTATATTATTATTTTTTTCCTTTCAATAAGTTTCGTTAAGCTTACTTAACATATATAAATCTGGTCAATTAATGCTAATTGAGTATTTTCTCATACTTAGACTATATATAGTATTTGTTATCACTTATCACCTTTGTATAAATGTTTTTACTTTTATTGTCATGTTTTAAATGTTTTTGTAAATTTCTTGAACCATTCCATTGCTAATTTACACATTTTAAGCACAAGTTAATAAATTGGCTCTAGAACTATACTACATAGCACTTTGTAGCCTGTTTAGAAAAATACTTAGTTACTGCGTTATCTATTCATCAGGCAGTGTCTGTCAAAATCCGAGAGTACAGATATCCCTAAATGTCTTAGATTCAGAACTATCCATTATTCAACTGATATGAAATAATTAAAATATCTAAGTATTAAATAACAAGTGCTTCTTTAAATAACAATAACTCCTTTAAAATAAAACAAGATAGGAGCAGCAATCCCAGTAACGATCGCATAATGCCCCACGGCTTCTACACAGAGCAAATGTTAAAATCTCGAAAACTTTACAACTTCAAAACCCCACAGAAAGCATAGAAGCTCTCCATAGATTTAGGAGATCCCATTATAATAAAAAAATAATAAAAATAGACCAATTATTGTAAGATTTACTTCAAGAAGAGAAAAGGAAAATTAGCTTTTCGCTTTCAAATAAAGAAAAAAATTAATCAATAAGGATATCTTTAAAAAATGACAACAACCAAAGAATACATATAAAATTTAACACAAAAAATTACAACTTCAAAACCCCACCAAAAATATAGGAGCTCTCCATAATTTTGTGAGATCCCATTTTAATAAAAACAAACCAATCACTGAATTTTTCGTGACGGACGGACAAAGCGATAGAGCGGGGATATAAGGTTTCTCTCGCTCTGCATAGAAGCCTAAAATTAAGAATTATATTTAAATGAGAATTAAAGATATCCATTCAACTAAACTTTGTGTACATTAATTAACGCTTATCCTTAATATCAGTGAACTGTATTTTAAATAGTTGACATCTTATATTCTAGTAGGAACTCTTGCTTCCGTTTACTTCTCCGTTGGCTTGCTTATTTATTACATATTTTTAGCGCTGTTTTATTAAGAATCTTGAATATCTAGTAACTTTTTGACTTAGAATGCAACTTCTTTTTGTTCAACTTCAGCATTTTTCCTTTGTGTTTGTCTTCCTATGTCTCACGATAAAACGGCTGGACCGATTTTCTTAAAATTTGGTACGATATTTTTTTGTAGACCAACTTAAAACGTGAACACATTATTTTGATCTCCACTCCTCCAATCTCTCAAAAAAAAAAAAATAATGATCCAGAAATCCTTGCTAAACGATTGGCTTGTTTTCTTTAAAATTTGATACCATGTTTATTTATGGCCCAACTGAAATAATAGCACCATTCCCGCAGCCCTAATTCTTCAAAACTGACGCTAAAATACTAAATGACGATGAATATCTGTGGATACTTCTAGTTATATTTTGTGTTCTACACTCACAAAACTACAATATTTCAGAAATAGTTTTTAACTTACGACGAGATACATCAGTTTTACGTGGAAAGTTTAAGTTACGAGAATGCTTTCTTTCTTCTTGTAAAAAGGTATCGTGTATTATACTCTCCATTCTTGAAAATTTCCCGCCAGAAATGAAAGGTATCTGAAAGGCGCTGACACTCGATTCATCTTCGTACACAAAAAGGAGACACGTGTAGAGATAGGGGGGACGGGTGAGGAGGGCTCCAATTTTTATCCAACGTTGTCTTTGACGTGACAGCAGCGAGGGTAGAGAATAAAAACCTCTTGATACCTTCGCCCCGTCCACCCACTCACCCATTATTCATTATTAACCCAGATGAAATTCATTAACGTCCCTAAACATGTGACGTTAAGTCAGGTTGCGCTGAAAAGAAGCGAATTACATTGGCGAAATCTAATTTGCTTCTTCTTTCCCCCCATTTGATACCAGATGCTTCTTCGCTCGCAGGGGTAGACGTAGTCGTAGGGCCTTCCTAATGAGAGCGCTTCTAGAAAGGAAAACTCGAAAATTTCAACAATACAGACAGCGAGGATCATGACAGCTTGTAAAACAAGTACAACAGGTACTTCTGTTATAGAGCGATAAAAGGGTTAGGGCAAATAATGCAATGGGGAGGGGGTGTTGTAGGAGCTGTGAATATCTGTTCCAATCCTGTTCTTTGACCCTTAGCACAGCCCTATCTGCTATCTCTTTCCGTTATCTCTGCCGTTGGCTAAACTATCCAGCTTTGCTTGAGTAGGAAATAGGGGGAGGTGGTCGTTGAATGACCAAAACATTTCAAAGTTGTCCGAGGAATGATAATATTTCACAATTTATTTAAAGAGAAAAAAAAATACTGTATAGTAATAAGCCTAATGGAAACTTAACTAAAATTTAAAAATGCAACAACTCATATTATGACTTTTGTAAAATTATTATTATTACATAATTTTTATTTTAAATTTTTTAAGAATTGTATTTGACATGAATAGCTATGTATGTCGTTAGTATCTAAAAATACACCTGATTTCGTAAAGAAACTTAGAAAAATATGAAACTTAATAAATCACTTAATAAAATCTTATTTTGTTACACAATAACAATGATAAAAATAATATCAATTAATATCACCTATAAATACATTAATAAATTTTTCATTTGGATCACAACACTCCAGACATAACAATAGTAGAAAGGAAAGATGTTTTTCTAATAGATGTGGTAATACCTGGAGATGAATGAATTGTTGAGAAAGAACTGGAAAAGATCACAAAATATAGGGATCTGACAATTGAAATTTCTCGTTTGTGGAACAAACGTGCCACTGTAACACCTATAGTTATTGGTGCCCTCGGTGCTTTATCTAAGGAATTTGCAAAATACTTTAATACTGTAGCTTGGAACTTCATGAGATTTCAATAACAGACCTGCAAAAAACATCATTACTAAGCACTACTTATATTTTGCGAAGATACTTGGACAATTCTTAGGTCTCTGGGTGAGACTTGAATTGCTCAATTAATCCAGTCAAAGATTTTGTCTTTGTTCTGTGTCATATGTTAATAATAATAGCTTTAAGTTTCTAGAAAGTAACGGAGCTTTTCTGTAAAACTTTTCTGTAGCGCAGTGAAATATTTAACATTTATATTCTGAATTTGTATTATCCAAACACATTGCAATCAGGAATCAGTCCCTTGATATCTGGAATTAATGTGCAGATTCCGATTCGAATACACAGACTTAATTATATGGATTATATTATTCTTTTTCAAAGTCCTTGGAAGAAAAGGCCTTTAGCTGCTAAAAAATAAATAAGTTTTTATAGTGATCTACTTTTTGCTTAACTTTAAGGATATCATGAAGAGAAAGTAATTTTATAAGAGAATACGAAATTATTAAGAATATGAAATATTTACATGTTCGTTTGGAAAATATGCATATATATATATATGCATATACATATATATATGTATACACACATACACACACACACACACACACACACACACACACACACACACACACACAAAAATATATGTTTGATTAAAATCAACGAATAGTTACCGGCCAGTTTCAGTCAAGTTTTTTTGGCCATTATCAATATATGTTCGCAATGTAAAGTATTTTTTTTTGTTTGCTTTTTTCAAATAATATTTTTTTAATAAATATATATAGTTTTGAAGTTGTATTTTTTTAAAATGATTCAAATGATTCAAATGTTTTGCTATTAAATATGTGCTTTTTCAAATGGTATAATTGTGCTACAACTTCTTCTTTACTTGAACACAACATTTTTCTAAGGTTACATGGATTCTATTTGGTTCGTGTCGCAACCGTTGCATGCTATCTGTTTGCTTTGACTCTTTAATGTATTGACTGTGGGTGTGTGAACCTTGAAAAAGAGTTGGACGAAAGGGATGAACGGAAATCGGAGCACTTTGAGGGAGTCCCTAGCGGACATGTGACTTATTTACATATATTTTCCGTCTAAGTAGGCGGCGCCATTTTGAGTATAGAGAGCAGGAAGACCCCCACTCAGGCATTCCACCCCTACCCCATTACCGACGGCAGACAGCAAACAAAGAAGGAAGAAATTCAGTATTTGCACAAGAATTATGTCGCCATTAACGATATTGGAGATGGCGGTCAGTGGATACGAAAAACACCCTCAAACTAAAAATAGCATAGACAAAAATTTGGAATTTACTAATTTTTGAATTAATATAAACATTAAGTGAAAAGTCATATTGGACATAGCTATTATTATCCAATTTTGGTAAACTTATTAAGGAACGAAAAGATGACACGTGATATTAATATATAATTATTATATAATACATACACTGTCGATTTCGGCAATATCTCATTACCTTTTTCAAGTGGTAAAATAACAAACAATAGATAAATTCAAGTAGTAAATAAACGAACATATCAAGAAAGATAATCAGTAACAGATATTCAAATATAACCTAAAACATAATTACATGAAGTTCCATTATTACAATCAATGATATCACATGAAATCTTTCTTATTGCAAAACATCACATTATGTTTGTTATGCATAAGAATATCAGATTGTCAACTTGTATTTTATTATAATTAAATACAAAGAGGCCATCTTGTTGTGTGGCGATTGTGGATATATACGATGGTAATTTCATTTATTAGTAAGTTTTCTATTTTCGTGTTGTATTAAATGATATTTATCAATACATTGATAGAAATAGATTTATTATAACATTCTGGACTCTCGAGAATAATTACAGATTCCTTACATTTCCTAACAAATTCATTTTCAGAATGTGCTAGAATGATAGGATTATTAAAGTTAAGTTTGTGTTGTTCCATTGTGGTGATTGATAAAATAAAATCACTACTGAGGTGTAATGGATATCCGGAAGGTTTCATAAATCGCCACATGAAGAACATGGTATTTCGGATTTGTGATAATGATATATGCTGCATTCATAAGAAGAATATCTATGGATATGTTTCAATCCCTTTTCATCCTACTATTTTCTATGAAATACATATTAAGGAATTTGGATATTATGTTACCACTCTGAAACATCCTACATCTTTTAATTTATGTTATAACTGACCTACAGGATGCTTTTTTTTTATTGTAATTTTATTTTATTATTCACACTTATATTGTGGTTAAATTATCTAAATTTGTTAATTTAAATCGCTATTTTATTGTTGTTATATGTAAAGGGACTGTTATAAATGTTTTTAGGTATATAATATTTTATTTGATTAAAATATATAGAAATCATATTGCTTTCATTTAAAATATGATTTTCCATTTTTTTTTCATTTGTTATTTTTTAAGAATCGCTTAAATTGTGTTGTTCATTAAAATTTGATTGTTATTTAAAAGATTAACATTCGGATGCAAAAATGGGATAGTAATAGAGGAAGGATTAAATTCAGCACATGAGGCATTTTTCGAGCATGCCGGAAGGGTTTAATTAAGAGAGTTGTCTTGTTGCTTCGATATAGAACAGACTTAGACAATTATGGGTCTGTAGAAAGATATGGAAGTTAAACATAAAAAGTAGCCGATGTGAAGCAAAAAGTTAATTTTTAGCCTAAGAACTCCTGTAGTGCGAGATAAGGTTAATAATGTAAAGAAATGAGAAGGTCTTCGGTATATAGTAACCCAAATGACAAGCAGAAGTTTTGTATTTGGGATAAAGAAGCCAAGTGGATGGATTTTAATTTCAAAGCCGAAGGACTATTACTGTTTTAAATGAAAGATAGGGTTATAGTGTAACCGACAGGATGAAGCTCATTGTTGAATATGAATCTACTTTCCTTGAACCAAGATCGGAGAAAGAAACGTGGAAATGTACTATAGTTAAAAGAAAATTAGAGTGAAAATTCAGGTGGAAAGCCAAAAGAAGATAAACATCTTTACTTGGAGCCTCTTGAATCAGTGATATTTTCAAGATAACTCCATTAGAGCAATTATTGAAGACATTCTTTCGAAGATAGAAAAAAAAAAAAAAAACTTTTTTCTTACAAATAAGGTTAAAGATAGGAATTTAATTCGAAAAGTAAATGTTTAAAAGGTACATTTTATTTTATTATAGAAAACTAATTAGTATTATTGTATTGACTAATGCTAGCATGATTTGATCATAATTAATTCATGAGTTCATTTATCGTAGGGGTGTGATAAGTTAACTTTTGTATTTTAAAAGGCCTATTTTATTTAACTGTTAATTTTTTCACAAATTTGTATTTATTATTGTTAAAGTATTAAAAGTGTTGATGTGTTTAAATTCTTTAGTTTATGGTTATTGTATTTTTGTATTTCCATTATTTTTCACTGTTCCCAGATTGTTTTTTTTTCCTTAGTTAATAATTTTACTTTAAAGTTTGGATTTAATATATATATATATATATATATATTATATATACAGTAAATATAAATATATATTCTATTTTATTTATGAAATTTTTTTTCATGAATTTATTTTAATTTTTTTTTTTTTTGAATCTGGAGTGCTTTTGGCTACGGAATTCTAGTGATTCAGCTTTCCACTGCATTTTAGCCTAATTTAGAATTCAGTTAGCTTTTATCTTTTACAGGTAACGCTTCAACTCGTGCAAACAACACATTAGAAACTAACGTTTGCCGTCGTGAGCAAAAGACTACAACAGAACTTTTACAAGGTCTGGCATGTGGTATCTAATATTTACATAACACTTGTCTTTATGTCGGCGAAACCGATAGAACACTACATACTATATTAAAAGAACATGTATTTAAGAGTCCTAAAGAGATAAGATAATGCTTATTCAACAGTACCATATTACATGTATTGAACATCCACATAAACTTAACTTTAATATCTGTCATTCTAGCACATTCTGAAAACGAATTTGTTAGAAAATGTAAGGAATCAGTAATTATCCTCGAGAGTCCAGAATTTTATAAAAATCTATTTCTATTAAAAATATTGATCAATATAATTTAATAAAACAAGAAAATAGAAAACTTATTAATAAATGATATTATTACCGTACATATTCACAATTGCCACACAATAATATGACCTGTTTGTATTTAATTGACAATCTTAATAAAATGATTGTCAACTTCATTTTTAAAAAAGGTTTAAATCTTAATATTCTTCTACAGAACAAACAACATGTGATGTTTTCCAATAACTGTTTTTTTTTTTTTTATGTTATGTTTGAATATCTGTTACTGATTTATTTACTATTTGAATTTATCTACTATTTGGAGATAAAATCTTTTTCAATTGATAAAATGAAAGATATTACCGAAACCGATAGTGTATGTATTATCTTATATATTGTATTTTAATATGTGCTTGTCTTTTCATTCCTTAACAAGTAAATTTCCCCATGTTAGATTTATTCTATAAACAATAAGAAGTTTCTATAAGAACTTGAAGCCTACGTTCTTTAAATGTTTTAATTAATTTTCTTTGTGTCTGTATAAGTAAATCATGAAACTCGTTTATTTTTTAAATTATTATAATATCTACTGAAAACAAACAGTAGATATTCCCATTTTCTTAAAAAAAACTAATTAAATTTGTATTAATTAATTAAATTGTGTAAATGTAATTAATAGTAAAGCTCGCACACATATTAAGAGGATTAATAGGCGTTGTTTAAGATAACCACATAAATTCAGTGTTTCAGTTCTATTCTTTTCTATGGGGAATTTTTATCATTTTCCAGCGCTTCACTCAAGACCCACATGGGTCAAATTTTAAATTTAAACGTCAGATCGTCTATTGCATGTTTAATATGCATGTCAAGTTTCAAGAAGATCCATCCAGGAGTTTTAAAAGATATTAGAGGGACACACAAACACACATACACCATAAAAAAAATGACTTTCCTCGAAAAGTAGGGTAAAAAAAATAATGTAATGTATTTTAGACAGTATCTCAAATACGACATATTTCTAATTTGCAAACGTACAACCGTTAATCATTTTTACAGCGTTACGGTGATAATAAACCCCCGTTTTGAGATTTGAGTTATGATCTGTTTGAGATAATGATTAATTGGGGAGGTGTCAAGATTTTTTTTTCTACCAATCACATTGTGACTTTTAGGTGACCCTATACAGGGGGAGCTGTTAAGAAAGTTCAGTTCGTCCATCCCATCGGCACCTCTGCAGCCCAAACCACAAGTCGGACAGACATGAGTAATATCTTATTATGACTTGTGGAGGTGGCGACAAATACAAATTTCGGTCTGCGATCTCACAGGAAGTGCAACTGGTCGAAATGAAATATGTACGGGGTTGCTATGGTTTCGTGTACAACAAGAAATCATTTTTGTTTTTTTTTGTTTTGTTTTTGAAAAGTTAATTCTGTATCATAGCCTTAACTTTAGGAATGAAATGGACGTAAAGAAAGAAGGTACATATTATTATTATAATATGGAATGGAAGTATTCATAGTTTCGAGATAAATAAGACCAAAAAAAATAGAAGACTTTTGAATCTCTTTTCGAACAATTACATTTTTTCAGCCGAAACAGAGAATTTGCCAGAAGATAAAAGCCATTGCAGCTTGAGTGAAACGTAAACCAGAATAATAAGAAATCATAATTAAAAGAAATGATTTAAAAATAGAAAAAAGAAATGCCTCATTATCTCTTACATGATAGGGTTTTCAACTCGGATTACAAATACAAAGAAAATTTGCGAGGTGATTACTAAGGAGAAAGACGCCAAGCTTTTGTAGTTAATTCAATTTTCTGGTTAGTTAGAAAAAAAAAGTAATAAAATAGGATAGGTATTTGTTTAATTAGAAAATTAAATCAATAAGTTTATACTTTATTTATAATAATGGTGTAATTGATTTAGACATGTTATTGGTCTATTGTAAGGATCACTTACATTTAAGGTACTGACAATTATTTTCAATTTAATGGAGGCAGAATTGAATTGATATCAAAGGTAATTCGGATTTTGTTTCTTATTGGTGCAATCTTATCATTTATAACTTAGGTAATCAATTGAAACCAGCAAATCGTCTGCAGTTGATGTATTGTGTTGCTCATTGATAATTTTTTACTTGAAGTAATATATGTGGTAACCTAGGAAATTATTTTACAATCGCAGATACTAAAGTGCATTTTCGACACGATTTTTGCTATTTAAAGGCAACTCAGACTAAAAAAAAAAGTGCCGTATAGGTTGTTCTATCTCAGTACTATTCAACCTGGGGAACGAGAAGTAGTTTAAGGAGATATGTGATTAAAAAAAAAATCCTGATAAGAACCACATTAATTAATAATTGATAAAATATTTAATGAATTAATTTTGATTTTGCTAAGAGAACTTTTACTTATCCGGGCGCTACAATGCAGATATACTTTTATTCACTGAATAATTTTCATATAAAAGGGAAAAAGTAAGGCGGGAGGCGGTAATAAGACCCAAACGCTGATTTTCCTATTTGCCGTCAGTTTTTTTTTTTGGTAGTGATTCTGCCCATCTGGTAGCAGTCGTGGTCTGTCAAGTATCGTTATAGACAGGAACATCTGAACATCATTGTATGAGTAGCAGCTCGAGCGAAACGAGTGCATTGGAAAGTACTGTTGGATTTTTCTAATTTTTCTTTGGAATTCCGGTTTATTGTTTCACGATTCATGAAGAATCAACATCCAATAATATTTACAGCTTTTAGTGTATCAATTCAGTAAAGCGTTGATGTCATTAAAATCAGGTTTGATGGAAAACAGAATGTGGGATAACCTCAAATAACCATGTCGTCGTTGCAGAAAACAAGGCTCATAAAAAAAATATTTAAAAAAATCTAAATTTTGCGGAACGATACAAGTTTAAAAAAAAAAGTTTCGTTTTAAATTGTTGAAAAAAAAAAAGCTTCTGTTTTGCTAATTAATTGGTTAAAAAAATTACCAGCAACCAATATTATGAAAGTTCAATTTTCAAACCAAATTTTAACATTTTTTAAATTTTGCTTTTTTTGTGGCTTATTTCTTATCAATAAAATACTTGTACAGATTGTGTTGTACAATGCAAAAGTGATTTCCCTCATACGACCTTATAATTTATCCAAGATTATTCATGCATAATTCAAATTATTCAATTTATCTATAAATAAATAGAATTCTATCTACGCGAGCAGAAAATATTGAATACCACTGATCTAACTGTTAGAGCTCATAGAAGTGATTTATGAAATGTAAAGGGGGCAGTTTTTCTTTTAAAAAATGTACCACGCTCCGCAAGGCCATCTACCGTCAAATATAAGCCAACTTTCGATTCAACTCACTATTAAATTTGTAATTTAAGAGTATAGTTAAATTGAATAGATTTGTACTTAAGGACTACTTTTTTTTAAATTTATTTGGAATAAGTAAAAATTATTCGGTAAGTGATTTCTTCGCTCGAAAATATGGGAAAATACATAAGAGTAGACATAACCTTAAAATGGTTGCTTTACTAATTCATCATATTTATTAAGCTATTAATATTACTTATGTACTAAGAGTATAGTGATAAATATTGATTTTATTTTCTTTTTATCGTAAAGATAAAAAAGATTAATTCGCTAGAGGGAATAAAAAGTATGGAATGCTCCGCACTTACGTCACCCGAGGAATGACGTTATTTGAAGCACTACCTTATTTTTAAGTTATCGATCTATACACCTCATTGAAATCCTCATATACGTGCATAACTGACGCAAACAACGCATTTATAAGTAAAATAAACACTGTACAGGAATAAGTAAACAAGAAATAAAAATACACTTAAAGCATGCAGGAATAAATAATCAAGGAGGTAGGAGATTCATTAACATACAGTTTCGCAGTTTTTCTATTCTATAAAATTGTTCTAAATGTGAAGAAAAGAATAGAATAATCCGTACTGATCTTGATTTTGTTTTTTCTTAATTGGGTTGACTGATGTGGTATGACGAAAAAAAAATGGCGCTGCAGATGGACGTTAATTGGACGTAAGTCCGGAGCAAAAGATGCAAACATGGGCCTAGTGTCAAACGGACATAAATCGAATACGGAAATCAAAGTGACGTAATGCAGGGTATAACTGTAAATTAAAACAAACAAACAAAATCAAAGAGAACAGGAAATATACTGGAAGACTGATGTTTTGAAATAGTTTTGACCTGGTCTTACCGTTTCTATGAATAATTGATTTAAATCCGCAATAAATAATAGCCCAAATTGTTTGAATTATCTCAAATTATATCAATTTGTAAACTTACAAATACAATGGATTACAGATGTTGTATGAAATGATAATTATTCACCATTAGTGAATTGATTTGCTTGAATAAGATAATTGATTTGCTTGTTTTAATCAGGAATTTTTTCCGTCTTCCCGCCCAACTTTCTCCACAGGGATATCCACGCAGAAAATTTTAGATACAGAAGATAGATCTCCATAAATCTGCATTCCAATTTTAAGAAAATTCATTCACTGGTTTAGACAAAGATTTAGGAGGAATTCATTTTCGAGAAACAGTTAAACAGACAACTTCATGAGGCTAAAAAAAAGAACTTCAAAACAAAGTAAAGGTAAAAATTACATTTAATAATATTTATTTCAGTGACATTAATGTTACATGTATAATTCTTTTAAAGATATTGTTCTAGAATACAGTGCTTTTTCTTTTTATTATCTCTGGATTAAAATTTTTAAAATTTTCAATTATAAATCTTTTGATTTTATAAAATGAAAAGAAAAACAAATTTGAATGAAAATTCTAAAGGTAACTCAAAATTCAACAAAAAAAAAAAAAAAATGTGGGAATAATTTTACTGTGAAAAGAGAACATTATTAGAAAATTATTTTTATAACAACAACAATACTGTAAAGAGCATTTTTGCTTTTGATTGGATTAGTTACATGTAGCTGGTATTTCGAATATTTTGGGTCTCTTAATACGTCTAAGACTTTTAGATCATTAAAAGTCTCGGCCCTAATTATAAAAAAAAAAAAAAAAAATAGATTTTCGCGCCAATTCTTTAAAAACTTTTTCGAGTTTTGGGGGGAAATGAGCTTACTATATCTTACAATTCTTCCAAAATTTTAAATAAAGAAAATCGATTTTGTAAAATCAATATTTATTTTTATCTTAAAAAAAAATCAAAAAACAAAAAACAAAAAAAAGAACAAAAACAAACATTTTAAAAATAGAAATATGTTTTAATGCTGTTTTTGTATTAATTAGGGCTGCAGATTAAGAAATTAGCATTTTCCTTCCCTTAAGAATAAAGAGATTATCCTATCTGGCGGATTAGTTAGATCAATTTCAAACTCACTGAAGCTAGGGTCCTCTTTCACAAACAAACTCACGAACCTTTTTTTTTTATTATTATTTTTTGGGACGAAGCTTAATCCTTGTCCGGTCACCGGACTGTAAGACAAACAATGGCCACCCACTACTTTAGACCGACGTGAATTTCATTAACTGCCTTATGATTGCTTTTTTTTCCCCCCGAAACAGATGGCTCTGGAGTAGAGAGAGGCCTGTGTCAACATGGCCGCATCAGCTTATTAAGTCGTGTTTGACCGGTCATTAGCGCTGTTTGACTAGGATAAAACTATGTCAACAATTGTACCTCAGTACTCGTATCCACGTATATGATACGGTAACTACTTAGCATTAACTCCCCCCCCCCCACCTCGTCTCTCCCTTTCGTGTGTTTTTCTTGCGACGCGCCCTAAGGGTTTTCATTACTGGCTAGCATTTTTTGGTATATCCCTCGGGTTTGTCAGCCTCCCTCCTTTGATAATTCAATCAGAATTTTTTTAATGATTCAGTCATCAGTGACGTCAAACCAAACATTTGCCCTTGGAATCATATGTTCTCATCTAATAGGTATTTACAAATCTGCATCTACATCTTCTTTAAGTGAACTGAGTTTTCACGAGGAGCAGTTTTTATTTCAATGGATAAACGTATAGCAACATCCACTGAACGACGCTTGTAAATTGCTTTCATATTTTACGTTTCTAAAAATATATCGATTCTTTTATTAAAGCACAATTCAGAAAATTCATTTAAGCTGAAGATAAAAAACAAAAAAACAAAACAGTAAATAAAAAAGAACTTGAAGTCTAGAACAGAGTAGACTTCAAATTTAAGCAAGGTAGGGATAGCGATTAGTAAACCAATCACAATGCTTCGCAACGTCTTCTGATACGTCTATAAAAATGTAATTGATATTGCCTTAATTTCCTTATTATTATAAATGTGCTTGTTGCGAAAGACGCAATTGTTGCGATTGTTGCGATTGTTGTCATTGTTGCTAATGAGATTTTAATGATAATTGTCCCCAGACAAAACGGGAATATTAGTCTCCTGATCCTTATCAGAAGACTAAAAGTTAAAATTTTTTAACACATTAAAAATACATTAAAATTACGACCTGTTTCGCCTATGCGACCAGGCTTTTACATAAGCCTAGGCGAAACCGGTCGTAATTTTAATGTATTTTTAATGTATCAATAGTTTTTAACTTTTTAAATTTCTAATATTTACTGACTATAAACAGTAAAATCTCTTCATTTTCTAAAAAAGAATGAATTAAATCCTCATTTTTAAAAATTTTAATTGCCCGAATCAGATTAATTTTAATCGTACTAAACCATGCGGGATGGATTAAGGACTTAATATTCATTGTTTAAAACAATAATATATTAGCAGAAACAGGATAGAAAATCTTTTCGTAGGAATTTTTCTTTCGCCTTCTCGCGCTAATTTACCGGCAATGACCCACTTGGATAAGATTTCAAATATAAAAGTTAGATCTGAACTACTTCTCAAATGTTCATACCAATTGATAAGAGGATTCATCGAGAAATTCAAAAGTTATTAGGCGGGAGGAAGACCACACCCACATACAGACTGACTGATTTGATGAGCCTTTTTCAGTAACTAAAAATAAGAATGGAGATTAAAATTTGGAATTCGGCAACCCATACCCATCCTGTCCCGCTCTAATTCGTATCTTTAATTGATTGTTTGTTTAAACGTGCCTTGTTTTGTCTAATATAACTCAGATGGCCTTTGTTATAAATGATAAATACTTTGTTCAAGTTAAATATATATTTTCTCGTACATTTTTTTTAATTTTTTTATTTAATTGTCTTTGAATATCTTAAGTATTTGTAAAAGTGCCCTATATTGCTCCTATAAAAATTTGAATAAATGATTTATCAATATTGCCATAAAAAATAAAGACTCACTACACGTCGAACAGTTTTAAAGCGGGTGCATTATGTAGCAGTGCTTTCCATTCAACATATGCTTAAGCATTTAATCTATTAAATGATGAATGAAATCATCATTGCACTATTCGATATCATAGTCAGAGTTTCCTGATTCTTCCGAATTTAAATGTATTTGCTCCTAAATGCACAGGTAGAGCCTATTTTCTGTGTAATTTCACCGCAGCTTTCGACAATTCACCTAAATCGGTTCACATAATTAAATATTTATAAATTAAAGACCTTAATTAAACATAGAGACCATAATGCACCTTTTACACCCTTATTAATAATTAAAATTAAAAAAATGCGACGTTATATTTATTGTCGAATACTGGAACTTTGAAACATCGCATTGTTTTAATTTTAATTGTTAATATAAAATTATGTGTAAAAGATGAATCTGTATGTTTAATTAGTTTTTACCTGCACGTCAAACAGTTTAATTAATTAAAGTTCAAAATTTACAAATTATAAATGTCGTGTACGAATAATTTCTAGGTTTTAGCTAGTTAATTTCTAGTACGATTTCCATCAAGTTGTTTATTTCAATTTTTAATTAAGGAAGCTATATTTGACTTTGATAAGTGATAAGTCGATACCCCTACGTTTTTTTTTTATCCTTGTTATTAAAACGGAAATGGTCTCTCAGTCCAAATCCCAATATCAGTTTGTGGCATTGAATTCCCGCCGTTTAATCTATATCTGATGGCGGTGGTACTTGGTTTCCTGTGACAGCAGATGCATATAATTTACGGGGTCTGACATTTCGTAGACACAGGGTATGGAGATGGTTTAGCTTTTGCTGATTGGAAGACACTTCTGTGACTCAGTGTTTAATCACGTCTGTGCCGTCAACGGACGACAGCGAGACAATAGCTGCAGTTCCCAACCCCCTCTTCCTTAACCAAAGAATCCAAAGAGATACAACACATAATTATACTGAACCTTACACATCTGCAAATTGTTTACTGTTCTAATGGCCATTGAACGACGATTTCTCTCTTTTTTTTTAAAATTTTTTTCCCCCTTCGTAAAGTTTCAGTGATAAATGTCAGTCACATTGACCATAGCACGAGAAGTACATTGATTATACATACTTGAGTCATCAGAACCTCAGCAAGAGATATATCAATGTTTTCATGTCCTTTTCATTTCAATATACTTCATAATTTGTAAAATTACTGTCAAACAAATTGTTTGATTAATATTTCTTTTAATACTAATAATTTCCAGTAATTCAGTATTTTCTGGATTATTTTTCTATTTCATAAAACATTTAATTCACTTAAAATCCACAACAAAAATATAATCTGAATTACTTTGCAATAAATTTTTTTTAACTATTTTAAGGAGAGCATATATGAAATTACTTTTATAAATTATAATTTTTTTTTAAAGTTCTGATATAATCAACTTTACCTAGCTACTGAATTTTAAAAGAAAAAAAATATAAAATACAAAAGCTACTTAAAATAGAATATTAAAATTATGTTTATATTTTTTTTAAATAAATTACAGGCGAAATAAAATTAAAAGAAAAGAACGTATTTTACATTTATTGTTATATTATTCTACATTTAAAGTGAAACTAAATCTGAACATTACCTGTGGACATAACAAGATAAGATGTTATGCTTGTGTAAAAATGAAGAAGTTGGACTTCACGGGGTTTTGTTAAATTCTCAGGAAGGGATGAAGTATGAGGGACAATTATTGTTGTATTAAGATGGCTGGAAAGGAAGAACTTAAGTTTTGAAATTAAAAAAAAAAAAAAATGCGTATATAGAAATTAAAAGGATTTCATAGAGGAGGATTTCATATTTGTGAATATCGATATCAAAAGGAAGATTGTGCTACGTGACAAAAGATATTAATCTGTTTAATTAACTGATGCAGTTATGAATGTACGATTGTGAAGTATTGAAACAATGGCGCATTGCATGGAGTCTTTACGGTGTCAAACTTATTTATCAAACTATGAGTGTTATTTGTTGTATAATTTATGATACGAGATATTGATACAAACGTGAGATAACATTTCTTCATGATATTTGAATATATAGATAATTCATCAAATACATATATAGTACATCTTTGAATGTTCTGCGAAAACCTATTATTAAAACAAAAATCATTTCATACATTATTAAAAGTTCAGTACAAATATGTTTGTTTTTTTCAAATCAATCATCAGATATATCAATGTAATTATTATAATCGTAAGGTTAAAAAAAGTTGAAATAGTTAAAAATATAAAGTAATTAATGCGTGTAAGTTGAATTATTGGAGAATTTTAGGCCACCACACACATCTCAATTAAAAATAAAATATATGTATAATTAAAATACGAGTATTTTCGAAATGTTCACTTGACAAAGGAATGTTGAACATTTCGAAAGTACTCTTATTTTAATTGTACATATATTTTATTTTTCATTGAGATGCGTGATGGCCTAAAATTCTCCATTAGTTAAAAATACTTACTCAAATTGTAGCCTTTGATATACTTTTTTTTTTAGTGAAGCAAAATTTTATTTCAAATGTATTGAACTTTTTTTGCATTTGAACTGCTTGTTATAATCATAATATTAATATCCTCAAAAAGCATAAGGAAGGTCTATTGCAATCCCTACACTTTTCCTCCAGATTTTTAATTTGATTAGTATAGTCCGTCTAAGTCAGCTAGGCAGTCCCTTCAGGCGTTGGGACTGAGAACTTGAAAAAATAGGGGAGAAAGGGTTTAAGATAAGTGGGGGTAGGGAGGAAAGATTACAACAGTGTTGGCAGAGCTTGACCTCGTTATTATCGGCTTTAAATAACTATATTTCCGAAAAGCTGAATTCTCAAAATACTAAAAAAAGGATCACATAAGGCCTTTTTTTAATTCCGTAACAATACCCTGATAGCCTTTCACCCCTATTTTTTCAAGTTCTCAGTCCCAACGCCTGAAGGGACTGCCTAGCTGACTTAGACGGACTATATTCGTGTAATTGTTTTTTTTTTATAAAAAGGCTAGCAAAAATAAAAAAAAATATAAAAAGGTTTTTATTTTTTGTTTTTTATTTTCAATTATTATTTAATTTAATTTTTTTTTTTTAAATTGCAGTTTTACGGAGTAAAGTTTAAAGATTTTTACAGATCAAGTATATTTTATCATTTCATGGAAAAATTTCTGCAAACTCTTACAGTTACAAGTAAATTTTGTTTTCAAAATTTTATGTATTAATTAAAATAGTTCTTTTTTTTTTCAATATATTTTAAAATTATTAAATAATATAAATAATGCTAAATATTATTATTACAAATTACTAACATTTAATTACTATCATATTAATTATCATAAACGTTGTTATACTTTAATCTTACAAAAACCTCATTGATAATTTTAAACCAAAATTAATATAAATTTCTAAAATATGAAGTGTACATAATTGTTTAAAACAATAAAAAAATATAAAATATTGTTTAATATGTTGCAAATTTTACCTAAAAAATTTAATTACTAAAAATTGTTATAGGAAAATAATTAATATAAATTAACGCTAATATAAATTGAGATTTATAATTCTTATAAATTAAATAATAACATAAAGAAAATTCG
>JAFIDM010004315.1:57701595-57737481 GCA_023159025.1 Thereuonema tuberculata | reverse complement strand
ACATCTCAATTAAAAATAAAATATATGTACAATTAAAATACGAGTAGGCCTACTTTCGAAATGTTCACTTGACAAAGGAATGTTGAACATTTCGAAAGTACTCGTATTTTAATGGTACATATATTTTATTTTTAATTGAGATATGTGTGATGGCCTAAAATTCTCCAATAGTTAAAAATACTTACTCAAATTGTAGCCTTTGATACCCTTTTTTTTTTTTTTAGCGAAGTAAAATTTTATTTCAAATGTATTGAATTTTTTTTGCATTTGAACTGCTTGTTATAATCATAATATTAAATATCCTCAAAAAGCATAAGGAAGGTCTGTTGCAATCCCCACACTTTCTCTTATTCGTCTTTTTTATAAAAGGCTAGCAAATAAAAAAAAAAAGTTTTTTTTTTTTTTTTCCAATTTTTATCTTATTTAATTTTTTTTTTTTTAAAATTATAGTTTACGAAGTAAACACGTTTTACAGAGCCAGTATATTTATCACTTCATGGAAAAATTTCTGCAAACTCTTGTAGTTACAAGTAAATTTTGTTTTCAAAATTTTATGTATTAATTAAAATAGTTCTTTTTTTCGCATATATATTTTATAATTATTAAATAATCTAAATAATGCGAAATATTATTATTACAAAGCATTAATATTTCATCTATCATATTAATTACCATAAACGTTGTTGTAATAATATAAACTATAATAAACTATAAATATAATTTAAACTTTAATCTTACAAAAACCTCATTGATAATTTAGAACCAAAATTAATGTAAATTTCTAAAATATGCAGTGTATATAATTGTTAAAACAATTATTGTTTAAAACAAAAAAAAAACATAAAATATTGTTTAATAGGTAGCAAATTTTACCTAAAAAATTTAATTACTGAAAATTGTTATAGGAAAATAATTAATAGAAATTAACACTAATATAAATTGAGATTTATAATTCTTATAAATTAAATAATAACAAAGAAGATTCGTTTCGAATTATTTTGAGGCACAAAAAAAATGGTTTTATATTGTCTCTTTTCTGTCATAAGGTGAGATTGTAGATATATGGAATGAAAATAATTATATATTAGATCCCACAGCCTCAGATAATTTAAACATAAAGCTTTTAAATAAAAGTTTTATTTAAATTTAAGTAATTTCATTAAGTAATTTCAATACTTAAAAGTGTTATTTAAATTACTTAATTAAAGTGCCATTAAACTACACTAGAATACTTTTAAACTTCTATACTAATATTTAAATTAAAAAAAAATAAAAACATATATTTATATATTATTTAATTACATTACATAAATTTAATTGAAATTATAAAGTTTCGATCTGTGATCAAATAGCGTCCATTTTCAAATGTGTCAAATGAATGTATAAAACAAAAATAAATAAAATCTTAAGTTAATTATTTTGAAATTTGGATACATTCATTAGCGGTTTCTTGTAAGAGATCAAATGCCAAAATAATAGTGTTATTGTTTGTTATTTTACAAATTTTATTATCATTTAAGGTTTTCGTCAAGTTTTTTAGGTTGAAAACATCGACTAATAACTCGAAAAAAACCCGTAAAATTGATTGTTTTTAGATTTTAATTTAATTAATTACAGAATATTTTCAGAATTAAAAACAAGAAAATATAAATCCCACATGCTTCTCAAGTTCATTTTTAATTTTCAGAATTTTAGATGCATTGGTAAAAGAAATAAAAGGTTTCCAGTCGAATTGCTTGAGTTATGACCTTAAAATCTTAATAACTCAAAAATTAATTATCTTAGAACTCTAAAACTTTACTTGCTGATTAATTTTATTAAACATAACCAATCTGTTGATTTTGGCAGGAATTGGACCCATAGAAAGCGAAAAAAAATGCACGATTTTCCGAAAACGCCAGTATCACATTAAAATACAAACAGAAAATACTTAAAACTTATCAATTTGTTTTTGTTCTACTACTATTATTGGATTTTTACAATATGGGTATTCGAAAAAGTTGGCATTCCAACATGTATTGTTTTGCTTTGTTTTTATTTTTTTTTTAAATATTAATGGGTATTCCTAAAATTATTCCAATGATAAAATATTAAACGCTTAAACGTAATATCTCGAATAATAATAAGTGCGTTATGTTTGCAGAAGCCTTCAATTTCTTGATGTAACGCAGAATTGTGACGATAAAAACTCTTAAGTTATTTAATTTTTTTTTTCGGAACCTTTAGGTGATGACTGACAGCTCTATTTTCCCTTCATGTCAGTGTTTGGCAATGAATCTATTAAAAATATTTCTATTAGTATACGCTATAAAATTAAAAAGTTGAAATTATGATTTATTCATATTGGATTAGTTCCCTAAGTAGTTCAATATGAAGTATGTTGTATAGCCCTTCAAGAATTTAATGTTATGACTGTATCCTTTTGTAACTTGATGTAAAGGCTCCAATTTTGAAGGCATGGGGGTGGATTTGTGGGGTGGGGATATGAAAGGTCTCTAAGCTACCCTTTCAGAAGGACTCTCATAAATTCGATTTTTTATGTGGGTTTGAATTTTTAAAGAGGCACCCTCTCTCTGCTTTTCGTCAGGGAGTCTGATGTATGGAGTTTCCTGCTGGGTTCGCGGGGGTAGGAATGCCCTAAAAAAGGGGTTTTTAGTAGACGGTCCATTGGTACAACTTGCACTGGATGGGTCCATTATGGGTACAAGGCTTGATATTTCGATTCCAAGCATTTTTTTTGTCCTACCCTCATTACGATCATGTAAATTTCCAGAAGGGGTGTTTTTTTCACAATCCACTCCCATAATTCAACGGGTCCCGACGGCGGCGACATCTGGGTCAGTTCCCAACAGTGGGACCTAATGAAATTTTCATTAGCGGTCATCAAAATTCAATTGAACTCCCGCTATTCACCGTCATGGAGCGGCACAAAGATGGTGAACCTGTTTTTTAAAAGGTGAAAACGAAATTAGACCCTCCTTCTTCACCCACTACCAAAAATAATATGATTACAATGAACAATAAGAAGGGAAAAGGATAGAAGAAAGAAAAAAAGAGAAAGAATAAAAGAGAAAGAATAAAAAACTGAACAATGGTCTATACTGCAAACACAATGTGGAGCTATTATGATTCACAGACTGTTTGAAACTGTGTCTATGCATGTAACTGAATTATGCTAAATGCCGAATTAACGTATGGTACAATTAACTGTGTGTAGGCGTAAAAGAATAAAAGCTTATTTAATTCTTACACTTTAATATTAAAGGAAAGAAATTTATTTAAATAAAAAAACCTCCAAAAAAAAGTAAAATAAAATTTAAATATACTATATTCGACAAATGACAGAATATAAGAAAAGATAAGAAAAGTTCTTGAAGAACTTGATGTCTACTTTCCTTAATACGTTGTCATTAAATTTTTTTTTCGATTTTTTTTTCTTTCTTTGTTTTTTATTTTTTTAATTTTTTTGAAGCTCTGAAAAATCACAAAAAAGATAAAAAGTATACGTGTACTTTTAAATTATACCGAATAAAATGGTAGAAAATTTCCATTTTCTAAATAAAAAGAAAGTAAAATTCAGTCCTCATTACTTAATTGTTTAAATAATATTAATTTTCGTCATCTCGAAGTTAGTGGATTAGTTAAAAGGATTCGGTAAAAAAAAAGATACGGAGCAAAAATTTCAATTATAAAAGTTAAATCGTCTTTTGTCCTTAAATATTCAAGCCAAGTTTCAAGAAGATCCATCCAGTCGTTCAAAAGTTATTAGGAACAATAAGTGAGAGAGAGAAATAATAGAAAAAGATAATAGTTGGATGCAAACTTTCGATTACCCGAATGCAAATCGCAAATAATATATATATATATATATATATATGTTTATTTAAAAAAAGATAAGAGAACATAGGGAATAAGAAGAAGCTTTTGCGTAGTTGAAAAAGGACTCTAGAATAAGCCTAAACTGTTTTACGACTATATCTGAAGCTAATAACAGTTCGCAGACATATCTGCCTCACAATATATTATATGATATCTGTTATTATTCTGAACTTCCCTTTTAATACTTAATTTTCCACAGCCTGTTCTCTATATAGACCGGTCAGTATTTATTGCTGACAAATATCCATTGCTATAATTTCACTGGCCCTAATCCCTAAATCTTTTCCGTTTATCCCAACCACAAAATCTAGTGCTGACGAGCCAATGTGGGCTGTTGAAAAGACAGCAGTGACAGATGTCTAATCCCATCCGCAATCGAGCGTCTACAAAGATTTATCTCCCACAAATAGCAAAGCACAGGATATTATTGCCATTTCGAAGAGATCTCAGAACTATAGGGAAATGCTGGAATAACTATCAGCAAATAAACATAGATAAAAATCGTGTCATTAAAATATTTAATAAAAAAATTATATTCGAATAAAATGCAAAAGTAAAATATTAAAATATCTCATAAAAGAACGACAAGAAAAAAACCAACTAATAATTAAAAATGTGTATTTTTTTAAAACGATGAAATGATTTCTGTTTAATATTAATTTTTGATTTTGTAGGGACCCCCGTACATAAACTGTAAAAGGGAAGTGGGAGCTGTTAAGAGAAAATTCTGTCTCTTGTGTCTGTCCGTTCGTCCGTCAAACCTCTTTAGCCCAAACTATAAGTCCAACAGACATGAGTGATACATTATTGGAAAGCTTATAACTTTGTAGAGTTGGGGAAAGTACGAGTTCCGATCTGGGGTCCCTTTCTACCTCACAGGAAGTAGTTAAAAATGAACACTTCTATTGTCCTCCCAATGAGAGTTGGCCGGCGGAAGTTTGAACTGCGCAGCCCTTCCGGTAGCTGATCAATTATGTTTTCCTGTCAAAATGGACGACGGCGTCTGTTCTCACTGAGAAAGTATAGTTAACTTATAATAGGCTAACGTTTAATTATCGGAGAAGTTGTAATTTAGAAAAATACTTGTTTATTTAGAGAATTTCATTTATTAATTATGTCTCTTAGATTTCAGGTTTTGAAAGTATCCCTTCACAGAGGCAAGTATTTCTCTTGCTTGACGATGAAGAGTGCTTCCAGGCTATTTTTCTCCGTTGACATGTTGATAACGCAAAATAAAACTTCTCTCTAACATTTAGCATTATATCAATACTAATCGCTAATAATAAATATTTTAAAGATTTATAAATACAATTCCCTTTTGAAAAGTAACCAGCGATTAGCAGAATGGCAGATTCCTGTCAGAAGATCAGACAGAAGTACCTGACCAGACTAATCGATGCTACATGCGCAGATCTCACAAAAACAGGGCGGCAAACTCTCATTTGGAGGACTGTACAGCCCATACTAAAAGGCGGATATATTACATCCCTTAGGACTATTAGTGAAAAAGTTTCATTATTAAAATCATAAAGTTTCGTTTTATTGTCTTTGTAGTCATAGAAATATATCGCGGACTATAAAGGCTCCAAAATATATTTTAGTCTTAAAACAATGTTCCAATACATTGTCATCCAGCTTGTCATCAAGCCTTTCGATTGTCATCCAGCTTGGTGATGTTTTGGATTCTTTATATCACTTATATTCTAAAAACAGTTTCGGACTTATGACCAAAATTTAAAAAAAAAAAAAAAAAAATGAATATTTTCAAATTTCTTCGGATGTTTTTTGTGTAGAGAAACCTGGACATATCTAGAACATGTATGAACCAAATATAAACATAAATGCATTTATAGACCATTGCCGTAGTTCCAGTATTCGTTCGCTCTCCACTTTTTCAAGACTGTTTAGGCATCATCTATTAGAACTAGAACTAGATGGCGTTGGTGGAGACCAATTTCCGGCGTGGATTCCCCGCTTACTGTTCTCTGAGAGACAGTTGTAAGTAGTGTTTACTACTAAATAGCCGTAACAAGTGTATTTGTTTCAAAATGCTCAATTTATTTCACATTTGCATAATATTTATCCAAATTAAATTTATTATTTATTTGTTCATCTCTTGAGTTAACGTGAGTTTTACATAAACGTATGTAGTTTTTCTTTCTTTGTTTGCGCATTTTCGACTTACGGCCAAGCTGTCCTAAGACTTAAAGGAACCCGTTCGTAAGTTGGGGACTATATATAGTTCAAATCTAATATTTGTACCTACTCTGAGGAAGGCTTCTTACCCAAAATAATGGGTTTCAGATTAAAGAAGACAATAATACAAGAAAACAAAAAGGAAAACTTAATCAAAACCGATGTCCCGTTGACACAAAGAAGCAGAATTCTTCACCCACAACGACTCTTCTACGAATCTCAAAAGAAAATAAAGGATTAGAAAAAAAGTTTAGAAGAAAATATTTAGTCGAAATGAACATGACTGTCTTAATGTTCGTCGCTTCATCAATCGGTGACCGAGATAACCAAAGAAGTATTTATCCTACAAAGCTGAAACTTTAGTTATAGACTTAAGTTCTTACACAGAAGATCTCTTCTAATTTTGGTGCAAATCGTAACCAACAGCAGGAAGCTAGAAGCTAAACATACATTTCCATCTAATTCAACACAATAAAGCTAAGGAAAAAAAAAGTAGATTTTACAGCTCTTTTCCTCGTTGATCTTTGCAATGTTTATTTTTTTCTTTCTTCTTCGTTCGGTTTCTCTCTCCAAACGGCTTATTTTTATTTCCTATCGTCTCAGTTAATTTCTTTCTTTTTTTTGAAAAGCGCCTCTATCTTTTACGATAAAGTGGTCATACAATTATTCTGTTACTTCTTCACTATTTCCTGCGACTACATTTATCTCTCAGAATATATATTTATTTGAACTCGATACAGATCTGAACAAAATTTGTAACAAATTTCAGGATCCATCTTTTTTACCCTTAATTAAAACTCTTCCGAGAAATCCGTTCGCGAGAGTTGTTGAACGATCATTGCATTTGGAACTAATTCATAAAATATGATTTGTAAATCTAATTATAATCCACATCGAAGTGGAAACGCAAACAGAGAGATCTTAGTAATTAAATCGTTCTGATGAAACCTCTCCAATCTGATAAAGCATTCTTAAAAGGAATACGTAAATACGAGAAAGAACTTCACTTGCCTTTATCAAAAATGTATGACGCTTAATCCAAAGAGAAAAATAGAAAATATGGAAGCCAGCGCCGTAATTTCCTTGCTTCTATGGTTTCACCAAAGATCATTAATTCATAAAGCGATGAAGAGAAGTTTCGTTCCCGTTTTAAATAACTACAGAGCAAATGATAAAGCACTTATTTGGTCAGCATTAAAGAAGATAGAGTTACTTAAAAGTTAATTACAAAGATTGTAATTTAATAAAATTGTGAAGTCTTGAATTTGGGTACTTTCATTGGGAAAGGAACAATAATGTATTCTAAAGTGTTTCAGAGTAAATAAATGCAAATTTTAGAAATGCTTAACATTTGTTATCTCTGTAATTTTGGATCTTACGTGTTGCATAGATAAATAGTTGTCTTGCCAATTTTCGAATGCATGCATATGAGTTGGACCCAGTTAACCCTGTAATTTCTTTCTGGGAGCCATTTTCTAGAGTAGTTTATACGTTTTCACAAGAATAACACAAAGCGGGCACCGGAATGTTTCATCTGTGTACAATAGTAGGCATGCATCTGACATCAATTCAAGTGCCTTGTAATTGAACAAGAGTTAGTGATCGTGCAATAATTCATAATGGCAGACAGAGAAAGTGGTGCGATCTGCTTGACGTTTAAGCAATGTGTCTGTCATTAAGTTTTTTTATGAATCGAAGGAAACATCTCTGCAACAAGAGGTTTATTTGATGAGGAATATGTTTTTTTCTCTGAAACGTGAAGCTGACTATAAGAAATTTGAAGACACTGGTTCTATTGCAAAAAAACATTCTGCAAAAGGATCACACAACACAATCACTATCGAAGAGAGCTAACACACAATCGTCGAAGCTCTGGTGTAAAGTCAAAATCGAGCAGGTCATTTGATTGTTGTTACTAAATGCAAAATTGACCGGATCCAACTGATACACCCTGTGCTTGTGTGTATGCAGAGTGTTTCAGAATTATGTATACATACTTTAAAAATTTGGTGGAACCCGATAGCCAAGAGATATCACACTTTAAAGCTAAAAGATAAGTAATGTTTTTACAATTGGCCTAACTTTAATTTAGATATATCTTTAAAATTACGACCATCAGTATGAATATATGATCGATATTACTGATTCAATGTTACTGTTAATGATGAAAATTATCACGAAATGTGAAGAGATTGTTACCAAAATATTATAAACAGACTTTAGAGATATACTGGTGTTTTTTTTTAATAAGATGGTACACTCCTTCACTATCATACAGCAGTGTGGAAGTATCTCAACAATGAGTTTCCTGATCATTGGATGGATCGTGTTTAAAGGAAAGAGGTTCTGAATATCCTTCAAGATTTCCAGATCTTACCCTTTTGGATTTATTTTGCGGGATTCTTGAAAAATCAAGTTTCAAGTTACAGAAAACATTGGAAGAAGTGTGGATGATAATAATACAGAAAAAAATTCTCCTCCTCATGCTTTTCACTTTGAGATCATTTGGGGAGATGTAGCTCAATGTATTCATGCTGATGGTGGTCGTATTGAATATTTTAATATTTTAATGTTGTTATCGAAATTTTAAATTTATTATTATGGAAAAAAACAACAATCGTCTATCTCTTTGCCTTAAAATATGGTAAAGAAAATAAAAAATTGTATATGTTGTTAATAAAATATAAAAGTTTAAATTCTATTTACATATTACAAATACCCTACGCATTTGTTTATCTCCTGGGTCTCTCTGGAGGAACGATCAATGTGACGTGATTATATTGATCCTGAGAAATCATAGTATCAATATATACTTGTAAAATTAATCATAAGAAATAAACATTACGCATTCTTCCTAATATTTATTACTGACGTGGCAAATTTATTACAGTTTCTAATAAATTTCAAGAATCCCACCGTCAACATCAGTGCACTTTTCTTCACACCGATTCACCGTACTTCAGACAGTGGCATGTTACGGCAAAAGAGAAAGATAATATTGCGCGCTAAATTAAAAAACAAAAAACAAAAAAAAAAACAATTGAACCTAGTTCTATTTTGGAAACCATTCGTAGTAGGACACTTGTTTATAAACTTTTTTTCCTTCGAATGACGGAAACATGACCTCCCAGAATACTGCCCTTTACTCTTGAGACAATATGTATATATATAGTTTGTATGTATTTGTCTTGCCAATTGTCGAATCCATTCTTATAAGCCAGACCACCGCTGACTTGTAAGCCACCGTTGTGCAAAAAAGGTTTTTGCTGCCTCTCCACTCAAAAACTTGATTTCCTGATTCTTTTTTATTGAAAACAAGACAGTGGTGAAGACTAGATGGGAAGAGTGGCATAAGTATGGCTATTTTATTTTAACATGTAGTTACTGAGTAAAATGTAATGATAGTAAATTTTAAGCATTTATTTAATTTGGGTTTATTTAATGTGATAATGGCGTCATTCACAGACTCAGTGTTTTATAAGAGGAAAAATTGTGCACCTGTGCCTTTGGTTTGATGGTTTAACTTTAATTTATTTTCTAGCAGATCATAGCAGATATTTTGAATTAAACAACAAATTGAAGTAATTCAATCTGAAGGAAGGAAAGGAAAAAAAAAGAAGTTCCTGAAAACCTTAAACGCTTTCATAAAACGTTTTTTTTTTTTTTTAAATGACGAAAAAAATTCATATCTCTAAATCTTTCTAAATTCTCAAATCCGCCTACCTATCTTAAAACTTCCATTTGCTTAAAGTGATTAAATCTACAAAAAAAATGGCCTACATCCAACTAAATTTAATTAATTCAAAGCATACTGGAAACTTAAAAAAGAATTAAAAAACCAATTACGATACATTGTTAGAAGTCAATAAGAATTCATCGTTTGACATTGATGAGTTAATTATTTCACTTTGAAGAGTTACTTATAAAAACAAATAACTCTTCAAAATGAAACAATCAACTCTTCAAAGTGAAACAATTAACTCATCAATGCCAACAATGAAATTCTTGTTGGCTTCTAACAATGGGAAATTTCTTTGGGAATCCATTGTCACGCGCAATTTCTCTACAGGAAGCTACACTGAGAAGTTGAAAACACAAACAGATATCGCTGTTGCTCTTAAATGATTTTGCCAAGTTTCAAGAAGACCCATTCTTTAGTTTAAAATTTGTCTATAAGTGATAGTCACACTGATAGACAGCACTTCAGATTCTATTCATGAATTCTAAGCTAAAATATACAGTTCTAAGTAAAGATAAACAACTTTTACCTTTGAACTGTATATTTTAGCTTAGAATTCAAAGTGCTATTTAGATATCTGTATCTCTTTCACCACTTACTTAGAAAATTATAAAGGTTTTATTATTATAATTGTTATTTTTTTTTATCCCTGTCTCCGTTGACAACTGAAGTTAACGAATTGTTCAGCGAAGTTTCATTCAGTTCTTTTTTCTTTCTTTTTATTATGAATTGAGACATGCAAGTCATCCTTCCAATTCGTTCTACTCAATTTTTTGATCAACAGGAGGTAAAAAAAAAAAAAATGTGTGGGCGTAAGATAGAGTGATCAAAGTGAAGGTTAGTTGTCAAACCTGTTGCTTCTAAAAGATCAGTTTCATTTTTTTCTTTTTAACCTCAAGCAATTCCTGGTCTCAGAAGTAGAAAAAGAAATACCAGCAGTTCATTTGTAAATGGAACAAACTCTAAGGAGGGCTAAGCACGGATTTTTGCCGAACAGAAACTATTACGTTCCTGATAAAACTGAAAGCATACTTTCATTAAAATGTTGCTTTTTTAGTCTATTTTTCCTATAAATTCGATGTCGATCAAATTAATCAGTTCTAATGAGCCTCTAATACCTTTTGAACCTTTGCGCGAATCTTCTTAAACTTGAAATGCTTATATAAAGAGAAGAGATAACGTAGGTATTTGCATCTTTTTTCTCTTTGTGACTCCTTTTCAAATAATTAGCGTCGTAAGGTGATAAAATCTGCCCCCCCCCCCCCAAAGAAAAGGAACCAAAACAGTAATGTCTAATAACGAGTATTAATCGTTTTAGTAATCGACCAATTGCGCGTGTTTTGATATAATGAAAAGGATCGAAATCATTTTCACACTAAGCATTAAGGATTTTTTTTATTCAGAATTTCATAATCATCTGTTTCAACGACTTACAGGCTAAACCAGTGCTTCTCAACCTTTTTTGATTGACGGAGTACATTTATATTTGAAGAAATCCTTCGACAAATCAAATCTTATTCCTAAAATATCGCGACACACCAAGCTTTTTCACTGTATTTATTGAAATAGAATCTTTTGAAAATCACCTATGATTATGAATTATAACAGTCTATTTTGAAACTTTTAAATATAACCTTCACTATATTTTTTAAGCCTATTTGAACGTGATTTAATATTGACTAACCTTACTTGTTAGAACGAATCCGAATGGAGTTCCTATTAAAAACGGAAAAAATATAGAAATGCACAAATTCGTTTGCTTTCACGCCTCTGAACCATCATCGACGGCAATCTGTGTGCTCAGGTTATTTGACATTTAGATTTTATTCTAGATACGAATATTTGGCTAATGTAAATCTACTTAAAGTCCACTTTCTTCCTGGCATTTTTTTTTCTTTTTCTTTTTTTTGTTTTGTTACGAAAGCAAGACAAATTAGTAAAATTTGTTTTAAAATTATTATGTATTGAATATAAAAGGCGGAATTTTTCCATTTTCTGAAAAAAAAATAAAAAAAAAAATTCGCATTATTTGCTTAAATTGTATAAATCCGATTAATTTTACTTATATTAAAGCTCTCCTAGATATTAAGAAGATTAATATCCAGTATTGAAGATATCGATTGAAAACCATTGTTTTGTTGTAATTCTTTCTATAGGATTATTTTTTTTTTAAACTTCATTTTTTTTACTTCTCGATAAAGAATTACGTGGAAAAGAAAATCAAAAGTAAAAGTTGATTTTCTTGTTATTCTTTCTTTCTCCCATCATAAATAACATTGCTAATTATTAAATAAAACACTTCAAACACATAAGACAGAGAATTTTCGGGGTCATGTTTATAAGAACATGATTAAACTATTAAATACTGATAAATCAGAATTGTCAGAGCACTCTAGTTTAAAACAATATTTCCCAATGAATAAGTAATAATACTAAACATTGAAAAGGACAATAATAAAAGAAGCGTTTTCATAAACAGTATAGAATGTTATAATAGAATTAAAGGAAGAACAGTGGACGGCTTTCTATGCGTCTAACGTCTCTTCTTTGATAATAAAAGTTATGCAAACATCAATTTTCCATTTCAATAATTAACATTTATATTCATGATTTATGTAATTCTTGTATTATTTTGTATTTATAAAGTAAAAAAGACTTGAAAAAGGGGTATAGATAATGGATCCCGAAAATTCGTGGTAATATGTATTAGAAGTGTTTTATTTTATTGTTAGTAAAAGAAGTTTGTCTTGCCCTTAAATTTGCATGCCAAGTTTTATGAAGATCCATCCAGCAGGTAAAAAGTTATTAGGGATACAGAGTGACTGATTTGATGAACCTCAATTTCTGGGAAAGGTAGATTAAAAATGTAGCTATCATCTTGTGGAGGTGAGAGTGGAGGATATATTGATTCCTAGACTTTATAAATAGGAAATACACACTGACCATCCATGTTTTAATTAAAAAGCATTTTTCCCTCGTGGCTTCGTACCTTTCAAGCGTCCTTGTCCGCGAAGGGACCCATTTCCAGGTCCTAATCCAAGCAGAGTCTCTCTACAATAGCGCTGTTTTGAAGGGGAAACAGTTGGCGAGTTCAAGAGGGGGCAAATGGGCCTTCAATCACTGTCAGAGCAGCGCTAACAGAAAGCCGGGCTGAACCTTTTGACTTAGCGAGAATCTGTGCAAGGCGAAGCGAAACCTACAGTCCGGCAGTGACACGTTGTTCTGTGCAGGCCGACAAGAAAGCAAATTAACGTGAAATGTGACGAAAAGGCAGAGCGACACATGGACTGACACCAGCTAATTAATCAAAACTGCTCTTTTGCTTCCCACACTAGATTTAATCTGATGTATGGGGGTGGGTAAGGCTATTCCCCATCGGTGTTAATACAGTGCTAAAAAAAATTAAAAGGAACAACGTAGTTGGTACATCAGTCTTCATCGATACAGTGATAAAGCAAGCCAGGGCTGACAGCAGTCCTACAAATGATCGCCATTCAGACGAACAAAGGACCCCAAGTGCAAAAAATAAAACCCAGCCAAGAGAAAGGATAAGATTGAGTTTCACATTTGTTCATCATAAATGAGGGGGTTGGATCACAGGAAACCAACCTCAAACACCCGCTTCATACCAAAGAATCAGATCAAAGTGGAACGCTTATAACAGCTTATCAAGAGATAATGTCACTATTTGGTGGCACATCGAAGAGGCTTTGCTGGTTTTTAATTAAGCTAAAAGTACTTATTCAGTTGGATGAAATGGAAAACAAAAGATAAATAGAGGCAATCCTACATCTAGAGACATGGCTGTTAGATTATTTTAAATTAGTTATTTGTACTCAGAAAATACTTAATGATATAACAGAACCGATTGTCCGAATGTCGATTATCCAAAGTAGAGTACGAAAAATGACTTATCTAACTGTAGTGACTGATTATTACGCTGAAATGTTCCTCCTGCGGCTTAATATATTCATTTCCGGTCATTTATTCGTTGGATATTTGAAGAATAGCACAGAAATAGTCCCAATTTATCTTTGTTTTAACTAAAATAACTTTCTAAATCAATATTTTTTTTTTTTTTATTTTATAAACTGAACTGTTTGTGTAACGGCCTGTAACGAGACTGATGTATCTAATCCGGGTTCGAATCCCGGCGCTGGCATGGATATTTCTTCTATGTTTCATGTGTATCTAAGGTATAATATTAAGTGCCGCCTATGTGTATGCGGAGGCAATGATTCCTCTGCTAAATAGTTCAGTTTCTGACGCCTTGTTGAGGCCAAAGGATTAAGTTCCAAGGGCACGGACTTGGGGGGAAAAGAAAAAAAAAAATCTTTGATATTAGAAAAAACTTGATATAAAATTTTAAATTTTAAAATTCCCAGAAAATCAGTGGCGAAAACATTTTTAGCTTTTATTGAAAATTGTATAACTCTAACTATAATAAAAAAAGATATAATAAAACAATAGATAATTATTGTTTATATTTATTTGAATTCATTAATTCAAGACTTTTTATGTGTTTCTGAAGATGATTTTTTTTAAAAAAAAAACGGTAGGAATCTAAGATCATGTTTATATGTGTGAATCTACTATAAGATTAACGGTCGGTTTCTCCAAGTAGTCGTAAGCTACATCCTGGATTAAGTCCAATTGAATTCATTAGACTTGATACTTGAGCTATTACTAATACTATTTGGAGAAACCAGCCGTAAGACTGTAAACGGATTATCTTGAACCTTATCATTACAAACACGAGATTCTCTTTTTCTTTAATTAAAACACTAACCAAAATGGCAGCGAGATGAATTATGATAATATCGTCATTGTTTTGCCTCACACTAGAGAGAGAATCTTGAAAGTTGATGAATAGCACCTGAAACTTGTACTAGAAACAACTTAAAGAAAGTAAATAAAAAAAAATGAAAGAATTGGTTGGGTAATTTAGTAGCAATGATGAGAATTATATTAGATTTAGATTTTGAAAGTGGAATATGGAAAGTAGGATCCTAATTCTTTCAGTATCTTTTTTTTTTAGGAAGGGTGGGAGAGGTCCTAAAAACGTGATCACAAATCAACTTCGAAATAAAATAACGGAGCCGATTTAGAGCTAAAAATACAACACAAAATAAATAAATAAATAAAAATAAATAAGTATATAAAGAAATAAAAGTAAATAAGTATATAAAGAAATAAAAGTAAATAAGTACATAAATAAATAAAATAAAATTATATTTTGCAACCAAAAAAAAATCTTAAAAATTAAAAAAAAAAAAAAATCCTTAACTTTTAAAAGCATTATTTAAAATATGTATTTCTTTAAATGTTTCTTAGAAAGTATTGCTTGCAGAGGTTGTGTACTCTTCCAGCTATGTTACTACAGTATTGGACAAAAAAAAAAAACAATACAGAAAGACAGGAACCATTCTATTATCGCGTGGGATTTCACTACTGTTTGTTTTGCCCAATACTGTACTTTTAGAAACAGAATATTAGATTTTGTTCAAACATTTATACAAACGTAATCATAGAAATTCTAAGTGAATATTTAAACAAAATTAAATCATGAAGTCGATGTATTTACTTATACCCAGTACAGATAATGAGGGAATGGAAATTTATAATGCCCAAGATATATAATCATTTGGAAGGTTACATACAGAGCGGAAATTTCGTCTCCAAGTCGTAGAACATTGGCTGACTTAGTCTAATGCATTTTCAATTGTTTTGGTTTTTGTGCGAGTGAAAAATGAGTCGCTATAAGACTTTTAAAAAGACCAGAATTTTCCATTCTTTTTGTTTAGAGATGTTTTCAGAGGGACAGTGACGTATGTTCAACCATTGCTGCTGAATCTCGTCTTCTTGAGACATCATCTATCACGTGGGTGTTCCGTCCTTTTGTGATGGTTCTTGGAGCTGTAATAGTTTCCTTCTGATCAACTTCTCCTTGCAAGTTAAGGTAATGGAAAACGGGACGAGAACCATTGCATTGATTGAATAGTTGATAGAACGGGAGGGGGATGAAGGAGAAGGAAGAGGAGACGGAGGAGCTGATTAAAGCTGATCAGAATAGAAGGAAAGGAAAAAACTCATCGAATTTTCATCAGTGTTGTCCACCTGCAAGAAACAGATTTCTCTGAGCATAGAAGAGTATCATAGGATCCTTCTTTATAATACTTTATTTTTTAAAGTCGTGGAAACGACAAAACGAAAAGTGTTTCTTTGTTTCGAATACTAAATATCATCAAAATACAAATAATAGAAATTTTCCGTTTTCTGGGTAAAATGAATGAATGAAATGGGCATTATTTACTTGAATTGTCTAAATAGCGTTAATTTTAATAGTTCAAACCTCACGGAAATGGAGTAGCTAAAAGTATTTAATATTCTTTATTTCAGACAATGAGATACTAATGGAAATAGAATAGAAATCAATTGTTTAGATTCCAATATTTTCTTTTGGGAATTTTGTCATCTTCTGGCGTTAATTTCTTTGCGCCCAGTAGACAAGTGGAAAGGCGCTTGATTACTGGCCGGAGAAGCAGGGTTTATCCTCGACGAAGGCCGGAATTCTCCTCTCAATGGGTTCCAAGGGTCCACCCAGCCCTCAGTAGAATGGGAACTGGATTTCTTTTCCGGGAGTTAAAGCGGACGTGCGACAGGTTCATCATCTTATTAAACTTGGTCCAGTTGGCCAAAAAAACCGTGAATCCTGTATTTTTTGTTTTTAGTTTAATTCTTGGCGGTTTCTGCCGACTAACATTACAATCACATCCGTACTGAGACCTTGTTGATTTACTGGTGACTATTCTCAGCTGATGATCGCTATAGAGCGTGAATAGCTATCCTCAGATGTCATCTAGTAAAACACTGCGTCTCAATCTATTAATGTGTTAATGCTTTTACATCACTGTAACTTTTCGCGCTTATTTCTCGACAAGGACCTATTTGAAAATATTTCAGATCTAAAAGCTAGGTCGTTCCTCATCCTCGATTATGGATACAAAGTTTCAAGAAGATCAAACCAGCAGCTTAAAGAGGGTCGGGGGACACCATACTCACAAACGCACACATACTCACACCACAGCGTAAATGATCTGATGAGCTTCACTTATATTGTAAAGTAGGATTAAAGAAATGATATTATCCTTATAAATAATAACTTGCAACAAATTACATTTGCTCCTTTCTTCGTCAGCCAATCCCTTTGAAGCTTTTGTGGATGTTGTTTCTTGATTTTGATGAAATTGTAAAGTTTTCAAATCTAAAATTTGTTCCGATATAATTATCGCTATTTACTTTATTTATTTTTCTCATGGCCAAGTGCACCAAACTTCAATTAACTTTGATGGCTGCATTGTGGACGAAGCTAAAATTAGTGGGGCGTGCTGCTCCAAAAAAATTTTAGCCTTTGTTTTAAAATTGTGTCAAAGGAAACAAACATGTTTAAAAAGAAATTTATCAAGTTTCTGAATAAATTTTCTTTTTATACATGTTTTTTTCCTTTCCCACAATTTTAAAACAAAGGCTAAAATTTTTCTGGGGCAGCCCCCCCCCCCCCCACTAATTTTAGGTACGTCCACAATCCAAAGTTATTTGAAGTTTGGTGCACTTGGCCATCAGTCTATTATTTATAGCATATTTTCTGCTTTATTTGACAGTAATATAGTTGTGTTGTCAAAGAATAATGAAATGTCACTGACATTTTTTGTAATTTCCACGTGGTCTTGTTAGTCCGAACGACGATCGCTGTAAAATTTACATTTCCTCACCATAGAACGGAGATGAAATTGTTGAAATGTATGGTGATAAAGTCGATACGTTCTCGTGTCGTGGTTCATACAAACAATCGTTGAGGTTAACAGGGTCCGTGAAGCCTCCTTTTGTTTAGAGCAATGCAGGTGAACAATGCCCTAGACAAGTCGAACTTTTATTGTTATCGATCTCCTTTATGTTTAGATATACGTTATCCTCTTTTGGTTCACTCTGCACAAGGGTATTTCTATTTGAAGCAAGGATTAAATCAAATAAGACTACTTTCATATAGATCTTCGAAAGCTGGATTTAGAATATGATGGCGCCAAAGCAATTAAGAATCTCTAGACTAACATCATATCTATAAGACTTTTTCAATAGAAACTATATATATATATATATATATATATTTGGAACTAAGAATAGGCTCTCGTATTCATCCGTATAGTGGGATTGATTATATAACGTTCGAAGCTAAAGTTTGAGGACTGGTCTCCTACAACCAGCCAAACAAAGAGAGAAGAGAAATCTTCAAATACGTAGAATAGTCTTCGCAATTCTACGTTAACGAATTCAATGTTAACCAATTTAAAAAAAAAAAAAATATAAGTTTGTTTTCGTCGTAACTGACTTGTTAGAAAATGAAATGACATTGTTTACTATCAAAAAACTGTAATGATGCAGTGCTTATAAATTTGACTTAAGTTAACAGATGAATGCTAATAGTCATAGTACATTCGTAGAGGACTGTCCGAATTAAGAGTAGGTTGCATTAATATAAAGCCTGATGCCACAAATAGTCGCATAATTAGAGCCTGTCTGAGATATATGAAGACCATTGTTGCATTCTTTATATTTCTATTAAACAGTAACACCACAACAACCCAGTCCCTTGAGTTTCTAGGGAATCTCCACCCACGGAGATTCTAGGGAATAGTTGAGGGCAGATAGAAAGATGCCCGCCAGTCTTTAATCTCCGAATAGGAAACCCGGGCATCCATTTGACAAAGAAAGCTGAGTGAATCCAGGGAGGCGAAATAACCGTGGAAAAATCTCTGACCACCGCCGGGACAGGCCAGCGACTAAACTTCTGGATTACTATACCCCAAATTTTTTCTATTAGATCTCGTAAAAATAAACATTCATTGCTAAGACGACTTCATCGAAATAACGTATACATCAGTACTTAAGTTGCTAAATCTAACTATTTTTAATCTTATCAAAAGACGAGGATTACTAAACATATTAATGCGTTAGAAGTCGATAGAAAATCACTGTTTCGTTTTTAAAGCTTTTCAATACGACTTTTTGTCTGTTTCACGCGCAAATTTCTCAACAGAGATCCGCAAGCAAAATTTGCAAATAAAGAAAAAATGAATAGGTACGCTAATTTTCAAGAAGATTTCTGCATAGTTCAAAAGATATACGGAAGAGGACAGAAATGCGCACAGACAACGATCTGATCGATTTGACGAGGAAGAAGGTTAAGAAAGAAAAAGAAAATTACAAAAAAATAGCCAAATAGTCAAGAAGTTTAAAATGATAGATGGAATCTTATTCACTGTTTATCATATTTTCGCTTATACATTTACATCTTTTCTTCATTCCCTCTTTCTTTGTCATCTACGTCTATCAATGTTTAGTTTTACTGAAGGCTACATATAATAAAACTATTAATAGATCGTTTGGACTATTGACAGTAAAGAAATCCACCGTCGCGATACACAGCGATGAAGGCATCATTGAAATTTAAAGTTCAAGAAAAGTTGTTTTCACAGCGCGAAATACATCGCTCTGATTGGCTGAAGGGAGCTATCTTTGAGTAACTGTCGTGAAATTTTGAAAAGATATTAAAAAAATTTTAAAATAGATATTATTTTGGTAAAAAAAAAAAAAAAAATCACCACTTCATATCATCCAAACAAACAAACAAAATTAAAAAAAATAGGTAACATTTTGTTCATCTCTCTTTCTTTAAGCTGATTTCGTCTTTGTTTTTTGCTTCCATTTTTTGTTTGTTAAATCTAGTCCCACCTCCCTTGAGAAATTCTCATCAATAATTTATCTCTATAATCACGTTCTATCAATCATCGAAATGTTTAGCGATCTACTACACTTTTGCTACGTGTCCACTGCAAATATACAGGCGGATACATTTTCATCGATGTGTTCCTCTTCCTCGCTCTGTAAGTATACTGATTTGCTTTTTTTTAAAAAAAAAACCCAACAACTTTAAACTCGCTGCTTTATTTGTAAAGGTAAGACAGGAAATGACATCCGTGGTTATACATCTTGAATCCTATATAAAACATCTTTCTCTTTATCCAGCATTCGTCTCCCTGTTCCCAATAAATCCAACAGTATTGAAAACACTAAGACGAGATGGGAGAGATGATGATGAATGGAATAAAGCCCTAATGTCTTCCTTAGAGACCCATCGATTTCTCACACACGGGATCCCCTATCTGGTAACGAATCAAACACAGCACATTAGGGCTAATTATTATTCGTCGCTCGCCGCCCTCTATCCACCTGCACTCGAAGTATTTCAGAAAGATGGAAGCTCCGGTTACCGCTATAAATGATGGTATTTTTCACGTCAGTTGCAAAGCGTAGTGTAATGGCGTGGGAGAGGCAATCAGCACTCCCAATGACAAGGCCATAGAAGTGAAAATAATGAGCGAGGGCGGGATCTATTGAGAACCAGCTCCGATATAAATAATCCTAGCCCACGGAAATTACTAGGGTCGGAAAAATTAGAGATTTTAATTATGTCTAATTAGAAAACTCCCACAGCTCCGGATCGGAGTCATTATTTTTAGGCCTAATGCAATATTCGTGGTGTCGTTCCAGTACGAAGGTGAGAAGTGTACGACTCGCTCCCGCTGTGGCCCAAATATCATTAGCCAAGTCCTGCTGCTCGAGCTGCTCATCCATTCATCTCGATCTGAAAAGGTTAAACCTCGTAGATTATTTCATTTCAACTCCATCCCCCTCTCAGCTGAATCGTTAAACTGAATAGATGATCAAATATCAGAATAAAAAGCGAATTCTGAGAGAGAGAAATGATGATTGCTGAAGAGACAAGGAAAATAACAGAGGAACTCGTTCTTAAAGTTAATCAGAACTTCAAAATTAAAAAACATCTGTCAAGTAAAAATGGACGGCTTCAGTTTTCAAACAACCATAAACAATTCAGAGGCTTACAATAAAGATACGACTTTTGTTTTATTTATATATTGAAGTAAATAAATAAAACTTAAAGCTTATAACATTTCTTTCTATTTTTTTTTAAAAAAGTCATGAAAAGTGACATAATGAAAAGCCTTCATTTATATTCACTTTTAAAATTGTTGTAATTATTGATTGTATTAAAACTGATTACAATTCCACAGAATAACAACAACTCTTATTGATTTTTAAAACAAGAAGGTTTTTTTTTTTAGCTTTATTTATCTAAATTATTAGCAATAGACAGGGTTTTTTTTCTTTTAACAGAGGTTTAGCAAATTCCAAGAGTTAAGATAGTTGGCGTGACAACTTTTGAATAACTTTATTGTAAGATCGAGTACAAAGTTGATTAAAAGCAAAACTACGAAGTTTTGAAATAACGTATAGCCTGCTTTTGTTAAAATTTTGTTTCTTAAAAATTGTTATTTTTTTTTTAAACTCACCAAAAAAAAAAAAAAAAGAAATTAAACATCATATCTACTGAATAGAAGCAATATTCAGAAATTTGTCGTTTTCTAAAAAATAAAATTGAACAACTATTTAAATCCGCATTAATTACTTCAACTGTTTCAGTAAGACTTACCTTTAATCGTGTTTCAAATTCTACGCGCAATCGATTAGCTAAAAGGGTTAATTCCCATTGTTTAAGACAATGAGAGATTAAGAGAAATAGGAGAGAAATCCATTGTTTAGATTCTCAGTGCTTTTCTGAGGAATTCTTTTGTCGCCATCTTGCGCCATTATCTCAACAACGACATATTTGGAAAAGATTTCAAAAGTGAGATAGTCTCTAGTCCTCGAATAGGCATACCAAGTTTCAAGAAGATCCATCCAACAGTTCAAAAGTTGTTAGTGGAAAACAAATGGCTGATTTGTTGAACCTCATTTTCCTATTGGAAGCTGAGGTAAAAATGTGGAAATCAATGTGATTAAAACAGAAACGATAGATTTGTGTGATTTCTAATATGTATACATTATTAATGCCTATTAATTATTTCAAGAACTTCTTACTTATAATATGTTAAAAAAGCTAAAAAGTATTTGCTACCATTGAAAATGTATTTTATACAAATACTTATAAATAAAAAAGCATTTATTTATTTAGTTAGTTATTTATTTTCCTTCTGGTCTACTTCTTAGGACAATAAGGTTCATCTAATCCTTCATTGTGATCCATCCTTGTAACAACTTTTGAAATGCTGAATTAATCTTCTTAAAACTTGGCAGGTATATTTAAGGATATGTTTTAGAAGTCTTTTCCGCTGCTCTTGTTAAGAAATTAGCTCGTGAACGTGACATAAATGTCCATAGAAAAACATTAAAACCAAAACAATGTCTAACGATGGATATTAACCCTTTTCCTTTATCCGATAATTCCGCGTGCTTTGACATAATGACACTCAGAACTAAGTAGCTTAAGTAGGCCTAAATAATGTAGATTTAATATTTTTTTTTTATATTTCCAGAAAATTGAAAATTTATACTGTTTGTTTATTTGATTAGATATTAATTACTTAATAGTAAATATTTTTTTAATTTGCCAATTTCGGAACTTAAAAAAATAAACAAATAATGAAGATAAAAATAACGACGGCACGTTAAAGAAAATACGCTTATAAGTTCTTATTTAATATTCTTAATGGGCTAAATTAAAAATCTTTTGCAGGTCTGGCATTAAGAAGGGCAGCTAACTGAAACTCATACGAAAACAGCTCTATCAAAAGCTTCGAAATTTTGGTATTATATAATATACGAGCTCTGCACCCCGGTGGCAGCCGCGTTAAATTCGGCCCTTCTCGGTAATGTTCGGTTCTCGTCGTGCGGCCAAGCCGCCCCATCGCCGGCCGCCGCACCCGTTGGTTGACATTTATGTTTACTGCTCCGCTCCAATTGGTCGCAGCGTGATGTCATACAGCCTATAACCTTCCTCAATAAAGGGGCTATCTAACGCAAAAAGAATTTTTCAAATCGGACCGGTAGTTCCTGAGATTAGCGCGTTCAAACATACAAACTCTTCAGCTTTATATATTAGTATAAGATAAGGTAAAAAACATCACAATTACAATTGTAGCCTAGATACATATTTGTACACACAAGAAATTTTCTGAAAAATTAAATGTAAAATGAACAAGTGATGTTAATTTGTAATTTATTTTTTTAGTTTTTTTTTAATTTGGAATTCATTTATTTTTTTCTTGATATGTTTCTGTTGTGAAGCGTTTTTAGTTCTTGTGTGTGTTTCTTTTTTTTTATCATTTATTGAAAGGGAATTCTTAGTATTTAATAAAGACTTTGAAGTCGCGCTGTTGGAAGGAACGTCCTCTTGGTTTAAAACAGTGCATCTCATCTAACTGCAAATGATAGCAATTACAAGCGTCGCCTAATGAGCGTTGGCGTCTCTAAATCACTTTCCCAAAACATTTCTTTTGCTGGCTTTTATTGGAAGAGCTTTCCAATTTTCTCCTTCCGAATAATTCCACGGAATCCATGAATAAAGAACAAGGGAGGTTCCGAAAGATCTCCAAGTCATTCGTGAAAGGAGGGGTAAACGGTGGGGGAGGGGGGTGCTAATGACAACGAGGGGCTAAACGGGTTGAACGAAATTGATAGACTGGAACTGCTTGTATGTGTAATGGCATCGACCTGTGCCCGCGCGCTAAACTTAATCTTTGCTCCGCAGTGGTCGTCCTTTTAATTAATTTATTGGATCAGCAATAAATCAGAGCTTCGCAGCAGGAAGGGGCCGCTGCAGCGTCGGTAGGAAAGCAGCAGCAACGGAATGGAAGAATCTCTTCGAGAAAGCGAGCTCATTCCATTGTTTTATTCTTTTATTATCTTGTTATGACTTCTCAACAACAAAAAAATAATAATTGGGTTATTAAATGAATTAATGAACTTAATTACTTTGTTAAATTTCTTGACTTCAAAAAAAAGAAGAAAATAAAATTAAATTCAATTTTCACAGGAAGTTACTAAAGCACTTACAATGTATAGAAAATAACATTTATCTTTGCTTCGTAAAGTCATGTAAAGGGAAGCATTTCCGTAAATTTTTTTGTAAATTGTTTCTAATATCTGCCAGATATATATATATATATATATATATATGTATATATATGGCTTCCGATTTTAGTTGAAAATCGATTAATCGATTAAATAAATTTGATCGTTTTTATGAAATACATGATCGGAATCCTAAATCAAATGAGCTTTAATTAAAATAAAAATAGTTACCGGGCTGGGGGTTAAAACTGATCATAAAATATTCGTATTCAAGATATACTTTTTTTTTTGGGGGGGGGGGGAGTTGGTGAGAAATTTTTTGTTTGCCATCAGTAAGTGTTAATTGTTTTGCTTTTAATGCGTTTCTAAAGAATTTTGGTCGCCTTCAATTGCAAATGGCCGCAATAAAGATAGGTAACAAGTAGGCTGTAATGTGACATAGTAAATGTATTTTACATATATGTATGTAAAAAAGGAAAAATAATTATTGCATTATCTATTCTCAGCGTTTATCAACTGATAGAGCATTGTTGGCTCTCAAATATAAATCAATTTTTTTACATAAAACACGAGTTATGTTATGTTATGTAGTGAATGTGGGTGGCAGAGAAGCCAAGCACTGCGACCGGAGGTCTATTATACTATTCCACGGAAATATGGACAGATGGAGAGAAAGACTGAGAAAGCATGGTGGGAGAAGTGCAGGTAAAACGGGATAACCCCGAGAAAACCTGCCCAGCGCGGATCGTCCAGCATCACGAAACCCACGTGAGAACCGAACCCCGGTACTCATAGGTGAGAGGTGTCATAGCGACAACGGCCAACCTAAACACGAGTTAATCGTCATGTTGTATCAATATCCGTTATCATGGACATACGTGGTATTTTGTTGTTGAGGAGGGGGCACTAAGTTAGATAAATGTAGAAGCTCATGTCTGTATATACAAGGCTTCTGTTCAGGTATGCAGTCCTTACTGACCAAGTAGAGAGCGTCATTAATATCAGCGTTCCTGACCATTAACATTCAGTAATTAGTTAATAAACATTAGCTAATAGACATCTTATTATTATTATTTTTGAAAAATGGCAATTAAGAACTCAAAAATTGCAATCGTGTTTTAAATTAAACTAAATCAGAATCGCATCAACTATTAAGAAAGTCGATCGACTTATTTTAGCGTGATGAACATAACAACAAATAAACAAAAAAATAAACAAATAAAAAAATAAATAAAAAAATAAGAAATCGTGAAAACTAAGACTTGGCTTATTCATAATTTTGAAATGGAAAAAAAAATATGACTTCTCACAATAAGCAATTTTGTAAATTTATCTGTTATCAGTGCGCATTTGTAAAGTGTTTCTGGGTTAATTTGACTTAAAACTTATTTAATCAAAAAATAAATTACAAATTTATATTTAAATATTTAAAAAATATTTTATTTAAATGTTTTAAATTTTTTTAATATTAATTAAATATAAGTTTTTTTAGGTTAATTGTGGGTAGAAACAGCTAAAACTACATTAATACGACTATGACACTAGAAAACAATTTCCATTTCGGATTTTTATGTTATTTCAATCATATATCATCCCAAAAATTTTGAAGTTTTTACATATTCATATAAATTTTTAAAAATTTTGTATACGTGTTAATGTTGTGTATGTTTATGGCAAGTTGTATGTTTCTCTCGATAAAATGAGATTAATAGCTTTTCTTGGCTGGTTCTTTGTCAGTCTATGATTAGGAACCATGTTAATTACTGAAGGAACTCTTGTAAATCAATGTTATCTCTTTGAATTAGGCTTAAGACCTCTTTCTATTCATTGCGTCTTCATACTCTTTTGTATTCTTCGACTTCATAAATTCCTGGGCTTAAGTATTCTAAGTCTGAACTCTTGGAGGAAGGCGTTAATCTTGCATAATTAGACCTAGGACCTCTCTTTTGAGGGACGATCCGTTACCTCCCCCTCACCCCCACACTCTCTTAAGCTCCTGACGCTGCTTCATGAACGTGTCTCTATATTAATTTCGCGGGGATTAATTACCCCCAATTAAATGACGCACTAATAGGATGCGCGCACCAGAGATTAAAGACTTACATTCATTTTGTGTCGACATGTGCACCGTGCCATGTTGTTTGGTATGCATGAGCTCCTCCATCCATATATAGAACCCGCACTAATGCTCCTAGCTATTAATTGGCTTAGGCAATTGAAGTTGGGTTTTTTTCTTTATGGATATGTGTTTTAAAGCCTTGTTTGTTATCATTTACCAACATTTAGACAGAAACATGGAGGCAATATTTAGGGAAGAAAACAAAACAAGAACATTCTGAAAGAACGCAAAGTCTACTTTCCTTAAGCTTTTTTTTTTTTCTTTCTTTTTTCTAAGTTGTGAAAACGCTTTAAACGAAAGGACACTCTTACTTTTAAATTACAACATTCGCGATTACAACTAATAAAACGGATGAATTTACAAAAGCTAACTCACTTGCTTAAAATCTTTTCTTTAAAAATTTTTAAAAAACTAAAAAAAAATCTTTAAAAAAATTAATAAGAGAGAAACCAGATATAAGTTTCAACCTGTTAACAGGTTTTAATCGGTGAAATAATGAAATTTTTCCAATTTTTGAAGCAAAATTAACTCGACGTTATTTAGGAAGTTGCTGAAATTCGTTTCATTTTAATCATTTCAAAGCGAGCTCAAATTAGTGGATTACTAAAGACATTAACATTATTAGATTATAATTTTGTTAGATTTTAATTTTCCTAATGTTTTCTATGGGAATTTCTTCATGAGCTGATTTCTAGACAAGCACCCAGGTAGAAAAATCCCAAATACAACAAATCATCGCTTATGCTTAAATATTCATGCTAAGTTTCAAGAAGTCATTACTTACAAGAAGTAAGCCAAATTTTTGAGGATATTGATTTTTCCATAATCTTTTTTGTAATTTTTTAATAGATGTAAATTTATCTAAATTAAATTAATAATATATAATATTAAAGTAATAATATTTTCATTGTCTGTAAATGTTTTGACCTTGTTGAATTTTAAAGTAAATTTTAAATTCAACCCGGTTTTACTTTTGTGCTTTCAAGTTTACTTTTTGTGTAAATTATTTATTATTAGATATAAGATCTCTATCCATTGCTTAATGACTAACGATTCGGACGAAAGGTGAATCATTTTTAGAGTGAGGAGTGGAGACCAAAATAATGCGCTTATATTTTAAGTGGATAACTCTAAATACAGTGAAACCTCCACTAACGGACACTCCCGAAAAGCGGACACCCCCCAATAACGGACAATTTTGCAATCCCCAGTCCCTTAATATAGACGTTTCCATGTATTGACCTCCGATTAGCGGACACTCCCAATAACGGACAACAAACTACAGAAAATGAACGATCTTCTGTTGTTTTTCAAAAGCAATAGAATCAGGTTACAGTAATACGTAGCGTCCAGAGGAAATTTTGAAATTATGGATCACTAACTCCAACGAAAACTCCAAACACATCAAAGTTCGGAAACGGAGACAAGTGCGATCGACTCGATTGTCTTCGATTGGTTTTGCGCTGCACGAGCAAAAAACATTCCCATTAGTGGGCCATTATTGCAAGAAAAGGCGTTGGAAGCAAAGGGGACTCTGAAGGCCTTGCAAAGTTAAACGATTTCAATATTCACATTGATAAACATGTTTTCAATGCAAAAAAGAAATGTCAAACTCTGTTAACTGATTACTTTAGTTAATAAAATTAATTTTCTAAGCCGTTTGTCTTACTTAAAATTATGAGAAAATTAATACGGTAATTAATTTTGTCATTATTTTAAGTAAGACTAATGGATTAGCATTCATTTAAAAAGGAAAATAGTAAACAGTTTGCAATTGTTCATATTTTCTCATAGGGCAATGTTAATTGTAGAAATTTAAGATTGTATGTAATTTTTCATTAAATGACATGCTTTAAGCTAAAAAATGAAAAAAAGATAGTCCTCCCCAATAGCGGACACCTCCCAATAGCGGACAAAACTTCCGGTCCCGTGACTGTCCGCTATTCGGAGGTTTCACTGTAGTTAAATTTTAAGGAAATCGGCCCACCTGTAAAAGGAATCATTTTTTTAAGGGATGGGAAGAGGTCAACATAATAAATAAATCCTTAAAGTTGGATCTAAGCAACGTATCAAATTTGAAAGAAATCAGGCCTGTCGTTTTGGCGTGGTGTGCTACAAATATTGGAATGAACATTTAAGCTTAAACAACGATCCGTGGGTCCTTGTCTTGAAATCAGCACGTTTAAAGGTGATACGAAATTCCCACAGAAAAGCATTAGAACCCAAAAATTATTATTAACAACGTTAATGTAATTTGTAATCCACTAATTTTCAGCTCGCTTTGAAGTGATTAAAATGAACGGATTTCCGCAATTTTGTAGATGATATGAGTAGACCTCCTAGAGATATAAGATTGAGTATAATTAAGAAATTTATGAAAGTGTTATTTGTATTTTGGATTTGATTGATATGTGTAATTTTGAATAAATTGAATATTAGAATGATAATAATTCTTAAAAAAACAATAGATAAAACATAGGTTAATATAAGTTTGTTATTAATAAATATGGATGCAAAATTTCATCCTATATGATTAATTGAAGAATAAGCTGTAAGTTTCGGAAGTGATGATTGATTAAGAGTTCCAATGGCACCAATAATGGATGAAAATATTGCTAAAATGATAATAATGAAAGAGTTAAATGATATAAGAACAAATAAAGGGTCAATTTTTTGTCAAGTTAGAAAAATGATACAATTGAATCAAGAAAGTTCCTCTGCTGTTGGGGGAAATCAGAATTGAAAAGGGGCAGCTCCTAATTTTAAAGCTAGAATAACAGAAATAGTTAAAGAATTAAAGTCTTCAATAATCATAAGAATTCAATTATTCTGTAAGAAGTTAATAATTGCTGAAAATAAAAATATTGAGGAAGTTAGAGATTGAACTAAAAAAAACTTTAAAGTTGCTTCAGAGTTGCTTTTGAGTTTTAATATTTCTTTTCTTCAGAAATTGGAAAATTTTCATTGTTTGAATTCGCAGATATTATTATTTAAAAGCAAGCGTGATATTTACAACTTAAAAAAAAGAAAAAAAATTAGTAGGTTTTACGTTCTTTCAGAATGTTCTTGTTTTGTTTTCTTCCCTAAATATTATCTAAATGTTGGTAAATGTTGCCAACAAAGAAAATGTTCAACTTGAGTACTAAGACTTTATATGTTCAGTCAATTATTAATAAAATCCTTTATTAAGATCTTTCCTTTTAATTGCTTATCTAGAAAACATTTTTGAATACTTCAATATCTAGAATACTTTAAAGGAAGAGATACTTGGGAATCGGGAAGATTTTCACGTTATTTTAATTTATCTAAGATAAACACAAGGTTAAAAAAATAGCGTTTAAGTATGTTTTGTGGATGTAGATTTAGAACAGAATCTGATACACAATAAAAAAGTGGATATATTATTTCAACAAGGGTAGCGAAAATCCTAATCACATTGTCTTTAGCTGTGGTTTTCTTAATTAAAAAATTCATTTTAATGACCCCGTTACTCGAAGAAAAAAGTATTCGAAAAAAGTATCTAAAACATGCTTTGGCCTAAATGAAAGGAACATCCACAATTATTCATGCTTATTAAATTTACCACTAAAACTACACTGCATCAATTCTCGTATTGAAGAGTCTAATCATATTGTATAGATCTATCAAAGTTTAATGTTTGTTGTCTCTCTTAATATCAGGTTTGAATAAATAAATTCCTATATTTAATTAGGAATTCAAACTGATCTATCAAAAGCTTATATTAAAAAATGCCTTTTGAATCTTTGCTTGCAGATAGCTCTGGCTGAAGAGAACCCATTAAGCTCGAAACAGTTGTCCCAGGTTGTCAGCTTGAAAAGTCTTCTTTTTATCAGAAAGCTTTCTAGTTTGGTTTATAATAAAAAATTTTAGTACGAAAGGACCAAAAGTTTAGGATTACCTGTCTAGTGTGAGAAATAAATTAAAAGTGTAAATTAAGATGAATATTTTAACTTAGCAAGTTTTTTTTCTTTTTTTTTCCCTTGAAAGAAGACAGTGGAACCTCAAAAAGCAATTAAGAAGAAATGTTGATGAGATAAGGTAGCGATATTTATCTGATAAGGTAGAGATATTTATCTGATAAGGTAGAGATATTTATCTCTAAATATATGTATAAAAGTTATACTGTGACCGCAACAGGCCAACAGGCCCTGGGGTGCACGAGAGGTTTAGATTCCAGCGATTCTTTGTTCGACGGGACACGTTGAGGTCGGATGATCGCCCGCGGTACCGATTCCATAGAGGGCTGGGTGAACCCTAGAGTCTATCTGGCGGAGAAATAACCGTGGAAAAAAAAAACTCCTATCACCGCCGGAAAATGAACCTGGGCTCTTCCAGTCTTCAGTTGAGTGCTAAATCAGTGCACTACCGGATCCACACATATGAGTTAAATAACGTAGTCTACCTGTCGCAATTCACGCCAATCAAGTCTCATATTTCATGGTATCATGCTATGATATTTTGAAATAATCTATATTACTAAAATCTTTTATTTCTCTGTCTGCCTGGCGCAATTTCCTGTGAGAATGGAAAATAGAAATAATTTTTACAATGAAACGTCCGCGAGGGGAATCGAACCTACAACCTTCTATTACGAACTCAGACATCTTATCCATTAGGCCACGGGGACTACAACTCACTTTACATTGTTTTTTGACTTATGTGTCCTTACCCTTCCCCCCATCGATAATGAATGTATTCAACCTTTTTTTTTGAATCTCAAGATTGTTTTTTTTTTTTTTATTTCCGATCCGTCTATTTATTTGTAATTCGAAACTGACAATTAGAACTATAATTGCCAAAACGTTGCAATATTTTAAATGTAATATTCTTACTTAACCAAATTCTATGTGATGTAGAAAAAGAAGCGCGTGTACACGGGGGATGGCCTAGTAGATGTAGAAAATATATGGAGAAAGCCTATTAGTTACGGCTTTGTTTTTCATTAAAAAGTTAACAAATCCGTATCCGTGCACCCTCTAATAACTGTTCAACCCCTGAATGGGTTATCTTGAAACTTAATATACCTATTTAATGACTGCATATAATCTAACTTTCTATATAAAAGCCTTTTTCAAATGCGTCCTTGTCGAGAAATTAGTTCGAGAAGGTGACAAAAAAAATTCCCTTAGAAAAACATTGGAATCTAAATATCGGATTTTTGTAAACAATGGGTATTAATCCTTTTAGATAATCCATTCATTTGCGCATGGCTTGAAATGATTGAAGTTACTCGCCCTTGACAACTTTACTTAATTATTTATTAAAATTGTCGTTGTGGATTTAATTTTTTTTTTCAGAAAGTAGAAAATTTATATTGTTATAAATAGATAATAAATAGATAACAAACAGATAAAAGCTCTTCGTTAGTCTCTTTTCCGACTTAGTAATAATAATGCTAATAATAATTTAAGGAAAATATACTTTAAATTTTTTCAGGAACTTTTTGTTTACTTTCTTATCCAGATTGTTGATTGTAAAATCACGTGACCAAACTTTTCATTCAGTCTTGGCTTTGGTTATTCAATCATTCGTCCTAAACCTTCTTTCGTTCTATAATTTCACTTTCTCGTTGACGTTTCTTTCCAAAATACATTTATTGGAAACGAGTTAGTCTTAGAATTGCCTAACTCTGCTGTTATAAGAAAACAGGGGGTTCCTTCCAAGTCACCAGCGGCTAAAATTACTTTGTTTTCTTTGTGGAAAAAAGGAACATTTGATTAAAAAAAAAGAAAGAAAAGGAACGGGTCGTCGCCGTCCTCCAATTTCCAAATTTCACTTTGAAATCGACACTGAAAAATGATAAAACAGGACTTCTGTACGAGAATGTATTCTGAGAGGGTTGACCCCTTTATTACAGCAAGAGAGAGAACCATCAAAACCCCCTCCTCACCCCCTTTACCTTTCCGGAATTCAATCTGTCAGCCCAGAACGACTCCTATAACGACCCAGGTTAAGGCATCGGGATTTCTCTTATTATTTACCCGAGATGTTTAGCATGCAAAGCGCGCGTGCGTTCCCCCACCTGGTCTCTCTCTTTTTCTATATATTTTCCTTCTCTTCTTTCGTTCTCCCCTTACCTCCCTCCATTCTCCTTTCTTCCTTTACTATGCGCCGAATGTAAAGATATTCATTCCGACTACGCCTCATTTCGCGTCTTCCAAATATATGGCCCCATTTTTCTCGCCGGGTCAACTTTTATCCCAGTTTATTCAATTTCCCTCGTCGTTGCCATGGCGATGGCAACAATATCAACGTTGGGCCCGGGAAATCGAGTGGGTGCTCCAAACTCGGGCGTCTTATTGTGATCGCAAATGTAGTCACATTTCATTTACGTCAGAATGCGGACTCTGCGCGCACCACCCACCACCACCCCCGCTTCGGACGCAGGGGGAGGGAAAAGTTTCCGATTTCGGGAGTTTCTCTTTACACCGGAAATTGTCATCCTGCTTGGAAAGGCGTCGGTATTTCGTTCGTTGGAAAATGGAAATGTATTCATGCAAAGGCAAATCCTATACGGACACAGGAACGAATTAAAACGCTTGGAAAAATCCACCCGCAAGGAATCGGGGCTTTTTCTCGAAAGTATCGCCTGCAGATAAACAAAATCACTGAACACAAACAAATCAAGTAAACACCACATACAAGGCTTATATCAACAATAGGAATATTTGAAAATATCGAAGGTAAAACTAAAAACTGATACAGGAAAAATTATGAAATACTATAATAAAAATATATGAGTAAATAAAATGTAGTTAGCATTCTACATCTTTTCCCATATAGTGAAATCCGAAAAAGATTCAAAAAAATTGGGTCAATGAGAAAAAAACAAAGTTGGAATGATAAGGAAAACACAAGGAAAAGTTAGAGACAAACGAACAAAAAATTAAAAGTAAGAAAAAAACAATTAAGGATCAATTAAATAAGAATAAATATTAAAAAAATGTAGGAAGTGAATCTTGTTTCTTAGATGTTGTTGTATGGATTTTTGATGGTTTTCAGACGTTATCTCTCTACTTACTGATCTCATTTGTGGGAAAATCATTAAGATATATTCCTTATAAGACCTAGGACAGAGTGGGGAACATTTTGTCAGGGAAAAGCCACATGTAAAGACTTCATCAGGCCTAGTCAATAGTGTTGCATATAAATACATGCTATTAAAGCATTCCGTTAGATCTGAAAGGCATATACAGTATTTAGTTATTTCAGATATGTTCTTAGGAAATTGATGTTTCCTACTTAGTTGTAAAGTAGGAAACATTAATTTCCTAAGAACATATCTAGAATTACAACGTGGGAGTAGATGGAAAATCGTTATTCATTTAACCAAAAATAAATTTCAAGCCATGTTTTCGAGGTATCTAACTATGTTAAGCGAAGTATGACTGAATGAAATAGAAATATTTGGGCGACTTAACTCCAATCGATTTTTTATATAATCTGCTCAATAAGTTCAGTTTTCAGCTATGACCAATATCGCAATGTGAGTTTTCAGTTTATTTATAATGTAATCTTACTGTCTTTTTTTTTTAAGTTTCCTACTAAAACCAAATATGAATTTGAAATTGCAGGAAAAAAGTCGACTGAATATCACAACAGATCACAGGCTCTGCTTTAAATAATACTCAAGCTCAAGAAAGCATTGTATGTAGTTTCCATTTACTTACATCCTTTTTAGTGATAATACAAATACCTTGTTTGAATGAACTATTTAGCTAAGCTGATTCCACATCGCAGTGATGGATGTCATTCATTTTCTAACACTAATGCTATTAATAACCTTAATGTAGTCATTGATGATATAAATGTAAGTATCTCCATAATTAATATTTGCCCTACGTCAATGTAAAACTACTTTCATAACCAATCTGTATGATAATAATCAGACTTTTTAACTATAAACAACTAATTTTTTGTAGAGCAGTTCTCATTAAACACTTTTGGAATTCATGATATGATTGAATGACAACATATTCATATATTAATAAAATTAATATGTTCTTTATTCTGGATCATAAATAGCTAGGATAATTATTTTTCAAATCAGGATGCCTATAAATTTTTCTTGCTGCTGTGGCAATTTTGCTACTGTAGCATTGCATAATTTTTTATTTACAAATCTTTGTGTTCATCACTAACATAATTCTTAAATTAAAATTTAATTTATTGACAACGACTTTAACTTACTTAAAATGTCATTGATGGTAAAAACCCAGTTTTGCTTTTTGCATATAAAGCGCAGGTTCCCGCCCTCTACTAGGACATCACAGTGGATGGATGGATTTGATGTAAAACTACTCACTAAAACCTCTTATATTTCTTATTTTTTTCTCTGATGTTTAGACAGTTCGTCTTACAACGACACTGACATATGATTTCTTTTAATTAGGTGACCGCAGCAACGAATAGCGATACTAAATTTCACTTTAGGGTGAGAAAAATGGGTAAAAAGAGCTCATGAAGTCATTTTGTCAATGATATGCGGAAATTTGAAAGAGATGAGAAGGGAATGTCAAAAAACATTAGATCATGCCTACAATAACGCATGATAGTTAGATGTCATTTTGTACAATTGAATAATTGTCACTACTCTTCGTAACAGCACTGCGATTTACTGAACTGTAGATGAACAATAATAAAGAAAAAAACAATGACAGTATTTGAGTTAATACGAGTAGATCCTAATAGACGGGTCCTGTAGTGATGCGATGGGCTGCGAGCTGAAGGAGCCGGGTTCAATTCTCGATGGAGGTTAGGGATTTTATTTCCCTTCGCGTTTCTCCTGCACACAGGGTTCTAGGATTCACCCAGCATCCTGTAAAATGGGGACAGGGAGTGAAAGGCAGACAGCCAGACGATCTGATCACAACTTAGCCCAGTTGGTCATGGAATGCCGGTATTCTTATCTCCCTCGACCTAAGGCCTAGGTAACCCTGGTAACCAGTGGGTTACCGTAACTTTTTAACTTAATTTCCCCAAACCACTTGAACCCTATTTTTCTTAAAACTAAAAAAAATTCAATGCGTCATTTTCTAATGCTTTTTTACAGATATTCTTGTCATATTCATGCGCTTATTTCTCGACACGGACCAACAAGGGGTTAAAAATGTTTGTAAGGAAAATAATGTAAACATTGTATATTACAAAAATGGGAGTTTATTTAAGAAGGAAAAGTTAGTAAATGAAAATATATTATTATAAAATGGAAGTTATATGTTTTAACTTGTAGGGTGTGTTTTGAATTTTACATAGGTAGCACTGGTAGAATGTTGCAAGAACGGTTAAGGGAACATTGTAGAGCGTTTATTAAAAAAAAGAGAGGTATATCGGAATGGGCAGACCATTGTGATAGAAATGGCCACGATCCTGATCCAATGGTGAATGTTTTATATGAATGTAAAGATGAGCCTGAAAGGATAATGTTGGAGTCATGCTTTATTTATAGTAGTAAATGCATGAACAAGAATAAGTCCTTGAAGGTCAGTGATATTTCCTGTAGTATTTTCAGGAAATTTATAAATAAAGATTTAAGAATAAGGAAATTACTCAGATGTCAGTAAATCTGTTATTTCAATGTTTTGTTTTAAATGTTCATTTATTTGATTACTGTTTTAATTGTTTATTTATTTGTTATGTTTCGTGATTAATGTTTGATTATTTATATGGAGTGTATCGTTATTCACGTTACTCTTTGTTAATGTTTTGAATATGTGAGGAAAGGAGTTTCTTTCCTTTATGTTTTTTTCTTTATGTATATTTCTTTTATGTTTATAAATATCTTGATAAAGTTCTTGGATTACAAGAATGAAATATTGGTAAGAAAGATGCTGTAGAGTTTTTATTTACAGAAGTTAATCATCAGAAAGATACAAAAAGAGACAAAGATTTATATTTGCCTTATTTAGTAATTTTCCTCTATTATTAAATAGCGTTTTTTTTT
>JAFIDM010004315.1:57676463-57701585 GCA_023159025.1 Thereuonema tuberculata | reverse complement strand
GAAAAGATAAACAAACATTAACAATTAATATAGTGAGAACTTGATGTAATGTGATCATGATCGTTACAATAATATACACATATATTGATATTCTTGTGTGAACAACACAGGAGAAAGTTGATTGTTAGTGCGGTCAGTTGTTGTGATCGTCAAGATGGAATACGGCGGAAGATGATGATGTTTTCAAGATGAAGAACTCTAATTGATGATTTATCCAGTTCTCCATGTATTAGAAGTATCGTTCGAAATAAAGTCAAGAGGAATTCGACGATATTTAATCAAAACAAGTATTAACGAAAATTACTATTATTTTACAGAGACCTGGTTGCTAGGAGACAAGAGGCCTTGTTGGTTTCAACTATTCCCGGAGATGTTCTGCAATGATAGATGTACACATCAATTTGGAATAAGAATCCGTCAAAGAAATTGATGCAAGTAATGGAATATCATCATTATTTTCTAGGAAAATCGTAAGTTACATTTTCGTTATCAATTTCTTATCAACAAGTGAGATTCAGAGATATCTAATGTGAAGTATCATTTGATAGAAGTATTTGAACCAGTAGACTTAAAGCAATGTGTTTAAATGATGAAATCATTCAAGTGCAGTACATATTAGATAGACATTAAAGTGTGGATTATAGCTAACTGAAAGGCTAGATAAAGTGAACTCGTAAATAGTAATTTACGTTTAAAATAAACAAAGTGAATTATTATAAATATAAAAACTCACAAACTTCATCTTCAGCATCAAGTGGTGCCGGCGTGGCCGTGCGGTCAAGACGGTGGTCTGCCGTTGCGGACAGTATGCCGGTACCCAGGTTCGAATCCCGGTTGTGGCATGGATGTTTCTGTCTTCTGTTTTTCCTTCTGTCCGTTCCAGCGAGTATCACTTGATGCTGCCTCCTTTGGCGTACCCTGAGCAACGATTCGTCGGTTAAGGCATCATATCTCGCCCCTAGTTGTGGTCCAAAGAAAGCTGATCAAGCTACAAACCCGGGCATTTGTAAAAAACAAAACAAAAAAAAATCTCCTGAGTGGAGATTTTCTTCGGGAAATTCAGGAGATTGAAATATTGAGATAAAGATGTTGATACTGAAGATGAATTTTGTGAGTTTTTATATTTATAATGTTTAAGAAGAAATTCGAAGTTTTTAATTAAAATGAATTATTGTATTGAACTACGTAACTGATGAACTGTTAGGAAAACATTCGGTAACGAAAGAAAGGAACTGAACGAATTAAGTTGAAGTTATCATTATTGTTCTAATGATCAAATGATGAGTAGTAATTACTAGAAGGACTTACAAGCAAAGTAATTCTCTCAAAGTTATTTGTAATATTTAACCATCATACAAACTTATAAAATATTATACTAATTAAATAATAGTTGATTAGTGAATTTGTCTCATTTCTTCATTCTGCTCAATATAAGTCAATTCGGAAGCAAAGATTAAGTAAATCATCCCTATAAAACAACACTTCTCTTTATAAAGCAAAAAACCTCTTCATAATTATCAGTCATGATGTGCGTAATTATATTAAAGAAGGACCAAACACAATAAGTAAAATAAATAAATATAAACACTTCATTATAAAAATTTCATGACATGTTTCGAGGATCTTAATCCTCCTCCTCAGATGATAAACATAAAATATCTAAGAAAATTCATGGAGACTTTGTTAATAAAAACAATGAGATGCTATAACACCGAAATTTCGGTGACTAATGCCCTACAATATAACTTAACATGACCATGTACTGTTTGTATTGATAGTTCATATAATAATGTTGCACAACATCTTTATTAATTTCGTAACAATTACTGTATACTATTGGATTATTACTTTGTATTGATTTGTTGAAATTCTTTTCTGGCTTAAATATTATGTTCGGAGCCATAGAGTTTTCCTTTATATTATGTTTATCATCTGAGGAGGAGGTTTAAGATCCTCGAAACATGTCATGAAATTTTTATAATGAAGTGTTTATATTTATTTATTTTACTTATTGTGTGTGTTTGGTCCTTCTTTAATAAAAAACCTCTTCATTTTACAATATTTTGACTGAAATGCAGATTTTTTTCCCCTCCAATTAATATTTATCGTGTTAGGCTTATTGACGAGAGACCTTCCTCCCAAATCCTCGATAGATTCGAGAGCATCTAAGATGCTCCTGGATACTTTTTTTAATAAGAAAATGAGGTTTTCATCAAATCAACTGTGTTTGGGTTTGTATCTCCGTCCTTCTAAGTACGTTGAAGCACTGGATGGATCTTCTAGAAACTTGATATGTAATTTCGAGGACTAGAAACTATCTAACTTTTCATAATTGAAATCTTTTTCAGATGAGTCTTTGTTGAGAAATCAGCGACACAAAATTCCCATAAATTGGAATCTTCAACAATGGATTTCTATCCTATTTCTGTTATCATCTCATTTATATTAAACAATATTAATCAATTCGCCGCTATTTGATAGTTATGCTGATTTAATTTTTTTTTTTTTTTGAGAAAATTGAAAACTGTTACTGTTTGTATTTAGTAGATGTTATAAGTTGAATATAAATATAAGCTTCCGAAGCTAAAACAAGCAATAATAATGTTGGTGATATGAAATTATTTATTATTATTCCCTGTGAAATAATTTCTATTAAGTTGAAGTTTAAAAAAAAAAATAAATAAAAGAGAAACTTTATGTTGCTCGAAAATAAATTTATTTTATTTCAATTAAAATTATGAGCAAAGCTCTTTGATACAAATTTAAATATGCAAATGTTTTTGATGACGTGATGAGACTTGACATGTGACTGTTGAATTGTACTGCAGTTGAGAGTAGTTCAGTTGAAGCGTGGATCTCGTTGGAGACAGACGAATATCGTCCAATCGTTTGCTCCGTGAATATGCGGGAGACTCGAATTGTCTCAATAGGGAGAGGAAGACGAGAAATAGAAGTTAATGGAAAAGGCTTTAACAATTAGATAGCTAATATCGTTGTAATTATAAAGACGAATTTTATATCACTGAAGTAAACTACAAAGGAACTGAAGTTATAGATCCGAATTATCGCATATTGTCAGAAGAATTGAATACAGTAGTTTCGTGATAAAGAAGACGAAACGGAAATTATCGTTTACGAACATTTATTCGATACTCAAACTCATAAGAGATTATATATCTGTTGCGGTGAATTCGAAAACAGCAACTGAGAATAATAGTTATAGTTATTCGAAGATTAAATAGTATTGTACGTTTGAAGACGGAAGTAGACCCATTATTGTTTTGCTCTCGAAAGGGAAAATTCCGAAGACAACTTAAGTATCTCGAAAAGGTTGTACGATGAAGAGATCCGAAGTCAACGGTTATTAAGAAGGCCTAAGGAAGAATTCAGATTGAATATAAGACTATTCAATTATATTTATTCGTATTAATTCGCATAAGATGAGAAGCCAACATCTTAGGTGAAAGAAAAGTCAGCATCCAAAGTGCAAAGTGTTTCTGTTATGTCGAATGGTTTCAAAACGAAATCTTAAGTGCTATTGAAAGTGAATTATAATTCTATTAGTGCGTATGTATCAAGAAGGCGGAGAACCTGGTTCAAGTAGGTACTTCGATGAAGACATCAAACTGTAAGTCTATTTAATCTATTATTTTTATAGATGAAGATAAGAAATATAGAAATGACCCAAATAGTAATATACTTTTAATATTACAATACGTAAGGTGATTGTGTGTTGTTAACACTTGATACAAGGGTGATTTATTTGACATCTTTGAGTAGAGGATTAATAGGGCAAATACATTTACCTTGAATAGTTAGTTAGCTTATCCGTAGATTAGCTTTACCCATTCACAGAGGTGAAAAACTATTGCTATATATTCTGTTGGAGTATTAATTAATTGTTAGAAATTAAAGAGTGTAATTTGATTTGTATTTTATATGCAATAAGGAGAAGTGATTATTAATTAATTTGTTATATTTGCACATGCGTGAAAAGCCATACTACAGAACATTTAAGTTACTTAAGCATCGTAAAGTTTTGTATTGTAAAAGATTTGATGCCTAATCTATAAATTGACTAACAGTAAAGTGTTGTTGAAACTTTATTGTAGAAGCTTAATGTTAGATATAAATTATATTGTTATAGATATATGTTTATCAGGAAAAGTGATCACGTTCCTATAGTGCATTTTGTATATATTTATGATTCATTCAAATTATTCAGTCATTAAATTTTTTACAAATTTTTTTAAAAACACCTTGCTATACTCGTGCTGTGCGCTTTGTTATTCAAGTATGCGTTCTGCTATAATCTCGCAGCAAATAAATTTACCAAAAAATAGATAGGTGAACAAATTCTTGTGATGGCATTCTGCCGGCCTCAATGAATTATCTTGAGCGTATTAAAAAATAAATTTAGAAAGCACGTATAAACATTCATAAACAACAATGGATGAGACCAAGTGTTCACTAATTGATAGCCTAGAACAGCTGTTTCAAGCTCTTTGACGATCGTCAGCTAGGAGTAATCACCAGTAAACAACGAGGCCGACGGAATGCCAGGAGTCAACTTTCTTGTGATTTCTCACCTATCGTTTTTTGGTGAATTTATTATTGCTTGTTTTAGCTTCGGAGACGCTAAGTTGACTCCCACGATTGTTCCAATAAATATAAGCTTTTCGTTTTTATCGTATTCACTAAAATAAATAAATAAATAAATAAATAAATAAATAAATAAATACATTTTATGAAAACCTGGTTTCCCTGATCTAAGTTAGATTATTTTTCTTAATATGTGTACATGTTATTTTATATACAGAGGAAAACGAATAAAAATTACTGAAGACAAATTAATAATAAATAATTTAGCGAAAGTAGAATTTTAAGTTCGTTGAATTTCTTATTAATCAAAACTGATAAAAAATCTGATAAAATCTGCGATTTCCCTGTAAGATTTCCTGCAATTAATTAACTAAATATCTTAATGATTCTTTGAGAGTGCTATTTAACCGATATCTGTAGTCTCGTGCCAATCACGTATTTCTTTGAAAGGAAAGCAATTACATTAGCATTTACAGAAGGTAAATCCATGGCACTCAAGGGATCCACACCTCGGAGTCTTGCTTGTCACTGTCGATTGCTGTTGAAGCACTGAAGGATTAATGGCATTTTCGGTTTGGAATTTCTCCTACATTTTGATGACAACAGAATTACAAAGAATTACAAGACGACATTTCTTAGAATTACGTCGTTAATAGAAAACATGATTAAGTTAGAAAAACAAGAAAATGATGTTAGAAAAAGAATGCTCTTGTCTTAATGTCTCTTTTATAATATTAAGTTTCTTTATTAATTAATTATTAAATTAATGTAATAAATAATAATTAATTATTAATTGGGTTATTAAATTGTTAATTTATTTATTATTTCAAGTATATTTAATTATTAGATACATGAAATTCTTATTGAAATTTTGTATGATTATTATTTCCTTTCTAAATTATATTTTGTAATCTATTAAGATTAGCTGAAACTGAATTATTAAAAATCAATATTTAATTGATAATTCTGATTTCAAATTCGTTACTTCTTATCAATTTTTATTTATTTATTTATTTTTCTATCAATGTACCCATTATTTTGTATACACTGTTTTGAACTTGCTCTCCGAAGTAGGCTTTTGAAATCGCCATATCTGTATGTGAAGTTTTTTAACTACTTTACAAAAAGATAATATTTGACTAATTTCACAATCAATTAAATTCTTCTTCTTCTTATTATTATTATTTTGTAAAAGTCTCAAACCATGGGCCTCCCCAGCAAAGACAATATGGCGGGTCATAAACCAAAACACATATTGCCAAGTGTAAAAAAAAAAAAAAAAAAAGGTGTGAAAGAATGGTTAGGGATGTGTGGTTGTGTCCATAAATTTCCTAACTAAGCGTGTTGTGTGAAGTAACACAGCCTTCTGGCGTTGTGCATAAGTGTTTTTATGAAGTCCTAGTGTGCTGAGTCTGAGGTGCAATGTGTAAGGCACCAGACCAGTGGCGGACAGGACGACGGGTACAATACGTACTCGGTCCTGACTCCACTGCTTCTGGAGCTCGTGTGTTAGGTCGGTGTATTTACTGATCTCTATTATTATTATTATTATTAGGCTACTACCTAGAACAATATTTCACTTTGGTGGCTCAGAGTTAGCGGTAAAAATTCTATAATGGCGTCAGTTTTTAATTTTTGTTTGACACTTTTCTTTTTTGGATAGATGACTTTTTTTTGTTTGATTGGAAGATAAAAAGTAACATCGGAAGAGAATTACGATTCAAAAAAAGATTGGATATTTTTAATAATTTTGAAGGCTGAAAAAGTTCTAAATAATAATTCTACTTCAGATTCACAATTTAAAAATTTTCAAGAAGAAACTTTGTTTTTTTAGGAATATCTGAAAAGAAGTTTTATGAAAACAAGATGAAAGCAACCTCTTTTTCTTTTTTTATTTCTTTTGATCTCAGGTTAAAAATAGATTTTTATTTTATTATTATTTTCCTGGCCTCAGAATTCACAACTTGGAAGATATCCAGGTCAGTTCATCATTTCTGAAATGTTGATGAAAAATATATCACAAAAAAAAATAACCTTTTTCTATCCATAGTAAGGAAAAGAAAAGAAAATGAACAGTAAAGAAAGAAGAATAGAAATAGAAATTAAAATAATATCAATAAGCATTCTATAGTAGAATAAAGAACTTGAAGCCTCCATTCCTTAAAATGTAATTTTCTTATTTTTTTTTTTTATTTTTTTAATAAAATCGCGAAAACGAAAATCAAGGTTTATTTTCAAACTTCCAACAATAACTACTGAATATAAACAGTAAAAACTGTTCAACCCGCACACGTTAAATTTTAATAATATTTTTAAAAAAAAAATTAACTTTCTTATATTTATTTTCTGGGTTTAATGAAACCAGCAGAACAGTGTAGGTTTGGTTGGATGTTGCAGCACTCCGAATAACTTGAACCTGTGAGCAGAACTTCTGGAAATTTCACACGCTTAAAAGCAACGGAAGATCCAACATTTGCATTTGAAAATTTTTCCTTGAGGATTCTAGGGTAGTTTAGAGAAGTTACTTGCAAAAGTAAAAGTGACACAAATTCATGTAAAAACGAAAACGTTTTAGAAAAGAAACAATTAACTTTTTTCAATATCTTAAAAAAAAAAAAAAAAGAAAACATAATTTAATTTTTAAACCATTTTTAAATTGAGACGGCTTCTCTGTAAGATCCTCTGCTCAATTTCTATGATTTTTTTTTTTAATCGTCTAATTTCTGAATTACGTAATAGTTTATCTTTACGGTTTTTCACTTATCTTATGTGAGCTTCAATATAAAATTTCTTGAAAACCGAAGAGGTTAGTTTGAGATACCAGGAAGAACATCACGTAATATTACATGGGATTTTTAGTAACTTTGTAATCTTATGGGGAAAATGTTTTGTGAGTGTGAATTTCAAAGAAATTGTGTGGTGGTTCCCCACTGTCTTCGGCATACTTACAGCCACCTTAATTGAGAACAAACTTGAAGGCCTGGAAACTTATTTCTTCGTCTATTCTTCCTGGTCAACCTTACAAAGACTAAATTACAAGGAAAAATGTTTCGTCTTTCTTTGCTTCAAAGTTTTTGATGCGTTTTCGTAAATCTCAAATTAGACATTCAAAGAAATGCTTCATGTGATTGGTTCTCAACCAATCAGAGACTAGATCTAAAACTTTCGACTTTCTGTTTTCGTTATGCCTTTTACTCAACGCAACTTTTATTGGAATATTAAATGAATCTTCAGTCTATTTCAAACTCATTAATATTATATTTAAATTTACATTATTTACGCAGTACTTGAATGCATTTCAATACAAGTTGTGAATTTTCGAAAAGAAACGAATTCTCACAAACTTCTTCGCAAAACACCGTGTCGCTACTTCAAAAAATAAAAAATTCTCTTTAAGAAATAGATGTTTGCATTTTTTTGAGGCTTAGAATAAACTTATTTCTGTAAAATTAGTGTTTATTTTCGAAAAATAATCTTCTGATTGTGGCACTTAATTCGTGCTAACTTTGGATTCAGTTGAATTTGTGGCAAAAAGGCGTCGCTACTTCAACGCCGCTTGAATATAGGTTTCCGCTGCTTTTGTTTACTAGTACGTCACTACTCAGCCGCATGTGATTGGGTGGACTAATGATTCCTCACTGAAATGAAGAGCAAGGCTTGATGACTATTCTATGATGATACTTTTTGAAAATAATGACAGAAGCAAAGTAACAATTGATAATTATATCACTAATGAAAACTACCCGATATGATTTTGACCGTGAGTAAACGATAAACATGTCTGTCTCCTCGAAAGAGATAGGTATCGTAAGAGTAGAGATATAATGAATTTCAACAAATAGAAAACTCTAAATTATAGATATTTTGTCGATTTTTACGATTTTAAAATATGAAGTATAAAATTAAAAAAAAAGTAAAGGATAACATTTTAAGGAAAATAAACTCTAAATTCTTCCTATTATTTTTATTTTTTATTTATTAAAAGTTAATCAGTTAAATTGGATTGGAAGCTTGGATCAAAACTTTCCTCTTATGCCCGTAGTTCTGGGGACAGAATACAACAGTAAAAATAATGCTTACAAGTATAGAATAAAAAAAAAAGAAATACAAATACGCTAATAAAACATACTACACTAAAAATCTAAAAAAACATACAATTAAAAAAAAAAAAAAAATACTAGGTTGAATGTATTTTTTTTCTTCCCGAAAATTCTTGAAATATGGATCGATTTTTTTTCGCTCGAACATTTTAAGACACTTATGTTTGTCGTCAACTTTTTATGACGATTAAAAAAAACCCAGCATTATAATAATAAAACTTTGGTTGTGGTGACCCCGTATACATTGCACGTATATTTGTAGCGTATTGTTTACGAAGGGAACATGGAATCTGCATTAACCTCGGTGGGGGTGGGAGAGGAAGGAGTTGGGTTGCATGATTTTATTAATTCTACCGTTCCTGGGTGGTCGTTGTCTCTTAATCTTATTCAAAACCGTTCAAGTTTAGTCGTTCCCTCCTACTAAATACTGACTCATCTAATTGCATTTAGTCCAAAGCCAGATCGGCCACTCCCTGTTGTACCTCTTTGCAATGGGACTCACCGATAGTTCAAGGACAGTTAGTAGTAGTTGGAATTATAGGACAGTTCATGGGACTCTGGACCAAATACGGTAGATTTATGAATTTCAGAATTTGTGGAAATAGTTTTTTTTATAGAAGATTAAAAACAAAACGATGAAAAAAGGTCTTAAAAAACTTAAGGAAATGTATCTTTTTAAATTCGTGAAAATAATATACAATATAAGGGCATTCCATAATCCCTACATTTTTTCCCCGCGTATTTGCAAATTATAACATCAGCCGAAGACATTCCACTTTCAAATTTTCCATGCACTCGAAATTGTGTAACTTTATAAAACTTAAATTTTGATAAATTTTGAGCGAAATTTTGAGCGAAATCGTTTGATGCTCAAATTTTAGGAATTTTTGTCATCTTCAAGGAGCAAATTTCTTCACAAGGATTTTCATAGAGGATTTTTTAAATACAATAAGAGATAGCTCGTCTCTTGTCCATAAATATACAGACTCAGTTTCAAGAAGATCCATTCTCTTTTTTAAACGTAACTGTTTCGAACCTACACAATACAAAAATCTGGTACTCTTAACGAGATGTAAACTGAAAAACGTAGCTAATTAAAAAAAATTCTTGATTTCTATCGCACTTTTGATACGGAAGTACTTTTTTTAAAGTGGTTTCACATTTTCTTAAGGTGGGGTGAATGAGGCCTCTAATCATGCCAGGTTGTTTTTCTTTAACTTGGAATGAAGTATAAAACGTTTTTCAAACTGTTAGACCCAAAAGAAAAAGTAAATATGGAGTATTCTTTTATAGAATCAATGTTATTAATTAATAAAAAGTTCTTGAAAATACTTAAAGACTACTTTCCTTTATCTTTTTCTTCTTTTTTTTTATATTTTTAGAAAAAATAAATTTAAAATCTTAGATTTGTTGAAAACAAAAAAGAAATTTTCGATTTTTTGAAAAAAAAATTAAATCCGAAGGATTCAGTTAAATAATTTAAATCCGAATAATTTTAATTGTAGTAAAGCTCGCGCAGATATTAAGAGGATTAATATCCACTTATATCGATAAAAATTCCAGGGTTCTGTTCTAAGACTGCTCTACGAGAGTGTTTGTCATATTCTCGCGCTTACGTCTTGATAATAACTTATTTAAATGAATTAAGTAAATCTAATGTTTATGTTAGTATTTTTTCCGTATAAGAATGCTAAGTTTCAAGAAGATCCATCAGCGGTTCAAAAATTATCACTTTCTTATTGGAAAGCTGAAAAATGTAAAGATTAAAAAAAATGTAATAATGTTCTAGTAGTTTTTCGCAAGTTTTTTTGCTAATAATATACAGTATATCTATTTGTTTACTTGAATTAAAATCTTGTAACACATAGGACTAATACACAAATTAAAACTTTAAAAACTTTAAAATTTACACAGACTAGTTTCGGATTGTCTCTAATGCAATCCTTTTTCAATGTGAGGAGTTATACAACAAGCAAGTCTCTTTATAACACCAGGTAACCAATAATTGAGTCATTTTCACACGGACTGCATCCCCGTAGCCTATAGCACCAACCGTGGAAAGTAGGAGGTGTCCTCCGGACCAAGCAATCGTAGCGCAGGAGGGCGACACTCGACGGTGATCAACGGAACCCTTCCGATCGGTAACCCCTTCTGATGGTTTTTAGGGCATCTCCTACTTCCCACGATTAGTGGTATTGGCTACGGGAATGCAGTCCGTATGAAGATGACTCGATTATTAGTTATCTGGTGTTATAAAGAGACTTGCTTGTTGTATGACTCCTCACATTGAAAAAGGGTTGCATCAGAGGCAATCCGAAACTAGTCTGTGTAAGTTTTAAAATTTTAATTTGGATATTAGTCCTGTGTGTTATAAGATTGCTAATTCAAGTAGATCCATACACGTTAAATGCAGGTTTTTTAGTATATCTACTTGTTTTTGGTTAAAATCCCTGCCCGACTTTTTCATATTTCCTGATGATATAAGTCGATAGTGAATTAGCTCTAAGGTTTGAAATTCCCTCTTTCATCTCCTTGGATTGTATCTTGATACTCGAAAATTGATTTATCTGTGATATTCGTTACATTCTTGTTGTTGTTGGGTTAATAAACTGCAAGGAAATGGTCGTTAGGATTAGAACTTAAAATATTTAAACATTACGGAATTCGAAGCAACAGTTGTCCTTTGAAATTATACACACATATATTTTTGTATTTAAATTCATAGCGTAAACTTTATTATACGAATTGATGTTTACAAATCAAAAAATAAAAAATGTCACTGATAAGAAATTGCGTAATTAATAAGAATACATGAACATAAGGCTCTACTAAGCCTCCTCACGTAATTTTAATCCCAGCCCAACTGTGATCAGTGGCACTACTACCTGTAACGGTGCCGTATACCGAGTTTCGTCGTTCCCCGATCTTTCGTTCGAGGTGTGCCAATTTGTTTCGGCAATGAGTGTACTTTCTGATTACAAATATATTGCTTTCAAGAAGCAGTCTGGTAATTTTATATATATGCGGTATTTTATATCCTAATATATTTTATTTAAAATAAGTTTTAATGTGTGCCTAAAATAACATGCTTAGATTAAAAGAAAATCACCAACACAAAAAAATTTTTTAAAAATATATAACAAAATTTAAAAATACATTACAGCTCTCCAATTGACAAGGGAGCAGCACAAGGTCTCCGAAAGCTCTGCTATGTATTTTTAAATTTTGTTATATATTTTTAAACGAAATTTTGTGTATTGGTGATTTTCGTTTATATAAATATATTTTCTAAGTTTACCCACCATTTGCAGAAGATGTGAAAATTGCAGAAGAAATATCTTGGAGTTGTAAGAAATAAACGTGAGAGTGTTGTTAGATGTTGTAAACCACTCCCTCCCTCCGTACCCTGTCCTTCATTGCATCTGTAAAAAAGAAGAAACTTAGTTATTCGGACCTTTTTGTTTTTGACAACCATCGTTTACTTTGTGACACCCAATACGGAACAGAACACAACTTTTTCTTTTCTTTTCGGGGAAAGGATCAACATCATAACCCTATCCACTCCAAATCCTATTTTAATTAACAAAATTTCTCTAATTCAGCGGGTTCCTTGCCTGCAATGCCTTCTGGAGATATGAGATATTCTTTCTGATGTGCCAGACTTTCTTTCTTTTTCTTCTACAGTAAATCAACGTGAAAATGTAGGTCACGTTCAAGTTTATACTATTAATACTGGACTATTAACATACACATTTTTATATTATTATTATTATTATTATTATTAGCAGTAGTAGTATATAAATATGTGATTGTGTAGCATTCTAAAAAAGTATGCATGTTTTCATGCATTGATTACTTTACTGCGAAAGATAACATATAATTTGTCTTGTAAATCTAAGGGATAAAATTTGATCTATTTTAACAATTTTATTAATGGATGCGAACATATTTTTGAGATCCAAAGGGTAGTGGACATGTAAAAAAAAAAAAAAGAGCTCTTCTCTAGTGAGACAAAAGAGAGAAAAAAATATTAAACAAGTCCCATGGGCACAAGAGAAAACCTAAACATGAAAAATTCTATTGTAGAGTTTAGAGACTGCAGAGGTCATGAGAATGGCCGTCCTCAACATGGCATCTTTGATGCAAGGAACGAGAAGTCAGGCACAATGATAAACGAGCCGCCTGTTCTCCTTCTGGCTTTCTGCTTTTCGACCATAAATCCATTGCTTTTATGATTAATATGATCTGAGAATTATTTGGGAGAGTAAATCCTGTGCCAGCACACCAGGGGTCTCTGCCAGCTCAGACAAATTAGGTTTAGCAGAAAAAAAAAATCTTATCAAGGAACTGCTTCAAAAAAAAATAATAAGAGGGATGTAAATATTTAGAATTTTCACAACATTAAAATAGGAACGAAAACTAGCGAAGATCCAGATCTCATTTTATATATTATCAAAAGCTACTAAAAAAGGTGAAACGGTTCAAATGAATTAATGAATAGTAATTTTTTCTTGTTGGTAAACTTTTTTTTAGAAATAATTAAATATTGAATGGATAAAAAAAGAAACTTGTTGATTCAAATTAAAAATACAAAAATTTCCTATGAAAAAGGAAGTTTCATGAAAATTTTGTAGCAAATGAAAATAAACCTGCTTTTTCACCTGAAGATGTTTCCTTTGATTTAACCACTAAAAATTTAATTGAGATAGATTCTAACGAACTCGAAACATTTCTAATATCACTTTTTTTTAGCCTAAATTTTTCTTACAAAAAACTTAAACCTTCAATTTTTAGAGACTTTAATATTTGGTGTATGATTGTGTGGGTAAGGTAAAAGCAAGTACAGTGGAACCCCGCTATTCGTACACAATCCGTTCCAGGAGGCAGTTCGAATGGCGATTTGTACGAATGGCGAATCATTTTTTCACATAAGATATAATGTAAATTGGATTAATCCGTTCCAGAACCCAGAGATGATTGCTTATTTAAACCTTTGTAATAATACTTTAAGCGTAAAATACATAAAAACTATGAAAACAATAAATATGTAGGCCCCTCTTATTATGTCTTTCTTTTTCAGTATAGACGATATGGTTGATTTCGCCATGCCATACTGAGACACGAGTTCCACTTTCAAACTTCGCAACGAGTTCTTTTTTCAATTCAATTGTCGTTCTCACTGCTTTCCTTTTAGGCTTAGTTGAATCAGTAATCTGTTTTGGACCCATGGCTGCACTATTTTCAATAAAAATAACAAAAAATAACAATAAAATATCACAAAGTTTCATGAGGCTTGCGTGGATGATGCGTAGCGTACGGAAGCTAGCACGAGACTGAACTGAAGCGACCGCGTGGGGTGGCCAGTAACAAGGTCACGCTGTCCGAATCGCGAGCAAGCGTACGAATGGCGAGTTCAATTTTACTTGAAAAAGTTGGACGAATAACGAGTTGTACGAATAGCTAGGCGGACGAATGGCGGGGTTCCACTGTAAGTTGAATTCTCCGTTGTGGGGATATCTTGCTGACTTTTGATTCAAAAAAATATATAGCTGTATTTTTAAGTAAATGATACTTTTCCATCTTGATCAGTTCAGAATATCTCTATTAGATCCATGAACTTTCAAAAAGAGCTTAATCCTTATATTCTCAGACTGAATCATTCCTTATGTTGTCGCCGGATCCATTTACGGATCACTGACCACAGAGCCACACTCTGTAATGAGGAATTTTTGTTGCTTTGCTGTCGTTTGGATGTGAGTATCCCGGAGGCATCCTGAACTAACAGTCAGACTTCTGCCTTCTATGGAGAGAAACAAATACTGTAGAAGAAAGAAAAATCCATGGCCCGCGCTGGGATTCGAATCCAGATTCCGATACATCTGCTTCATCGCAGACCACCTTTCAGACCACTACGCTACGCCTGAACGGTAGTCATTCCTAATCTTCACATCAATTTATGAAAAGTTAATTTATTTCAAAATTAAACTTTTTAATAAGCAAGAATATAAAACGCTGGAACATAACAATATTAGAAAAGATATCATTTTTTGTTGATAATTCTTAGCAAGATAAGAAGTAAATTTCAAAGCAACTTTAAAATTAAGAAATGGGACAGAATTTTTATTTACTTAGTTTTGTTGATAAATTGATAAGTTAATAAATTATGATTTATTGAATTATTTTATAATTTTATATGTTGATAATTATTTCGAAATATAAATTTCATAGAGAATATTATTATTTTTTCTTATATCTGAAACAGCTTACGGTGCAGAAATGTGACAGGTTCACTAAGTACTAAAGATTAGACTTACATGGCCTAATTTCCTAGTTTCGTCTATCTTAGTAGCAGTGATACAGATAACCTGTTTATGAGTAATAATGTTGAACTAACACTTCCTTCATAGTTTAATGTTTGGGGTTTTGATGATAATTTAAAAAAAAAATCAAAATGGTTGGTCCAATATGACTATTCTGAATTAAACAGATTTTATTTTTACATTAATCTAAGTTCATTAATAGTAATCTAGAATTAAAGTAATGCTGATCACTTTAGAAACAAAAAAACAACAAAAACATTGCTATTGCTTTCTTTGCATAGATCGTGTGACTGATCAACAAAGGAAAACAAAAAAGTGTTTTTGAGTAGTTTGATGAAATTTTTTATCTTTTTTTCATTTTTGGAGTAGTTTGTCTATCTCAGTAGCACAGATACAGATCGCCTAAATAAGAGTCAACAATGTCGTTCGTCATATACATTTGTTGCCTAATTGCATATCTTTACAGTTTGATGTTATGTTAAAAAAGAAATTCCAAATGGTGGATCCTTTTTGTATTTCTAAAGCTATGGCCGCCCTAAACCAAAATTTTTAATTTAGCATAATATATTTGAGGAAATAAACACAGAACTCAATTACAAAGAAGTGAAAAAAAATACAATTATTAAAAGATGAAATTCACAAAACTTTCAAGCAAAAAATAATTCTATTATTTATCTCACTAATAAAAGACTACCATACTCTCTATAAAACAACGAAAAAAAAAAAACTCACCTCTACTTCATTTGAATTTCTTAGAGACCATTATTAATGGACTAACATTGACATTGACGTATGCTTTCTTTTTAGTAGGTCAGCTTAATAAGTGAGAATTAATATGGATTTATTCTGCTCCATTAGACAGAAACACCCAAAATACTTATAGTTTGATCAGCTAACAAGGGTTTATAGAAATGTAAAGGTTCAAAGTTCAAGCATCACGCCATAACCCCATACAAACAGGAATAGAGGCTCCAGCGATCAGCAACCGAACGGGACGAACTCAAAATTAAGTTAAATTTTGTTTAAAAATCAAACAAAATTTAAAGCTTTCTGTTTTATTTATTAATAATTAATAGATTAGAATTAAAATCATTTCTGAATTCTTAAAACTAATTTGTTTAAATTCCAAATAAAAATTTTTTTTGGGAATATTAGAGAAGTTTTGCAATTTTCACCTGACATTTTGGTTAGTCCATGTTCGTAGCTTTGCTTCTTTTTTATTTTGTTTCAAAGTAAAGTCTAAATATATTTTTTTGTTTTAAGAGAAGTTTTAGTTTTCCTTAAGATTCATAAGAAATTTAATTTACTTTCTTCCTTTTGTTTGCACACTCAGATTAGTTGCCATCTTCCAACTGCTGTCCAGGGATCCCTAATTCCAATTTTTTTAATTAACAAAAAATAGCTGAAACCTCCAGTTTTTCTGTTATCTGCAGCCAAGTGAGTTTAAGAAGCAAAAAAGTTATTTAAGAAAACTAATTAGCAAAAAGGCTTTAGCCAAAAAACAAGAACCCCGTAATAAATTAATGCATTAGCTAATTCATAAAGAGAGGCTATTTTCAAAGAGAATTTACTTTTACTTATTTTTTTGTTTTTAAGAAGTGAAACATAAGTTAAGTGAGGCTCGATTTAACGAATTTCGGATTTAATGAATGAAGTTTCCTGAATCTGTGTTTAAGGGAGGTGGAGAAGGAAAAGAGGTGGGGAGGAGCTCTTCCGTTCATTCTGTCTGTCTGTCTGTCTGACACCAGTCCAAACTACAAGTCGGCAACCATGAGTCATACCTTATCGGAACCTACACGACTTCCAGAGATAGGGAAAAAGTAGGAGTTCTGTGTGTGCTCATTTCCTGTTCCGGTCTGCTCAGAAAGAATTTTCTCAACATCTTACATGCATTCTGAATGTTTTGTTCAGCTCATATTCGTTGCTGTGATCATTTAGTGATTAATATATTGTGTTGCGGTCGCAAGTTCGGTCATGGTTTTTAGCGGCCCCCTAGATTACAGCTTGCCTGTAAATCATAGGGGACCGCTCTTGCTTTTATGCTTGCTGGATGTGGCCAAACGGTTAGAGATATTAGAATGAAACCTTCACCATTGTGTTCAGCATCAAAAAGTAGGTCACCATTTCCAAAAAATTAGACCTCTAGAACCACTCCCTGACCGGGGGGCTCAAAAGTGGTCAAACGGCGATAGGCGTTCCTCCAATATCGACCCTTCTGAACTTTTTGTATACAAAATTATGGGACTACTTTGCTTTTGACACTGTCTAAAAGCCTTAATTTATTTTGTTATTTTTTTTATTTCTTTTTTTACTTTATTTTGGCCTATTATTTTTTGGTATTTTTTTCCCTTAATTATATTTACAAAAATTTTCAAGTCGTTATTTGTAGAAACTGAAACAGGTAAGGAGTCGCCAACGAAATCCTGTAAACTTGGAAACCATTTTTCTGCCTTTTTTATAAAATACTAGCTGTACCCGGCATGCGTTGCAATGCCACTCAAAGACAGAAAGGGCTCGTGAGAAGGGGCCGTAAATATAAGGTCCCAGTGTCGATCGGGGGTGGGACACTTAGGCCCTTGTGTCGCCATCCCCACCCAAGTGTGGTGGACCTGTCCCCCATAGGAGAGCGAATTTTTCTCTTTTTCCAGTTGACTTAGGGGCCCCGAGAAGGGGCCCTAAATATAAGGTCCCGGTGTCGATCAGGGGTGGGACACTTAGGCCCTTGTGTCGCCATCCCCCCACCCAAGTGTGGTGTCCCTGCCCCCGTAGGAGAGTGAAGTTTTCCCTTTTTGAAATAGACTTGGGGGGGGGGGGGCCGAGAAAGGGCCCTAAATATAAGGTCCCGGTGTTGGTCGGGGGTGGGACACTTAGGCCCTTGTGTCGCATCCCCCCCACCCAAGTGTGGTGTCCCTGCCCCCATAGGATAGTGAAGTTTTCCCTTTTTGCAATTGACTTGGGGGGGAGGTCGAGAAAGGCCCTAAATATAAGGTCCCGATGTCGATCGGGAGTGGGACACTTAGGCCCTTGTGTCGCATCCCCCCACCCAAATGTGGTGTCCCTGCCTCCCATAGGAAAGCGAATTTTTCCTTATTTGCAATTGACTTGGGGGGCCCGAGAAGGGGCCCTAAATATAAGGTCCCGGTGTCGGTCGGGAGTGGGACACTTCAGGCTTTGTGTTGGCTTCCTCCCACCCAAGTGTGGTGTCCTTGCCCCAAATAGGAGAGCGAATTTTTCCCTTTTTTGCAATTGACTTGGGGGGCCCGAGAAGGGGCCCTAAATATAAGGTTCCGGTGTCGATCCGGGGTGGGACACTTAGACCCATGTGTCGCCATCCCCCCACCCAAGTGGGGTGTCCCTGCCCCCCATAGGAGAGCGAATTTTTCCTTATTTGCAATTGACTTAGGGGCCCGAGAAGGGGCCCTAAATGTAAGGTCCCGGTATCGGTTGGGGTGGGACACTTCAGCCTTTGTGTTGGCTTCCTCCCACCCAAGTGTGGTGTCCTTGCCCCCCATAGGAGAGCGAATTTTTCACTTTACACAATATTTGTGTAGTTCTTATTTTCACAACCAGGTGGATATTGGGTTTTTCAGGGCTTTTACCTCTTTTCAACCCCTTTTGGGGGGTGGGTCCGGGTTCTAAGTAGCCTATCTTTTCCGCAGTGTCCTAAAGAGTAATTCTGGAAAGTTTGGGCCAGATAGGTCAAAGGGCCTAGGAGTGTATAAAGGACAAAGAAAGAAAGAAAGAAAGAAAGAAAGATACATTCATTTTTATATATATAGATAAAATACACAGAAGCTCGGTTATGACGTGATCTTTCGGATCCAAGATCTCGAAGATCGCCATTTAACCGAACTTTTATTACTTCGCGACGTCAAATGTCGTGTATCGCACCCTATTATCCCCCACACGATGCCAAATCGATTTAAAATGGTCATTTCACGATTACCTACATCATTCAGATCTATGTGAGAGAATTTTATATTTATAAATACATAAATTATTACCTTTTCAACACTTTGATGGGTTATATTAGACAAAATCGATTTGGCGCCGTCATCTTGGCATCTTGTACAAACGACGAGTCACGTGGATCGAAACTAGGTATTCATACGCTTATTAGATTACATGGGCCTCATTACTGGTTGTCATTGGCAAAAAAATAGATCTCGATATTCATTTTGGTTAAACAAAAAAGGCCGCGATTCTGGTATTTTTTTAAAAATATATTGTCTTTGACGCATTTTCGTGACATTAGGGTGGGTATAGAGCCTCAATTACTGTAAATAATAAGGAAACAAGCATAATAATTTACTCCTTTGATTTGATTTTAGCCTAAAAAACGGTAAATTTTGCAATTTTACAATTATACACCTTTTCCAAAATAGAAGGGGTCCAAGATCAAATCGCGTTTTATCCGAATTCGCGATATAAACAACACGTTATAACCGAGCTTCAGTGTACTATGTCTAATTTTTGTAAATTTGTTTTAGTCTTCTGATCAAGATCAGGAGACTTGTAATCCCACTTTATCTTTCCAGTGGACAAATAAAATCTCATTAAATTATCATTAAAATCTCATTAAATTATCATTAAGCACAATAATCACAACAATCGCAACAATTGTGTCGTTTGCATTCACAACAATCACATTATTAGTGATTGTTGTAGAGCTGCATTACAAATGTGATTGTCAAAAGGCGCAATTGTTGCGTTTATTGGAAATAAACACAAGGAAATTAAAGCAATATCAATGATTAGAAGACGTTGCGAAGCATTGTGATGGTTTACTAATCGCTTTCCCTATCTTGTTTCTTTAAAATCCTTTTTTTTGGAATCTGTATTACGAGATTCGATATTTAAAATCTTTTCCGTCTATCCACAGTTCGACAATGATCGTTGCCGTCTGTCCGGCGCAGTTCAACAATGGACATGGGCGATCCAGTGTAATTGTTGCGTGCCTGTGGCATTGTTGCGAGGAAATTAAAAATAAATTATTAATTATTTTTTAATAATTCAAATGCATTATATAATAATAAAATAATAGAGGACTATATGCAAGAAGGAATAAAATATAATAATAAAATAATACTAAAGATTTTAGTAATATATAGATTTGCTCTACTAATTCATCTAATTAGTGCGATACTAAGATTAAACTAAACTAATGTGGAACCGATTCCCGGAACTTCATGGATGACGCTGAACGAAGCATAAGAAGCAGTATCGAGATGGACAACGGGAATCGAACCTGTAACCGTTTGAACTGCAGTCAGACGTCTTATCCATTAGGCCACGGGGACTGCAATCAAAAGAATATCACTTTGTACCATAACCGCTTGGAATTGAGTCTTCTTGGCGTATCGCATACTTACCAGGGGCAGACGGGGGATGGGTGGGCTAGTGGTATTTAAATTTATAATTTAACAATAATAATAATAAAACAATATAATGACAATAATTATTGAATATTGTTTAGTTATTCTTAGCTTTTAACAGCGTAATATTTAGTTAAAAGTCTATTCTCTTGAGATAGGAAATAATCAATCATGAATGTGCTTGAGTGATTTGTGATCATTCATCTGATAACCATTGAACTTACGAATGGATCTTGTTCAACCTGGCGTCTGTATTTACGGATAAAAAAGAAATAATTAAAAAGTTTTAGATTTGAAAATTCTTCCGTGCAAATTCCTGTTGTGAAATTAGAGCGTTATAATGACAATAATTTTTAATTAATAATAATTAACATGACACTGCGCTTCCCATGACAATAATTCCTTTGGAAAATTCTAAATGAGATGCAATGAATTTCTATCAATGTCTAAGAATGCTGCTGTAAATCTCCTGATTGTATATTTGATGTTTTAATGGTGTAGTGTTGCACATGTTGTATCAAGTGCTTTTCTGTTTTCCTATTGCTATGTTATCTGATAGGAGCCTGATGATCGGAGTTGCTAGGCAACAGAAAGTTTCTCCTAACAAGTGAAATGTAGAGCGTTGTGAGGTTTGCCGAATTAAAATGTGTTTTCCAAGGAATGTAAACGTATTCTTGAGTCAGATGTATTATAAAAACTATAAACTATATTGAGAAACCTTCTGGTACATTAAATGCCTAATAATGCATTTAGGAATCCCACTTCATTGTAGTGATAAATGGAAGTATTTTTTAAATTATGAATTAAAATGAGTTCATTTACGAGTTGACTTCGTAAACCAAGGAATGGGAATAGTTTTCGATTTACGAATTATTAATTTACGAGTTAAGGGCATTTCACAAGACCTTCTGTATGTCCGAAATTCTGACGGCCGATCCATTTCAGATGGCTACGAATTTCCCTTCGAATGCCGAAGATAAGATCGAATTGAATGTTAAAAGATTGTCGTTTGACCGACCAAATCAAAAGGCGACAGTTTTATGAACCAATCAGTGATACTTTCCTGTAGTCCCATGAGCCTCTGCGAACGCAAACGGCGGGATTTCTCAAGTGGAGAAAAATGCTATTTGGGACATCGGCGACCTAAACCACAAATTTTTTAGTTAGTGAGTGCTGTTAGCGTCCATAGTCAATTTGCTTTCTTCACTTCGCGCCAAAGGAAATTTATCCGGATGTTAAAGTTACTTCCTATCAACTTTATATACAATTTTCGAAGTCGTGTAAAATCGAAAAATACTCGGAAGACAATCCATACGAAGAATTTATCGTCCGAATTTTTTTCGTACGAATGTCATGTGAAATGCCATTAACCGAGGAATAGAAATAGTTTTCGATGTACGAATTTTTCACTTTACGAGTTGACTTCATAGAAGGAATATGGAAATTTCTTTCAGTTTACAAATTTCCGCCTTACGAGTTAGGTTTGTAAATAAAAGTAACTTATTAATTTTGAAATCTCGCATTACGCATTCGTAGACCAAGGAATAGAAGTTGTTCAAAACAAGTTACGTTCGTAGACCGAGGAATATAAGTAGCTTTTAAATTATGAGATTTCGGCTATCGAATAACACTTTTAAACCGAGGAATGTGAACATAGTTTTCGATTTAGGAGTTATGTTCGTAAACCGGGGAATAGAAATAGTTTCGATTTCTGAATTTTCCTTTGTTGTAAACCGAGGAACTGTTTTCAATTTACGAATTTGCGCCTTACAAAATGTTAATGTTAATGCACAGTTGTTTATTACGAAATACTTGAGATATTGTTCCTTTAATTACAAATTTTTTGATCATCATTAATGAGAGATTATCTATCTCTGTAGATTAATGTTATCAGAAAGAGATTATAGATTAACAGAGTTCTCATTCATTTAAACTCTGCTTTTCATCTTTTCCTCCAGCAATTGCAAATTGCTAAAATTAATAAATTACTGTACAAAGGGAACGAATAAGAAGAAAAGAAAGAAAAGGAAGAGAAAAAAATAAACTTATTGTTTTGTCGTAAGAAGTGAAAAATGAAGTAATCACTAACAGTTCCGCCTCATCTCATTTCAAGGAAACAAGAAAAAAAGGAGGGACCATTTTTATTTATGAGGGGAGGGGGTGTAAGAAGAGAGAAGACTTTTTTTTTTTTTTCTTTCTAAGACGGGAAATTAAGATTGGTCATATTTCAGTGACCCGTCTCATATTCAGAATGCGAGAAGAGTGGGTTGAAGGATAATAGCACGAGGGGGCTTTTCGTCTGCCCCTTCCCTCCCACCCACAGTGATTTACGATTCCGATATTTAAGCGTAGTACGGAAGCGTTCCTACAAAACCTGGAATTTCTATAGAGAAAAGAGTCTTCCGCCTCCCTCTTACCAGGGTTTTTTTATTTTTTTATAACCTTCTCCCTCCTTCTCACCAAATGCTTAAGTCTTAGAGGGTAGAGGGGTGTTTTTCTTCTCCTACAAAATATCTAAGCTACACTCCTACGATTTCTAATTCACTGAAAGGATTTATGCTTAATCTATAATATAAAAGGGATATTTGTGGATATGTGTGTATGTCTGTTCGAAATGTTTATCATACTTCCTAACATACTACAACTTTAAATTTGGATTCCTTAAGTGTGGACAATGTAAAAAGTATAAAAATAAACTTTTTTTAAGTTAAAATAAAAATAAAACACGATAGGGAAAGCGATTAGAACCAATCACAATACTTCGCGACGTCTTCTGATCATTGATATTGCTTTAATTTCCTTGTGTTTATTTCCAATAAATGCAACAATTGTGCCTTATGACAATCACAACAATCACTATAAATGTGATTGTTGTGAATGCAGAAGACGCAATTGTTGTGATTGTTATGATTAATCATTAAAATTTAATGAGATTTTAATGATACTTGTTCACAGACGGACAGACAAAACGGGAATATTAGTCTATATCAGAAGACTAAAACCAACACACAAATTATATGATTATAAAACTTTTAACTACATGTCAAAACTTTTTTTATATTTTTTGTGGGATAAGGAAGGAGGGGATGATAATGAAGTGTGTGGCAGCAACCCACAATACACTTGAGTTAAGAAGTCTGCAATGCTTTCCATGCCGTTTCGAAGTGGTCTTACAATTTCAATTCTTTCTCATCCACATCATTGTAACCCGTACGAAGAACTAGGATTTTGCTAGTTTCCTATAAGTTGTATGTGTGGGTAGTTCTCCTAACAACTTTTGAACCGTCAGTGGATCTTCTTGAAATTTGCCATGAATATTTAAGGACAAGGCACGATCTAATTTTTATATTTGAAGTTTTTTGTGTGTCGTGTTTTTATCAGAGCGTAAAAGTAGTAAAAGTATCCTTAGAGAAACATATAACAAACCAATGGATTTTCATCAATGTCTTAAACAAAATGATATTAATCCTCAATAAGGAAAAAACCTTTAGTGTGTTGATATTAATCCTCTTAGTAATCCCACAATGATTGTACGAGATGTAACATCATTAAATTAATGGATTCCGACGATTTACATAAATAACGCGAATTTTATTAATGTTTTTCAGAAAATGAAACAATTTGTATTTTTTGTTTTAAGGAGAAGTTTTAATTAAAAGAAACAAACGGAGACTTTTCGTTTATGGAGTTTTTACGACTTTAAAGAAAATAATTAAGGAAACTAGACTTAAGTTTTTTTTTTTTTTTTTTAAGAAAGTTTCGACGATATGTGTTAAATAGATATTACAACTTAAAAGTAAACGTAGACTTCTCTTCAGAGGCGTATACAGGATTTTATCCCTGGGGAATGGGGTAAAATAGGAAACTGACTGACCAGTAACAACAATAACAAAATGTCGTTTTCAAAATTCGGGAAAGGAGTTCCTTCCCCACTTGACAAAAAAACAAACAAACAAATCGAAAGAAATAGAACTACATATTTTGAGATTTCGGGGGAAGGGGCAGGCCCTTCCCCTTCCCGCCCTCACGTCATGCTTCTTTTGTATCTTCTCCTACAACTTTCAATTAAAAAAATATGAAATTTTAAAGTATAGTATTCTTAAGGGAAGTATGTTTACAGCTCTTTTCGGAACTGTTTATTTGTTTTTATAGATATATTGTTTTTTATTCAAAAGGTGTATTTTTCATTTTTTTTTTAATATTTTAGGTTTTAGTTTTAGACTTTATTCTGCTTTAGATTTTAATATTATTCTTCGAATGCTTAAAAAATTTAAGATGACATTTTTATCGAATTACTAAATTATTTATTCTTGTAGATAAATGCCAAAAACAATGCAATATTAAAATTTTTAAATCAATTCAATTAAAAAAGATTTAAATAAAACATGCTAAAAAATACGATACATTAAAAAGTTCCTAGGATAGGACAGTTTCGGGGAACATATTCCCCATCATCAGCAAGATAAATATTTATTTATTTTTATTTATTTATTTATTTATTTTTACGTTGCAGTTCGGCTAGAGGAGAAAGTAACCAAATAGTTGAAGAAAGTAAGTTTCTAGATTTTTTTTTATTATTATTTAAAAATTTTAAAAAGATTTTAACGTGTGTTTTATTATAGATTTTTTTTTAATAAAAAAAATATAACTCACACGTAAATCAATTCAATTACAAAATGTTTAAATAAAACATGCTAAAAAATACAATACATTAAAAAGTTCCTA
>JAFIDM010004315.1:57663363-57676063 GCA_023159025.1 Thereuonema tuberculata | reverse complement strand
TAAAAATAAATAAATAAATAAATATTTTTTTTATAATTTTTATATTTTTATGGCCAATTTACTTGAATCTACAATGCAGTACCATTAGGGAAGTTAATTTCTCTGTCAACAGATGCTGCGTTTTTTATTAAAATATACATTTGTTGAGATAATTAAAAATATCTAAAACAAAAGATACAACATAAATTTTTGAGCAGGTGAAAGAGAAGTGATTATGATGTAAACAACAGTCATATAATAAGACTAGTAATTATAAAAAGATAAAATAAGTTATTTCCTATTGACATTTACATAATGATTTCCATTTATTTCATGATTATTATCAATCTATATTTTTATATTTACGTAGACAGACTTACAAACATGCATACATTACATGTTACTTCATGCATGCCTTCTTTTTTTAAAAAAAAAAACAACAAACATATATATTTACAGAGAGAAACATGTGAGCAAAAATATCTATTATGTGTTTAAATAAATAAAAATGTCAAGAAAAAACATTCCAAATATTTATTGAAAACTAATTAAGGAAAATGCAAATGTAGTTAAATCTAGACATATAGTTTTATAAAGATGAAAGCATTCTGTATATGATGTATTCTGTAATCTATTTGACATAAGTTTTCAAGAAGTGGAGAAAGGGTTGTTCTTGTTTCCTTTGATTGGATCTGAGAAGATGAAGCATTGGGCTTCTCATTTGATGAAACATATATTGTAGCCACAGAAATAGGAAGAATAGTACAATTTATTAGTCTCTGGTGTCCTAAACCTATTCCTTTTCAGAGTAATCAAATTACATTAATTTCGTGGCTGGTTGGCGAATTCTGAATGAAAAGACACTAACAAAAGCTCTAGGAAACACTAGAATTCCGAAGCTGATACAAAGCCAATCTTCAACGGAAAACAAATGATTGTATTGTTGTAAGATCATTGTTACAGTGTTGTTGTTGTTGTGTCCTATTCAGGGAAGAGGGAATTCCACAGTAACGAGTTGCACGTTCCACTTAGGAACGATCAGAGGTGTAGGAATGCGTACCATTGAAGAATGATTGCAAGTGACCTTCGACCTCGACTCATTTGGTCACGTGGGGAGACGCCCCTGACAAGTGAAAAGAGCCCCATCTCGCTGTAGCCCTGTTTCTATCGCAACAAATTTTCTTCCCGATATTACATCCAGGGATTAGACAACCGTCTATCTCCAACTCCTCTCCCCCCCCCTTCTATTCTACTGCCGAAATCTTAATCTACAAATGGCCCCTGCCTTTCTTATACGGGGAATAGAAGCGATATAGCCGGTAGTAAATCAAGGCAAGCCACATTCGGTCGGAGAAGATTTGTGCCCGCGAAGAATGGCCCGCCTGTCTTATATATCAAGCCCGGAGACTCTTTATGAGATAGGTTTGTCCGATGGCCGGGGGGCGATTGATCCCCCCTCCGCCGAACGATTCCCTCTTTCCCGGGAGGTTTTGACCCAGTCACCACAGTCGCGTGGATGGAAAAAAGCGGCGTGATTGTCTCGTCTTGTATTCCCTTGTTGGGAGACTTGACATAGAGAGACTGACTCGAATTTAACCCTGATATCCCTCCGAGATTACCAGCGTCTTGAGGAACCATTACAAAGACCCAATCTTCTCTTGAATTCTCTAGACACTTTCATTATATTAACATTACACCGTAGCAGAGCAATAAATAGATCACTGGAATTTATTAAAAAAAAAAACCTTTTTAACCTATTTTTCATAAGAAAATGTGCCTCATTATATCATTCAATCTGCATGTCCTCTTAGTAACTTATTAACCGCTAGATGGATCTTCTTGAACTTGGTATACATATTTACTGATCTAACTTTTATTTTTGATATTTTTCTCTGTTGTGGGTCCTTGTAGAGAAATCAGCTCGTGAAGGTCACAAACATTTCCATAAGAAAATATTAAAATCTATACAGTGGTGTCTAATAGCGGATATTAATCAATTTAGCTCAACTATAAATTCCTCATATTTTAACAAAATTAAAAATCATCTAAAGAAATGCGGATTTATTTTTGGTTTCAGAAAAGAGGAATTTAAAAATTAACTTTACTTGTACTGAACTTCATTGATAACATTAATTGGGAGCCGTACATCTGTTTGAGATTAAATACAGTTTATACAAGAAATATAATACACATCACTACTAGTTTCGCCAAGACTCGAGAGAGGGCTTTTTCAAGTAAATTAAACAGTATTGTGAACTTGAGAACTTATACATTAATTAACCGGAAACAATAGCTTCAGTGGGAGAATACGCAGACGGCTCCCAATTAATGTTATCAGAAAAGAGGAAATTTATATAATTTTATATTGAACAGATAAAAATTTAAGAATAAACGTATACTTTTTTTTGTGGTTTTTCATGACATTAAAAAAAAAAAGAAAAAGAAATTTCATGGAACACCTTGTAAGGAAAATAGATTTTGAGTACTTTCAAGAACTTCTTTGTTTTTACATTTCTTTGATCGCGCGCACTGTTCAGTAATAGTTTTTAATAGCTCAAAAGTAACAGATATTAGATTTCGATAAACCTTTTTATTAGATATCTAATTTGAATATTGAGACACATAACAATAGATGGTAGGCATTAAAATTTATTGTTGTATTAATCTAATATAATCAAGCACCATGATATTGTTATTCACTTAACAGTGATCTGCGATGGACTAAAAAGAAGGAAGTTGTTCCACTATAGGCCATGAAGGCCCTTGGGTGTTGGAGAGTTTTATTCTCCCAGCGATTCTCTACCAACGACACTGATGGATGATCATTCCGACGCTCGCCCGCCTTTAACCTTAGAGTAAGAAAGCCGGTATTCACTTCGACTGACGGCAGAGTGAAACCTAGAGTCCATCTGAAGTCGAAAAAAAAAATGTCCGACCAACACCGGGTATTGAATCAGCTCTTCCAATATCCAGCGCCTTTGCCACTGGACTACTGCGTTCGCACTACAATACAGGTTTGCAAACTGATACTCTTAAAAATTGTTTTAACTTTGAAAGATTATTTTTATTGCTACTTTTTATGTTCAATTAAAAAAATACATTTAGAAGTTTTATATTGACAACTTTGTTTATGGAAAAAGAAACCATACATTAAGGGTATATTACATGTTAGCAATAACATTTTAAGTTTTTTAAACATGGAAATTTTTTGATTAATTTGTATTTGCTACATATATCAAGAAAACAACAGTATTTATCGACATACTTACATTCACATACTATCCTTGAATTTTGTCACATGATTTGTTTTTTGCTTGAAAACTTAATTTTAAGAAATGGCTTTTTTTAAAGAAGACTACATATAATAGATATAAACGAGTTACATTCTTGAATCAGCATGCAAAAATCTATTAAAAGTAGGTAATAATTAAAAAAAATCAGTATACAGTATATGTATGTAATTATTATAATAAACAATCAAATTTTTAATTATTAATTCAATCCGGTATTCTCTATATAAAGATATTTAATTCAACTCCCAGCAAATTACATTACGAGAATATTTGGATTTAATCCTGTTGAAGATTTATTGCTTTATCTGATTCATAACCTGCTTTTCCGAATCCATCTGGATCATTTAATCTCTGAATTTCATAGCCACTGTGTAGGTGGCCCATCTTACGAGATGGAACGTAATTGTTTTCCTGACACCGTTCTGTGCCCTTCAATCTGCCTTATCTTCCTGTTTTACATCTTCGTTATTTCTTTCCTTCCACCCACTCCTCGTTTATCGCTCCATCTCCAACTGGCGCCAAAGATGGACGACTTGATGCTACTCAACTGCTCTGCGATTAGATTACACCTGAGTTATTACAAATTTCAATTAAGCCCAGTGGAAACCTGGCCTTATTATCATAAATCCCTCTCAATCTTTTCATCTTTAACATTGTTTTAGCACCAACTATTCATAATTAAAAAAAAATATTAGATCTATAAAAAAAAATGGAATTATTGAGCATTCGAATCATGTGAAGTCTTAATTTTCAATTCGAATATTTTTATCCCCAACTATGTCTCATCATATCAGTTAGTCTGTGTGTGGGTGTATCTCCGTCTTCTCTGACAACTTTTGAACCTCTGGATCGATCTTCATGAAACTTGGATCGAGGTCTAAAGACAATTATCTTTTTATATTTGAATCTTTTGCAGAGGGTCATTATCAACAAATTAGCACGAGAAGACAATAAAATACCATAGAAAAGCATTGGAATTTAAACAATAAATTTCAATCCTATTTCTGTTAATTTCTCATTGTCTTAAACAGTGCATATTAAATCCTTAATCCATTGCTCGTGGTTTGATAAGAGTAAAATTAATCACTTAGGCCGGTTTCTTCAAAGAGTCTTAAGCTAATCTTGAATTAAGTCCAATTAAAATCAATAGTGTTGCGGCATGGGCTAATTCTAATATTATTTGGAGAAACCTGCCTTTAGAAATTTATGTAAATAATCCGAGGTTAATTTATTCCATTTTTTTTTAAAATGAAACTTGTACTGTTTGTATTCAGTAGATGTCGTAATTGGAATAACAAATGTAGGTTTTTTTTGTTGGCTTTCTTTGTTTTATTTTTCTTCTTTTTTCTTTGTTTGCCTTACGTCTAAAACAATAACAATTTTGAATATTTGGCTTTCACGGAAGTAAAACAAATTTTTGAAAACAGGGAAAAAAAAAGTACAGAACAAAAAAGAAAGTAAAAGAATAAAAAAAATTAATAAAATTAAAAAAAAAAAAATAAGTTACATGGGATTCAACTCCAGACCCTTCGATTTGCAGACCAATAACATACCGTTATTTATACTGTAGAGTAACAATTGCTTTCTTATGATAGCAGCTGAGCTAATAAGACTCTTCCGCTCTCTCCGCGTTTTTTGACTATTAATAGTATGATTTGGTACGATATGTATTGATCTCAATTACAATACGAATACTTATTTTGGTTTCATATTCGTTCTCAGCGTAGTCAATTCCTTAGAGGTAGAGTCCAATTTTGTTCAGTTTTCATTACTTTTCACCCGATCAGTGACAATTTAATGCCTCTAAGTCATGGGGAGTCCAATGAGATACCACTCATGAGCGCCCAACCTCCGGCTTGGACTGTAGAAGGAGGTACACACACAGAAATCTAATAACTTCTCCTTATGGGTCGCTAAAAAAACCCCAAAAAACACCAACGAAGCCGCAGTAACAAAAAATAAATACACTGAGAAAGTAGCAAATAAGAAGAAATCGCTTGCAAACTACCAAGACTTAAGAAAGAAAGGAGAAAATATATGGGTCAAGGATCAATTGAGGACCAGAAAATAACCAGTTTAACAAGATAAAAGATCTTGATTTTTCCTCCCACATTTCATGGCGTGAATGAACTTTTGGTCACTAATATTTTGGGAGCTTTTTGCCTTCAATAACTTTTTACCTACTTAGTAAACAGACTTATTTAGGAAGGAAAAGAAAAACTTAAATAAATGTGAAAAACTTGTGGAGATGCGTGTGTACTTAGGTCAGTTCTCTTAATAACTTTTGAACCAATGAATGAATATTCTTGAAACTTGGAGTTTGTATTTACAGCGAAATGGCGATTTGAATTCTACATTTCAATTGTCCAGAAAGGTAATAAAAAGTTCATTTGAAAAATGAAGCATTCGATGGAAAAAAACAAAGGTATCTATTACTGAAGAAACCTTTACATTCTCTTAGAAATGCACAAAAATCCGTTTCGTAATCTGGCAGATCTAAAATAACTTTCAGGACATTGTTTGTATTCCTATAGATATTACAATTTAATATGAGAAGACTTTCTTCTGTATTGTGTTCAAGGATTTTTCCAAAAACCAAGAACTAGTGTTCATACCCCGAATTACGTCGCTTCGATTTAAATCACTCGGACTTAGGTCCGTTTTCAGTTAACGCCTTGCTTTGGGCTTGCGTTCGCTTCCTGCGGACTTACATCCGATTAAAGTCTCCTTTCATCATCAATGTTTTTTTTTCTTCTTCAAACACATTCCACAGCCTAAATAACAAAAAGAAGGTAAAGATCAGTTCGGATTTTTCTACTCTTTCTTCATCTTTTCATAGGGCAGTTCTGTAGAATAGAAAAACCGCGAAGTATTCTTCGGTAATGAGTCCATGCCTCACCCAGGACACAGTTTTTGAAGTAAAATGCTTTACAGTAGTTTAATTTTACTAAAGCAACTACATGTAATGCATATGGGAATAAATAAATTTATTAAAGCTCTATTCCAATATGCATTACATGTATTTTTATTTCTTGTTTTACTGTATATTGTTTATTGTAATTATAACCTCGTTATTTACATTAAGTTATTGAGGGCTGTTCAAGTATTACGTAAGCATTTAAGGGGGAGGGGGTTAAGCTTTGCTTATTTTTGCTGACAAGGGGGAGGATCAGAGCAATGCTTACATAAGACAAATACATAAGACAGACAAACGTGTGTCAGTATGTCGTGTGTATTTCAGTATTTCAGTGGTTCTGTTTATGATTTGGTAAAGCTAACCTAAACACAAGCAATTTTTGCTTACAAGGGGGAGAGAGAAGATCTAAAATGACTTAAAATGTGTTTATGTATTACTTGAACGGCCCCTTACATATATGATGATTGAGATGTAGTATATAGAATGATAGTGGTAAAAGAAGGTAGTGCTGCAACTAAAGTCCGTTTTCAACTTACGTCATCCTTCGGGAACCAAGGATGACGTAAGTGCGAGACATACCTGTAAATAATAAATAGTAGGCTCATTTATTCATTGCCTAGTGGAAACTGAGCAAGTATCTCTGATGATCCATTCTGAGGATTAAGGAGGGAGATGAGATTACAAGAATCGTGTCCAAATTTTAAGTTAGACGACAAATAAGCATTGTATCAATTTTTAAAGAAATCGGTCCTGTCATTTTAGTGAGGGTTTTAGGGGAGATCATTTTTCAGAGATTAAAGGGACGAAAGGAAATGGTTCTATACTTTAAATTGAATCACAAATAAGCTATATATAACATTTTATGGAAATAAAGTACAACTCTTTTAACGTGATGAGTATACAAACAAACAGACACAAATGTTACTTGGAATGGTAAGATTCGCGTGCTTTGCATCCTCGAACATTAAAATCTCAACATTTAAAGAAAAACAGGCTGCAGGTTCTTTCAGGAACCTCTTGTTTTCTGTATCGTCACTTCATTTCATGAACTATTTCGTGGAGTTACATAATCTATTTTATTACTAAGATGTAAAACTTGGCGTAGTATAAACGGATAGTAGGCCTATTTAACAAGCTGGAGCTTCATTGCTAAATTAATGTTTATAATATAATACTTGGAATTAGAGAGAAGAAATAAGCCGAGGCGTTATCATTGCATTAAGTACATTTCAAAGGCTATTGGTTAGATAATTAAATGCACGAAGACTCCACTTTATTCGCGGAATGCTGTTCCTTAAGCCATTTTCCTTTCCGTCTTTTGTAATTCTCGCTTTCACTGCCAGCAAACTTTAAACAACACAGTGAAAGCCAATTTCGGCTGCCAAATCCGCCTCCGCAACTTTTAGACTGAATCTCTGACGAGCTTCTACCGGATCTGGCCGAATCTTTTCCCGCGAAAAAGCGGGAAATCAATGAATATGTATTAAAGGGAAATCGAAAATCTCGAACACTTAGGAGAGCAAAGGAAGTACTTCGCAATCTGCAGTCCCACTACACTGCGCTCTTCATATTGCCGGCAATATTAACACACCGTTCTCGGCGAGGCATTAACGCCAGCACGGAAAGGTGAGCGACGACAGGAATCGATGATAAAGCCAACACAACAGAATAAGATTCATCCCATTGCGAGAAAACTAGATTTTTCGCCTGTTGTTTGCATATTGCTGATTAGACGTTAACAGTCTCGGATTTACGATCAGGATGATTTTTCGTACCGGTGGTGATGCGCGCATCTTGCCGGTGCATATTTCTCCCGTCTTCAGCCTTCGAACGGCAAGTTTATGCTTTCACGTTCAGGAAAGGTTAAACGATTCTCCTGAGTGGCTCGGAATAAAGATTTGGCTTCTGGTTCGTAGGCGTTTTTTTTTTCTTCGTTGAGGCCGTTAAAGAAGAGGAAAGAAAAGAATAAGATGAAACTGTTTCTTGAAATGGCACAGAAGTGTTTTCGGATGCAAATAAGCATCAGTGTTGGGAATTGGTTCTTGTTTTTTTTTTTTTGACTAGCGAAGCAAATTTACTTAAAAAAAGTTTGGCATTTCAGGAGCTAAGAAGTAGCGAGCAAATTGTATTCTTCCTTCACTGATACCATCCGTAAAACTGCTTTCCGATTATCTTATGTTTGAATTTAGTTAAATCCTATTCAAACACTATTCAAATAGACTTAAAAACTTAGGGCTTATTTTTTAAGATCCCGTTCCTTATAAAGTAGCCTACGAATATAGTAGTAAAGTGATATCTTTATTTGCTGTTGTTTTTTTATAAGTTTTGATGGCTCTGTACTCAAATGGTATACATCAGGGGGGCCAGACTTGTTTAACGTAAGAGCCACATACGTAAGCGACAGATATTTGAGAGCCACAAGACATGAATATTACACATATTTTTGTTGTTACAATGCACATTTTGTTACAAAACATTTTATGTAAATATTAAGAAATACATGTACATAATAATATTTATTCAAATATTGTAGTTCTAATATTGTAGTTTTTAAACTGTTTAATTTGTATTATTTTCAATAGTCAAAAAACGCGCATACACAACATAAACCAGTATTTTTAAAACTCAGACGTATTCAGTACGGTAATGAACTACGGAAACATCTAAGAAAAATTGCTGATCCGGGATGTCTTCAGTCTCACATTCAGCATTAAAATTAGAATGTAAATTCTTAATATATTTACTCACCATGAACACTAAACTTACCTTTTCATCCAGTGGACTCTCAATTTACATCTGGTAAGTAGTTATAAAGCTTGAAAATTTTTTATATTAATTGTGATGCTAAAACGAGCTCAGCCAATACATTTTCGTGAGCCGCAAATTGTATGCCAAAGAGCCGCATGTGGCTCGCGAGCCGCGGTTTGGCAACCCCTATTATAGAATAAAGATCGATAACCATTTTTAATTTCTTTTTTAAATTTCAATAAATATAAAATACCAAGAGTTGTTGGTTTCTTGTTAGCGAATCATAAAAAAGAGCATTGCATCAGCCAACCAAAGAAAACAGGAAAATTGGAATTAAACTGAACCTGTTTTACTTCGAGGCGTACTTATATACTGCATTTCCAAAATCTTGCGACATACCAAACATGATTCTTAACGTCCAAAGTCACACCTCGTCCGTGCAACATAAAGCTTTGAATAATGTCGTGTTGAATAACGTCAACATGATTTCCACATGAATACCAGTCTATTTTAGAACTTAAAACATTGGAATAATGATTAAAAGCCTTTTTAAAAAGATTTGATTGTGAATTAATTCTTTATACTTTCAGGTTACTTTGTTATTAGAGCGAACTGAATATATTTAAATTTCTGTTTGATGTCACATAACTTGAAATCAAGAATTTAATCCAGATTAGTGGTGTTGACTTTGTGTATAGAGTTAAATATTAATTGCGGATGTACTGTCAGGCAACCGGTTGAGAAGATAAGTTAGATGTTTCTTGCCCAAAAATACGCATTTTAGATTTCAAGATGACGTATTTGCAAGATAGGAGCTTTTTATTTTTAGATTATTGATTTTTCCTATGGTTAACTATATACTGGTATATGCTCAATGAGACATCGTAAAATGAGGCAATGAGTTTGCAGTGCTGGGGGGCCAATTTTGTATACTTACATTGGTGGTATTAGGAAGAGTTAAGAATCGTGCAATTGTAAACGGCTAGCATGCCTAACCGAAACCTGGTCGTTGTTAAACCTTTTAATGTGGTTTAATGTGTTTAATGTGTTAAATGTTTTTAGACTAATATAATTTGTCTGTTAGCCTAAAATTTTTAAATAACTACATACCGTATATGCTCCAATAGAGGCTCCCGGCGTTTCTTTGCAAAACTAGCCTCGGCTCCCGGCGTTTAATAGAGACCTGCAGCTATTAAGAGGCCGGCCATTATTAACAAAAACCTTCAGAACGCAATATTTTTACACATAAACACCGGCTATTATTACAAACAGCTACTTTATTTGAATTTCACATTCTAAATAAGACTGTTAAAGATAAAATGGCAATGTCTTTGTGTACCTTTCGCTGCTATTCGTCGTCTGAATCCGCAATGACGGGCGGCCGCCTCACCGGAAGTTTCTTTCGCATATTCCACCGCGCGAATCTTAAAGGCAATGTCAAATGACTGCTTCGACGACATTTTGTAAGGCAATGTACCGTAAGGTATTACGCACGACTATAAAGATACGGACGCTTACACTAGTACCGGTAGGCAAATATCAAAGATCCGGCAACTGTTAGAGACCGGCTACTATTTGGCCGTGTTCCCTCTGCAGCCAGGCGCTTATTAGAGACCGGTGACAATAACAACCTCGGCGTTTGTTGGAGCATATACGGTATTTTACACACGTTTAATTGAAGTCACGTATTTAAGTTCACCACAAACAAGTAGCGCTCCAAACGATTTTCTTTTAAGAATTTGAAATCAGCCCAGCCATTTTAGCGAGGAATATTGAGGCTCATATTTGAGGGATGGAGATCTAATCCCTCAAAATAAATAAGGGATTACAGCAAAATAAGCGTGGCTATGTTTTTTTTGAAACCATACGTATGCCACTTTCCAAGTTTTATGGAAATCCGTCCAAAGGTTTTGATGTGATACAGCAGACAAATGGACAAGTACAAATGGACAAACACAGAAGAAAAATATCAAGTGGAATAGCGGGACTTTACATGTTTCGCACGCTCAGTCAATTAATAACTACAGCAAATGTACGATTAAAAGCACATTAGTTACATGATTTTTCCAAACGCGAGAGAAAAGCTTTGTATTTTTCAGTTCAGCAATCAATAGTTGAAGAGTAGTTTTCAGTCCCGCTCCAAAGTTCGAGAATTATCCATAACTTTCTGCCGTTGACATGAATCACCGGTTCTTGGTCGCCAAAGAGATGACGCTGGTCACAACTACAACCGCAGTCGTTGAAAATGAGTAATTTACAACTTATTCCCAAATCATTCGGATTTGTCTCCAATGTGTTTTCCAGGACCGCAATAAATTCGGTGCTTAGCCATGGCAATGTTTGGTGGTTTGGAATTCATTGCGAATCGAAGACTTCAAAACTGGTGATGACTTAACGCAAAAGTTGAAGAAGTTGTGACGGAGGAAATATAAATTAATACTGCAGCGAATTAACAACTTTTGACGTGTCCGGGTTTTAACAGCGTTAACCGGAAATATACCGTACTTCCAAGTGAATTATTCATCTTTCAGCATGATTTCATTTTATGTGAATTTACAGGTTCAGCCAAACATAGAGTAATGAGATTGAGCATGTAACGCTAGGGTGAAAGGTCAGTTTTGAGGATTTGGGAGAGTTTATCATAAAGAAACATCGTACTAAATATTATGGAAATCCGTCCAGCCGTTTTTCTGTAATTGGTCATACATACACACATAAAAGAAAATGTTCAAGTATAATTATAAGACTTCGCATGCTTTGTAATCAGGGCGATAAGCAAGGTCAGGACTGTAGGCAGGATGGCTTGTGGAAGGGCGCCAATGGATAGCCTTTTCTGTTTTAGTTGGGGGTAACCATATTAACAATTTGGGGGCGATATTTAGTTTGCAGGAGGGCGCCAAAATGATCAGGGCCGGCCAAGACCTCTAAAAAACTAATAAGCAAGAACAGAAAGTCTACTTTTAAAAATATGTCCTTATTATTATTATTATCATTATTATTTATTATTAAATAGTGAATCCCAAAAAACATACTGAAGAATTTGAAACTGCATTATTTACTTAAGTTGCTTAAATCCGATTAATTTAAATCATATCAAACCCGTATGGAATAGAAGAATGCCCAATTTTTTTATTGCCATTTCAATCGCCGTTCCTACTCCGGAAGTCGTAAGTGAAATCTTACTGTAGGTGATAAGACGTCCCATACCCGGGATTGCCCAGTTTTTAGAGGTTGTGGCCAGATAAATTCAATACGGGAAGCGTAACTGTCCCATATTTTAAAGCAATTTAAAGACAAATATTTATCCGAATTTCTTAGTTTTATTTTCAGCCATTGAGAACTTGAGAAATTGTAAAATAAGTATTAAACTTATTTTAACCACAGGCCGGGCACTATTTGCCCGGAAAATGAGAAAAGAACAATTAACTGTAAAAAGTTGAATGCTTATTTCAAAATGGTTTTGCACGATCTTTTACTAGAAAAGCTAACCCTCATCTGGCTAACTGTGATCTTGAGATAACAGTATGGCGGTCGGTTGTTGGGGTACCATGTTCTGCAGTCATTTAATAGCCAAAATTAAATATATAAAAGTCATCCAAATATTAGATCTTCATAAGATATCACAAATCTTTATTAAACTCCAAAATACTGCACCACAGACCAATATTTCGTCTTATTTTTCAAATACTTCCTCAAGGTTTTTTGGTAAACATAATAAACAAATAAATAAAATAAAAATTAAAGATGAAAATGGAAAGAGAAA
>JAFIDM010004315.1:57643194-57662963 GCA_023159025.1 Thereuonema tuberculata | reverse complement strand
TTTCTCTTTCCATTTTCATCTTTAATTTTTATTTTATTTATTTGTTTGTTATGTTTACCAAAAAACCTTGAGGAAATCTTTGAAAAATAAGACGAAATATTTGTCTGTGGTGCAGTATTTTTGGGGTTTAATAAAGATTTGTGATATAAAAGTCATCTCTGGTCCTTCAATTCAAAAAATGTTTCAAGCAAATTCATCCAGCTTTTTAAATTTATTAATGGGAACACACAAAGGGATTCAATGAGCCTCACATTTCTGTAAAAACGTACACATACACACACAGACTAAATGATACATCGTATATTTAAATAACTGTTGTGATGTTGTTTAAACTCTAAATGGTCTGAATCCAATATTCAAATGGTACAGAAACCTAATTAGGAAAATTTATTCTAAACACTTTTGTCATTAATTCCTTTGTTTAATTTAAAAAAAAAAAAACTTATTTTTTTGAAAATGCATTCTGACAAATGACTTTTTTTGGAGACAGTCGAATAATTTTTTTGGATAATAATTTCGATATATTTGAGTTGTTTGACCTCCAATAAAATGAATTTCAATAATAATGAATAAATAATAAAATGAAAATATAACTCTCATATGTTTGACGATTTTATATAAAAGTTTAAGATTTTTATGAGTAGTAGTTTAAAAGATATGGGGCGGTGAAAACCACCAGTACTTTCCAGTTTTTTATGAATAACAACTATTCCACATATATTCACAATAATACATTTAACTCCACAATATTCCTAAAACTGTAAGCTTTAAAAGGATAGTAAATAAACATGATAACATTTAAATAATATTTAAAGTTAGAATGTTAATAAGCATGTAATATTAAAGTTCTAATAATACTATTTTTCTTTCTAACGATACTTAACAGTGAAAATATTTACTTTTAAAAGCACTAAGCTAGATTTAATGATGTGCAACTTTTAAACATGAGTTTGCTTTTACGACGCTTGTAATAGAGACTCCGTGAACCCTTTAGGCTTATAATTGCTAATTTTTAAACATTGCCTTTATTAAATATTAGCTTAATGACACTGGTACTGAATTGAAACGGCAATTGGTTAATAAACTGAATCTGATCGCAATATTTAATTTAGTTCAAACAACATTCAAAAGCTTTCTGAATGATGAAAAGGTTTAAAATATATATTTAACGTTCTGCATTTCCAATTTAATTAGTTTGCTGTTCCCAAATAAACTCGATTTACACAGCGCAAATCTAATGTCACGGGCCAAACTCAGTTAGAAGCAAATTATTTTGTCAACACGACGCTATGCGGAGCCACAATCGAACGTGACGGCGGTGTTTGCCTAATCGGCGTGGGTTTTAAGGATCGTTGATCTTAATACTGATTGATGACATAGATCTCAGGGATTAATCCTCCCGCCTCCACCTAACGCCAACAGGGATGAGCTGTAGAGAAATCCCAAGGATTCTGATGGAATCAATGGGGATTTGTGTAACGGTAGATTGACAGGATTCGCTCGATTCTCAACTGAAATTCGGTCTCAGACTAATTGGGGAGAAAAATTGGCTCTGGATTTTCTAGATTTTTCTAAGAAATCACGTTTTAAAAATGAATCTTTTAAACATGAAAAGAGAATGACATCAGATAATTTGCCTCATAAAAAATAATTGTTACATTTCTTCCTCTAAATATCACGTCGGATTTCGATGATATTTGATATACAGATAGAGGTCAGAGAGCCGCCGGTTAGAGACATAGAAAACGTATGTCGCATGAGAAATGAACACTGAAAAACTTTCTTTGTCTGGCAAAACAATCTTATTGTAAAATGGGTTTATCATCAAATATTACATTTTGATGAAATTTTGCACAGGTTTTTTTTTAGGAAACTAGTGTTTAAACAAAGAAATCGAGATCGGTCATATCTTGACCACTGAAAAATTTGATTTGCTAGCCCTCGGAAAAAATTGTTGTCTCACTTTTTCTCCTAAACTACACTTCAGATTTTGATGATGTTTTTTAAATCAGAGGTGTTAAGCAAGAGAAACGGAAGTCAGCTATGTTACACAAAAATGATTTACCTGTTATTTAAGTCTAAGGAACAAAATTCGCTTGGGAGTTTTTATTCATTGCCCGATATTTGCCTTTTTTAAGTAACAAAATTAGAAGTTACACATTTTAAACAATAAAGAACTATGCAATTTTTTTTCTGCAATAAAGATTATTAAAAAAATCATAATCTTATCGAAATCGCTGCATAACAATATTCTAATATTCATTACAGCATTAATAATTAGTATATCCACATGTGTGATGTGCATATCTCAGTTGAATGCTTCTGAACCATTGCAGAAATCTTCTTGAAATGAAGCAAACATACTGTATTTATATTTAATTTGACCAATCCTGAATAACAACTAGGGAATAACAATACTGATTAATATTTAAAAACTTCTAAAACTGCATGAAAATGACAAACTTCCCTAGAACAGTATTACAACGAAACAGTTAATTCACGACAGCAAATTGTGTAGAGTAATCCATTTAAATTTGCTCATGTTTCGGCTTGATTAATTAATTAAATTATGAAAATAATTATATTTTGCCGAATTCAATAATTAAAAGTGTATTTAAGTAGTTTTTAACAGATGGAAAATTTTTGATCATTTTGTTTCTATTTCAGAGATATTATAATTTTCAAATACAGACATCGTTCCTTTTTTGAATTGTTCTCAGAACCTTTAAAAAAAAGCATTGAAAAGACACATCGTTTTAAGAAAAGGAGATGCTAAGATCTTTAAAGAACTTCATTTTTGTGCGTAAATATATACCGAACGGGCAAAACTCAAAGCAACCTCTTCGAGTTTCGCAAAGCAAAGATTTCAATCAATCATTTGCAATTTAGAAATTTAGAAAGTATAGAATATAAGAATAAATTGCAATTCAAATATTCTTATATTCTATACTTTCTAAATTTCTAAATTGCAAAGTTCACAATACTGTCTGACTTTATATATATTTATAATATTTTATAATATTTATAAATATATGATATATATAAAAGCTTTCGATCGAACGAACTGGAGAAAACATGGAGAGACCTTCAATCCTGCAATGGATTAAAAATGGTTGAAAATAATGATGAGAATATTTAAATAGAATAGCTACGATATAAGTCAGTTATCAATCGTGTAGTCGGGGCTATCCATGTATGCTGGGATCACTTTTGAGGACTGGGAGGGATGTAGGGATCAAAGTAAAGGGGCTTACATTTCAAGTTACACTGTCAATAAGCAATGTATCGAATTTTTAAGGAATCAGATCAGCCCTTTCAGCGAGGTCATTTTTGAGGAAAGGGAGGGGTGAAGTCTAACATAATTGCGTCTACGTTTTAAGTTGGACCATAAATAAGTTGGGTACCGAATTTTATGGAAATCCGTCCAGCAGTTTTAGCATGATTCGTATTCAAATAGACAAATGGGCAAACAGACTACAAAAATGTTCAAATACAACAAAGAAATAAGAAAATTTCTTATAGGAAATTAGCCATTTAATAGTAATACTCTCTTAGTGCTATTTTTCTTTTTATACTTTCATCAGAACTATTATTTTTGAGGAGAAGTAACACTGAATTTGCCTCTGAATTACCAAAATACTGTTGCTGCTGGTTCATACATATTTTTCCTTGAAGGTGTGTAAGACTATTTCTAAATAAACTTTAACTGCTTTGTAATTCACATTATTATTGAACTAACCCTAATAATTGCTATTATTTCCTTTTGTTTTATTTAATGTAATTTCAAAAGGATTTAAATTATGATGATCTGTAGCTTCTGGCGAGGCATTTACACAAAAAAATATTAAAATATGGCTGGGCGCAAGAAAGGGGAGATGTCATCCTGAGGCGAACATTAATGGGAGGATATGGGATGAAACCTTTGATTATAAGAACTGCCCAAATGTTATGGTTCTGTTCTCTAAATAAACATATCATTATTTATAAGAAAATAAAAGCACATCAAGATACCGACTTCAGAGCTAGGAGCAATTATGTATTTTTCTTTGTAGCTGGATAAAAAATCAATTATACTTAATTGGACATTCATAAAATTAAGATCTAAAAGAAGTAATTATGTATCTCGTCTAACAATGAATTTTAATCAAATGTATTAAAGCACGTGCAGATTTCAATGAATTACCATGAATTGTTATGAGTCATACCGATGCATTGTTCACCATCAGAGAATTAATTGGCTCACTTTTAATGATTTTCCATGAGATATTTTTTTTTTTTTTTCACCTTCATGCAATTTCTCTACAGGACTCTAAATGGGATAACTTCAAATAGAAGAGTTAGATCGTCTCTTCTCTGTAATACGTATTCCAAATTTAAAGAATAGTCATTCAAAAGTTATTCAGAGGACACATAGGCTACTTTAAGTGATTTTAAGATCCAAATGTTCCTCGGGAAAAAAAGATTATAAAGTTTTTTTTAAAAAATTACTGTAATTTTAGTCTTCTCATCAAGATCAGAAGACATATTCCCGTTTTTGAGGACAAGTATCATTAAAATCTCATTAAATTATCATTAAGCAAACAATCACAAAAATGGCAACAATTGCGTCTTTTGCATGCGCAACAATCACATTTATAATAATAAGGAAATTAAAGCAATAGTAATGATATTTTCTTAACAGGAGACGTTGCGAAGCATTGTGATTGGCTTACTAATCGTTTTCCCTACCTTGTTTATTTTTGCTAAATTTCACGAAAACAAACAAACAAAACAAAAAAAGTCTTTGAAAAATTAGTAGACTTCCTTTTGATGATGAAAACCTACCACTCCTTTGATTAATTGACAATGAAAACTGGAAATCTTCAGCTATTAAAAAACTCGTGAAATCTAGCTTTGAAAACTTGAAATCTTTAATTATTAACCTTTTTTTTTAATTTTTTTAAATTTAAAACATTGAAATGTTTAACTATTAAACTTTTTATTATTTTTTTTTTTAATTGAAAACATTGAAATTGAATTTGAAACATTGAAACATTGAAAACATTAAAATCTTTAATTATTAAATTTTTTATTATTTTTTAATTGAAAACATTGAAATTGAATTTGAAATATTGAAACATTGAAAACATTAAAATCTTTAATTATTAAACTTTTTATTATTTTTTTTTAATTGAAAACATTGAAATCTTTAACTATTTAACTTTTTTTTTTTTTTTTTTTAATTGAGAGCATTGTAATCACTGAAAAGTTTGTTATTTTAGAAATATTTTAATTTAGCTTTGAAAGCCTTGAAATCTTTAGCTTGGGAAAAGGCTGAGTCATTGTCAGCATTTCATCAATATTTCTAAAACATAATTTGACATGTTTTCAATCTCTTTTGAATTTAATGTCGTACATTAAGAAACTCTGGATAACTATACTTCCGAATATTTTCATTTTTCTTTAATTCGAAATACATTCGAAAACGTGTTCCAGGTAACGACATGTGAAGCTCATCGATATTCTGAACTCCACCTTGAAGCGTAGTTCTATTGAATTGGTCTCACCTGCCGAATAAACTGAGTGGTCTCCAATTACAAAATTACCTGTGATGAACGCATTGTCCATTCTAAGGAGACCAGTGTCATTTGGCGATGGGTGGCAAAACGATTAACCAAACGATTCTTTGCAAGAGAGGGAAGAGAAGATCGGTGGGTGGAGCCCCAAATAACAAGAGGGGAGTCCCATTTTTTTTTCTTTCCTATTCTTTGAAGGCTTGGCTGAAATTAGGTGGGAAAGGGAGGGTAATAATCATGAATTTTTAGATTGTCCCTTGGAGCGTCGAAGAGAATACGTTTTTTTTTTTTCCCTTCTATACCCTCTCTTTCGGTGATCACATAACCCACTTTTCTCTTTCCCCTACCCCTCTTTATAATAAGCGTCCCTCTTTAATGCGTTCCAAATTGTCCCGAAATACCATGGGATTAAATTCGCAAGAAACCAAAAACCCTTTTGCCTTTTTTATCATATCAGAAAGGGTTTCTTTAGGATCGAGTTGAATTACTTGCACGCGACTGTCACCGTTGTTATTTGGTTTGCCTGAGTTGTCGCAGTTAATTTCTGAAATCGTAGTCATTTGTCGGATCTCGAGTTGCAACGTAATAAATAATTTATATCCTACAACGCTATTATATATACATTTTCCATCATTATGGACACCTTTAGATCAATTATCTGTAATAGTGAAGATAATATCGCGGCCTTATTAAGATAAAATTCAAAGATAACATCGCAGTGTAGCTGGAATGTGAAGTTTTCGTATAAAAAATCAAAGTAGAAAACAAGCTACTTTGTTGCAAGTAATTTCAGATTTACTTTGTTATATCTGTAGGAATTACAGCATTGTCGATTAATACGTAACACTAAAAATTATAACGCATCATTACAGTACAGCAAATTTCGGTTTTTATTACAAAATACTAGAAATTATAACAACAAATTTCAGTTTTACTTTGAAATACTAAAATTATAATTTCACTGCATTTATTACAGCAAATTTCGGTTTTATTATATAATACAAGTATTTATAACAAATTTCGGTTTATTATTACCGTAATTTTTAATATATCATTGCATTGCAAGAAAATTGTCCATCTTGTATTATTTTATATAATACAGAGAATTATAAAGCAAATTACAACTATACTATGTTATATTGAAATTGTAATTTCATTTTAATTTATTCAAATTTCGATGGTACTACGCAATATTAGAAATTATAATATGTCATTGAATTACAGCAAAGTAAGTTTTATTGGAAATTACAATGAAACATTGCATTACAGAAAATTCGGTTTTATTTTATAGTAAAATTCGGTTTATTAGAAATTATAACACGTCAATTTGCATACTAGCAAATTTCGGTATTAAAACTGTAGGAAATAATTGAATAATGAAAGCATAGTAATTTCAGGAATTAAACAATAATGTCATGGAACAAGATCAGGTGCTCGTGATGCACGTGTGATGATGCACGTGGTGATAGAAGAAATTACAATAAAGTAAAAAAGCTGTGTTGGCGTAATGGAAGTACGTAGACTAGGTATAAAGAGGTTTAAAGTAAAAGACAAAATGAATACACAAGTATTCAGCTAGGAATTTGGTCAAAGGTACTGAATAAACAGATTACGAGGAAAGATCTATTAATGTCCAAATTAAAGTTAGCGTAATTGTCAATACGTTCTGATGTTTTGAAGTTACAATTTTACTATTTGGAATTCTTGATTGGTTAACCAGGACGATGAAGTTAAAGAACTTTTAATGCCTTCATTTATTTGTCTCTGAATATGCAGAAGAAAGTTTATTCATTAGAGTAAGGTAAATTATGTGTTATTCTTGTACGAATTATCTTAAGAATACAGAACTCATGCCGTTATGGACTTAATTTGAATGTGTATTGATGGGTAATAATTGAAGAATATATACACTGTGTAATTAATATATATAGTTACTATAGTTACTACTAATATATATGATACTAAGAATTATAATGGCAAATTGAATTACAGCAAATTTCGGCTTTTTTATTTAAAGAATTATGATCAAAAGCTATAGATAATTTCTGTTTTACTACAAGAATATACAAAGCGGTATTAAAGTATAGCAATTATTTTTCTATTAATATTTTACGATAAATTCAGTAGTATGCTAGGTAATAAATTCTCTCTTAACTGGGTGTTGATTCTGGGGTAAATTAATTACAACAAAATAAATAGACGATGTTATTACATGTATAACTTATATATATAAAAGACATTATATATGTCTTGAAGGTGGTACTTGAAGATGGTTAGAATATAACCGAAACCGGGTTGTACTTCTTTTTACTTTATTCAGTTATTAAATTTAAATCATTTTAATCAGGTGTGCCGGCTTATTCCTTTGATCTATAGACATAAAAGACATTATTTTTAAATTAAATATATCATCACAATAAAAACATAAACGCCCATAAAAAAGATTCACTGATCTGTTTTTAGTACTTTTGATATCGGGAATCTAAGACAGACTGATTGGCCTATTTTATTCTTAATTTATATTTTGATGTTTTTTTAATATGAGGGTCGTTTTTTGTTAAATAATGCTTTCTTTAGTCTAATGTCATCCGAGATCACTGAGCTGTAGATACTGGGAGAATCCAACTGATGACGGTTATGAAACCAGAAACAGCCTGTCTTGGATTCCAGGTATCAAAAATCTTATAAACAGCTCAGTGAATCTTTATTTATGTTTTAATTGTGATGTTATGATTTAAGCACTTTAAATTTGTTATAAATTAAATATATCACTTACCATAGATTAGAATTAACACCTGGAAGACCAAACTTTGCTCGGTAAATAAAACGAAAATAAAAGAAGAACGCTGTAGACAATAAGAATAAAATAAAACGAAAATAAAGTAAGAACATTGTAGACAATGTCCTTGTAGACAGGTCAATCATTTACCCTCTACAAGAGTTTTTCCCGAAATCGAGACCTACCTAAATCGCTTTCTTGCACCCGAAAATAGTAAATTCACCTCATTTCATCAAACTGCTTAGGCTCGTCAATATTTTCAAGATAAAATTACAAGAATTGCTCGCTTTGTATTATTTGAATTTGATAAAGCAATTCGAAGTGGATCTAATAACATTAGTTTTATTATCGTTAATAGTAATAAAATTACAATATTATAAAAAATATTAACATGAAACGATTACAAATATTATCCCAGTAGTAAGCAAATGTTGCGAGAAATTTACACAAAGCTCAGCCATATTAGAATCAATACAACCAAATTAAGAGTGTAGGCCTATATTTATTATTTATAAATAAAGTACTGTTTATTTATTTTTTATTTTTATCAATTCGGCCATTCAAAACATTGACAACAGATATGAACAATAACGCATGTGAATTCGTCTCACATTTTTGATCACCTTTAAGTAGCAAACACTGATACTGACGTATGTTTTCTTTCTATTAGGCCGCCGCTACCATGAATATAAGCTGTTAAGTGATTGATACGAAAGCTTATATGAGCTAACAACGGTCCACAGTAATGTGACATAGATTAAAAGTAATCCATTAATTCGCGCGTGATTTGAATTAATTAAAACTATTCTGATTTTTACGCAGCTTAAGTAGGTAATGTATATTTTAATTTGATGTTTTTAAGACATTTGAAAAATTTTTACAACTTATGTTCAGCTGATTTCATAATTTAAAAATATTGACGGAGTCCATTCGTTTGTATTACTTTAAAAACTTAAAGAACTTTTTTTTTCTTTAAGGAAAGTAGTTTTAAGTTCTTTAAATAACTTCTGGTTACTCATTTCTCACTTATTTTAGAATTACTTTCGAATCCAAAGGCAATTTGCAACGGCGCATTGGAAATGCTGACGATTTAGATTTTGTTACTCCTTATTCTCTGGAGTTCGCCATTACCAAGGAGTAATAAAATTCGAGAAAATTAAAATGAAGGCGAGGACTAGTCTTAACAGTGAATTAAGTAACTGCAATTTAAGCATTTCGTAAAATTTTCGCAATAAATCACATTTCGTAATGAGAAAATCATGATTTTAAATTAAAAAATTTGCCTTTCTACTTCCTCGTTTACTTTTGAACTTAGTAAAAAAAGGAATATGATTTCTTAACGCACACAAATCATAAATCACCGAAAGGGTTTCCGCAATTTTACGAAATTCAATATATTTCTGAATTTTCATTGCTCCGACGAAAACTTAGAAAAAATAAAGTGAAAAAGAAAAATAGTTAAATCTTTGAAGTTGTATTCTTACAAGGAGCGTTTTTTATCAATTGCGAAAATTACATATTGTCAACATCTTGTCAACTGTCTATCAGTCCTTCTGTACGTATGAAGCAACTCGACTACCATTGCACCATCATTTATGAAACTTGGTCTATACAGAGATCAATGATATTCAAGGGACATCCCCAAATTTTATCAAAACTGGATGAAAATTACTGATTATAAGCTTAAATTTTTTTTCATAAACTTTTTACAGTTAATGCTAATACCACATAGAATGTGTCTCCATCCAGCGGTTGTCTTTAGTTCGATGAAAATCGGAAGTGTGACAGCATTCGAACTTCCGATTTTCATTGCTCTAAAGACAACCGCTATATGGAGATGTTTTTTGTGGTGTTAGCTTTAACTGTAAAAAGTTTAAGAAAAAGAATAATAATCGTAAATGCTATGATTTAACCTTAAAATTGCTGTTAATTCTTTTTTTTTTAACTAAAAAAAAATAATCATTTACTTGATATCTAGTGATTTGTTTTAGAAATTAGTTTGTTCATTTTTGGACTATAATTTTGATAATTTTTTTTATTTTATTTTTTTGAGATTGAAGATTTCTTTATTCAAATTGTCTGCTTACTCTTCAATTAGAAAGATAGAAAAGAATACGCATGGAGTAATATACTTCAATGATCTTTAATGCAATTCTGAATCTCACCTTAACAAAGGCTAGAGAGCAATGTAGGACCGAAGCATTGCTGCTAATATAACAGAATGAAATAAGTTTTCATTTTATTTTATTGACAAGGGTTCAAAGAATAAACAATACTCCAAATGACAACAAAAATTAGGTCTGTCTGGCCCTCTTTTTTTTTCCTAAGAGAAGTTAAGCTAATCTGAAGGAATTTCAGCGACTGAGGCGCCACTAGCGGCAAATGAAAGAACTTGGCAACAAAGAGCGACAGAAAAAGAAAAAATGACGTTATCGAAAATAATGGAATTAGAAGTACATTAATAAGCCTTACGTAAAATGAGTGGAAAGAAGGCTACAAACACTGTTTTTAAAGTTTAAGATTCTTCATATTCAATATATATATATATAACCGTTCACTAATATATATATGTATATGTATGTATATATTTTACAAAAACTTAAGATCATAAAAATCGGTTTTCAGTGGTGCATGGTGTATCCGCTGCTTGATACACGACCCAAAACAAAATAATGAGCAACATAGCAGAAAATGTCAGAAAATTAGACGAGGGAATAATGAAGAAATGCTATCAACTCTGAAGAAGCAAAACAAATACTATTATAATTTTACTATCAGAAGATTTTCTGTTCATTGATTCTTCCACATTAATCAATGAACAGAAAACCTTCTGAGAGTAAAAATAGAATTTGTTTTGCTTCTTCAAAGTTAATAGCATTTCTTCATTCTTCCACATTAACAAATTACTATGTAAAATAAATACATTACAAATCTTTATTCTATATACTTTTGTTTCAGAGTTTTCGTAAATCGTAGACATATCCTGCATATATGGATGGAAATACAGTGTGAAACTTAATTTCGTTCTCTTTCAAATTTCACCCTATCTCATGAAATACTTTTTTTTTTTATAATTATTTGAAATTTGATGTTTTTATTTCACAGACTTCAATTGTTACTTTGTATTTCGAAGATAATCATGATGAATTTATTAGACAAAGTTAATAAGGCTGTATTTCCTGAGATCAATTGATGGTAATAAAGTGTAACTTAGAAGACCTTCAATTCGGTTGTCGTTGCTGTCAGAGCCAATGATAAGTTGAAACCAATTCACGTGGTAGGTCTTAATTACAGGCCGCACGAGATTTATTTATACCAGTGTTGCGCAATTTTCTTTCTTTTTTTTTTTTTTTTAATCCTTATGTTTTTAAACACGATGTAAGATTCACAGCTTGGGGGTTAAATGTTAAACAATAATTTTTCATTAAAGAGTTTGAAGCCTACTTTTCTTAAAACTCGGCGTATTTTACTTTTCTTTGTAATTTTAAGTTGTGGAGGCAATGCAGAGAAAAATACTCCATAAATTGTAAATTGCAAAATCTGCAGTATAAAGAATGATCTAGATTCAGAATATGTATTAGAAACTGTCTAAATTCAGGTACTTTTAGTTATTTCGAAGCGCGCGCAATTTTAAAAGGATTAAGTTAGACATTATAGTCACTTTTAATGTTCAAATTTTTATGAGTGATCCTGTATGGAGGAATTTACATACAACGTCTCTTGTCCATAAATATACATCCAAGTTTCAGGACCGTTCACTAGTCCAAAAATTATTACGACAACACAATCATAAGGATACACATGAACATACAGGAAGACGAACTGACAACTTTTATTACAGACATTCAAGTTTAATAGTGGTTGCTCCTCAGACCCTCAGCTCGTTTCGCTCATCCTGCTTTGACCCTTTGTATTTACTATTATTGTACTTTCTATAATTTTTCTAATTCTTGAGTCTTTTTATACACACAGTGTTTCTACATTATTATCCATACAATGCCCCCGTTTAAGACAATGTTCTGCTATTTTCTCCTGCAACCGGAACAGGAAGTAAAGCCTTCCCACAATTCATCAGTTTTTCGCACATCGTTAATGAATCTCTATTCCAATGAATGAGCGCTATTAATCTTCTCTCCGAAATTAAAAAAAAAACATCAAAGTAAATTTTTTTAATTTTTTTGCCTGAATCCTTAATTTTGCCTCAGGATTCCGTAGGGTTCCGTCGATTACCATTTGCGAAGCACGATCTATAGTTTATCGTTTTTTAACTCTGAAAAAAAAGATAAAATTTAGATTCAGTAGACTGTGAGTTCTTAAAAGAATATTCCAAGATATATTTTCAGATATTATTGTATTGCAAATTTTCTTTAAAAAAATTGTAAGTTTTCAAGACCTCAAAGATAGCTTGAAAATGTTCAAGGAACTCTGCACTCTAAATAAACAGAGTCGTTTGAAACTCTTCAAGGCCATTTAACTAATCTTAAGAATCCTTGAATTCTTAGTCGATTTTCTTCCGAGCCAGTGGGTCTTTTTTCCCCTTCTGCTCTTTGACGTTTCCTTGCAAGAGTTGTTCCCCATTGACCCAAGACGAGGAGTTCCGTTTCAAGGCACTGGAAGTCATTTCCCTCGTTGCTGAAATATGGCCGGTCCCTTATTAAGAGCCCTTCTTTATTTCTAGCGCCGTATCTAGAGTAGGAGGGAAGATGGGGGGGATGTTGTTTCGGTGAATTCTCATTAGTTGGTGGTTTCTTGTGTAGAGGGCGGGGGTAGATGAGAATGGCGCGAGCGCATACACATAAATAACACTAACTTTGCATTTAGTGGAGCAGCGATCTTGGCACAAATTTAAAGCTTAATTAGAACGCTCTTCTGAAAATCGCCTCCTTGTCATTATGACATCTGGTGTGTCGTAATTTTTATGACCACCTAAATTAAGTTATGGTTAGTTTTTTAGATTATGTAGGACTAACTCCTTATTAAGTGCTGTTTGACCATAGAAGGTACTGTATTTATATGACAGCGCGCATCCCGCAATTGCATCTGCATCAACAAACAACAAGGCTTGTCCTTTCCTCACCTCCCTCCTCTCCCCCTTTATAGCCAAGAGGGGGTTCCATTATGCCAGGAAAAGTGCAAGTGATAATATCCGTAACAGTCTGCAAACGACTATTTCCATACGACCTCGAAATGGAAGACATTTTTATTTGTCCAGCCTCAAGAAGCAGATCTATTCTTTCTTGCGAAGTAGCTTTAATCCTAAGCCAGTTTTTTCTGAATCTATAAACATGCCTTTGAAAATATGACGATTTATTTATACGTAGGCGTTTTCACTAAGTAGGACACTTCATCAGAAACAGTTAACTCTCACTGATGGGAAGCAAAAGGTTTCTGTTGATGTCCAACAATGGATCGATAGTAATGGCACATACTAATCCATATTGTAGCATGTGCTTTGATTTGAAGTTAATTGAATTCATGTCATTTAATGTAAAAGATTACAGATTTATTCAATTTAAGCCAATTGAAACTTAGGTAATTATTTGTGTTCAGCAACTAACGCAAATTAAATTAAAATCTATCTCTCGTCAATAAAAGAAATTTAATTTAAAAAGCAATAAGCTCATTATTAAATTATCAGTAACTTTCGTAAATGATTTAACTAATTAAAAAAACATTATGTGATACAAATATTTCTATTCATACTTTTATTGCCTGAAATTAATAAAAGAAATTAAAAAATCGAATTATTTTTAATCTGTTACAAAAAATTGATTCCAATCTCCAATATTAGAATTCTACTATATATTAAAATGCTGTTATACATAAATTTGATTAAATAAATTACCAATGCAGAACTGAGAAATCGCATTAGAAAACAATAACAATATAGGATTTCCATTATTCATCAAATCACGCTGAAATTAATTAAATGGAAATGATTTAAATGTTTACTGAAATCTCAAATTACCGGAAGAACAAATAATAAAATATGGTAAACCAAACCGATCAACTAGCAGTTAATGAGGAAATCTCATGAAAAGTAAATATGATTAATTATTTGAAAGGAATTTTAACTGACTTTAAGGCTATCCAATTGCACAACCAAAAATTATAATAAAAAAAAAATCAGAACACAAGAAAACCCTGTAAATACAGATAGTTTTTTTTTTCCGCACAAATTCCGTAACGTCAGGCATGTAAATCGCAGCACTGTCATTTCGCAAAGTCGACAGCATTGGCTGTTCGGTTAAACTCGACCGTGGCGCCGATCTACCGAGAGATTCGGTAACTATTGATGTTATGCTCTTTTTTTGTAATTTTATTTTTATTTGTATTTATTTTTAACTTTATTTTATTTATTTTTATCTCTGAAAGATTTTCATCTATGTAGAGCTATGTTTTAGGTAATCAGTTTTATCTTCTTCAAACTTGGCGTGCATATTTAACGACAAGAGACAATCTAACTTTGATATTTTTTTCGTGATGGTCGAGATGGAAGATGATAATATTTCAATGGAAAAGAATTACAACCGAAATATTGGTTTTCTGTTGATGTCTTAAATGAATGATATTTTACCCACTTATTAGAGCATATTTTTTTATATTAATAAAGTTGAAAATCAGATAAAAATTATAAAATTTTTATTTTTTATGAAACGATTTGTGATTTCTGGACGATGCCAAATTAACTTAATTCTCCTACCATTCAATTGTTCGACAATAAACTTTCAAAGTTTATGATGATTTAATCTGATTTTTTTCATTATAATTTTAATGTTATGTTAATAAAATTAGAATACAAAATTTGAAATCTCTGATTGTTTAGGCAGATAATTAGTTCTAAGGTTAATTGACAATTTGCATCAAATTAATCTGCTAATATCATTATTCTCTTTATAATTTACTCAGCTTATAATTAAATGGAGCAAATTTAAATAATTAGGATGTCATTATACAATCAGCATCGTATGTAATTAATATCGTTACGTAATTACAATCTGCTAACAATTATCATTAACTATTAATTGTTTGTTTTACTTCCGTAATTAAATCTTTATTCTTTATAACATTTGAGTTGTTGTTGTAAGTGGTGAAATGGAATAAAGTTTACAAACAAATATTAATTCATCTTATATTATTTTACTGTTTTATATTGGAAAAAAGTAATATTGTGTCGTACATTTTTATTTAGCTATTAATATATAAACAAAACTAATGTTTATATATTGATTGCAATTTGTTGTTATAAAAATTTGTTGTTATTGAGTGAGTAATTAATAATATAAAGAAATAGTTAACAAGTCATATCGGAGAACTCTCAAAATATCCTCAAAAATATAACAGTACAAAATTATAATTATAATTTCTAATAAAATTACTATTTTCAATATTTATGTAATCCTGTAGTTCATACCTTCTTAATAATAATACTTGCATCTCCAGGGGCGGACGTAGGATTTTTTTACGGGAGAACCATCAACAACCCCTTCCCCAAATAAAAAAAAAAAAAAAAATCATCATCAAAATTTCGGTGGAGCCGAAGGTCCTATTAACCGTCCACACAGCCCCCCCCCCAAAAAAAAAAAAAAAGAAAGAAAAAAGGAGTTATTCTGTATATTTCGAAATTTCCTCTTTACCTATATACACTTGTGATATCTCCTTATATGGAACAAATGCTTTCTCATCACATTCTCTGATTCATCCTGAATATTGCGCATGCGCATATCTTAAGTTAAAAAAACAACTAAGCAACTAGTTTATGTTTGAGATGTTGCCATTTCTAGGTTAACAGATATAAGTAAAAGTATAAATTTTGGAAACTTTCCTGAATATTTCGGTAACAACGATGTGGATGTTTCTCTTTAAAAAAAAAAAATTGACATTCTTCTTTTGAAATGAGAAACCTGCTTTTGGATCCAAGGTGTCAGGCTCTCCTCCGCCCCCTCTTCACATTCGGGATTTGGGGGAACCTTCTTACGATGCAAAGACATCGCCTTGAAGGACATAAACACACCTTGAATGCATTATTGTCCAGCAGGGATTCCAAGATGTTTTTCAATCCTGACTGAAAGGAGCCACAAACGCTGAAGGGACCGATTTAGCTGAGTAGGTCCAACATGAAAGAAGGGTGGGCGAGGTTACAGAACGCTTTAGATACGTTCTATTCCGAACCCTATTTAAAGAATCCCTCTGTAGTTGCTCGTCAAAACAAGTCACTTGTGAACATGTTCTGCTAACGATCTAGTGACAGATTGGTGTTCAAGTTGGATATATTGGATACCACAATCATTGATCATGAATCGTTCTTTGTCGAAATGTATTGTACGTTTGTAGCGAAAAGATTGACGAAGACGTTAATGAAGTGAAAATTAAAAGGTAGTTATTTAAATATATAGCGATCTGTTAGTAGATTGTTGCTGTATTTGTACCAATATACATTATCCCGGGTTTGCTAACATTATATTAAAACTATGTGCAAATCTGAAGTTCTTCTTCCATGGGTATTTGCGTTTATGAATGTGTACTAATTTCCATTTAGTTTAAAACTATATTTTCAAACCAAACTTCGTGCTTTTATAACCATTTTACACAGCTTGTACATCAACAACATATTGTATACTCGTTATTATAGTGCAGATGTACAGCTCTCACCAAATATGATATTACTAATGCTACAAATCTATAATAAACACAGAAATGTATGTATTTATATATTGCTGGTGTAGAATATCTCTTTGTATTTAATACCTACATGTAAACATACATACATTACTATAAACCTATGAGAAATAGGCTGCAACTAACAAGAACTATAAAGAAATACTCTAACTTATAAGACATACAAAACATTGTCTGCCAAGAAGAAAGTTCAAAAATCAAAGAAAACGTTAAATGCTAATTAAATAAGTAAAATAAACGTAATGTAAACGATGAACATAACAATAGTTATTATGTAGAGATAACAATGATAAAGCATGAACTTGATGCTGTGGTGTTCTTCTGTGATGTAGACTAAGCTGTTGAGGATATACTGTTGCTGAAACGTGAAGGCTGAAAACAGAACTGTAGCGATGAACTTTAATGAAATTCATGAATTTTATTAAATACCAAAAAAAGAGAATATGGTAAACATGGACATGTAAAATGTGCTTCTAGATATTGTGTGTGCTGTACAAGATTGTTTATTATCATTTTATTTGCGAAGAATTTGAACAAAGAAAAGTAGAATGTGATATAATATAATATGATAATGATTTTACTTGCTATGTTGATGAAGATATGAGAGAACTTTTATTTTATCAAGAAAATTGATAACTAACACAAACACACTAACTAACTAACGTGAATCCTATACAACATTTGTAGAAATCCTGTATCTTCTCAAACGTAATTCCTAGTAAAAAAAAAAAAAAAATAAATCTTCCAGATTTCAACAAATGAAGATGACTTTTTGTTTCCTTTTTACTTAAGCTTTATTTTGACTTTATTTATTACTTTGATTTAATTACTACACTTTCAACTTTTCTAGTCTTTAGTAAGGACATCTCTACGTATCTGGTACAATATTTTACATTCATCTTATTTTTAATTAAAAATAGAAAAATAAAGTAATTAGAGAAAACAATGGATAATAAATCAATGTTAATTATATTCATTTATTTTATTTTATTATTGATACATATGTGTTAGAAGCCCATTTCATTTACAATGGACCACTTGAGGATAGGCGGGGCTTCGTAGTTTCAAAATATCCCACCAGTCTACTTTTTGGCTTGTGGGATAAACAAAGCCATGTGCTTCATTTTAACCCTAATAGATATGGAGGCTGAACTAAACGATTTGATTTGGATGCAACAATTGTAAGCCTTCCAAAATCTTCAGATTGGATATAGAGTTGATTATCGCCTATTGAAGAAGGCGACGGCAATATATTTTCAAAGAAGGATATAATTTAATGGATCACTTGAGGATAGGCGGAGCTTCGTAGTTACAAAATATCCCACCACGCTACTGCTTCGCATGTGGGATAAACAAAGCCACGTGCTTTGTTTTAACCGGTTTAGATACAGAAGAAATATTATATTAAAGAAGGATATTCCAAGCGTTTTTACAGAATTATTACAGTACTGGATCTGCACAGTATTGAACCATCGTCTTGAAATATCAAATATCGACGATTTTTTAAGTAATTCAAACAAAGTTATATGTTTGTTTATCCCATTAGCTCTCGCCGCATGTGGGATACACGTCATACGTGACGTCGATAGGGGCGTAAACCTCAAGTGGTCCATTAGCTTTAAAAAGTAAGTACATATATATTTTTAAATTATAATAACTTTTAGGATGAATTGACATGTTAATTATTCCTAATGACATACCATCAAGACGGAATTTGTAAACAAAACTGATAAATAATTAAAAAAAAAAAACCTCTTTCGACTATTTTCATTCTTTTCCTTGTCTTTGTTTAAATTTTTATTTTCATTTAAGTTTTAATTTTTAGCTTTTAATTTCATATTTACTTACTCTAATATGATCCATATTTATCATTTCTCATTTTTTCCATATTTATTATTTACGAACTGTGTCCCGCGATGTCACCCGCGTTAAATTCGGCCCTTCTCGGTAATGTTCGGTTCTCGTCGTACAGCGAAGCCGCCCCGTCGCCGCCGCACCCGTTGGTTGACATTTATGTTTATTGCTCCGCTCCTGTTGGTCATAGCGTGATGTTATATAGCCTATAACCTTCCTCAATAAACGGGCTATCTAACGCAAAAAGAATTTTTCAAATCGGACTGGTAGTTCCTGAGATTAGCGCGTTCAAACATACAAACTCTTCAGCTTTATATATTAGTATAAGATTTGCAGATAACTACCTTACAATTTAATAATAAGAAAGAAAATTGCAGGGAAAACATGGAGGTTTTTTTTTTTTACCACCAAATTGGGTTGGAAAGTCATCGTATGGTTTGTAAACCTCTTCCATAGAGAAAAAGATAGCCTGCAATGTTATTTATTTATTTATTTATTTATTTATATATTTATTTTATTGGTAAAACGGCTAAGACAACCACCATACTCCCTCCCATTCCAAATTCCTTTGATTAACATGACATTATGTGCTTAAGATTTGTTCAGTGAGTATTGATATCAGGTTGTACAATTTTAACTAAACCAATTCAAAGATGAAGATGACTTTGTAATCTTAGTAGGGTTCTTCCCATGACAAACAATGTTAGGTTAGCTTCGTCGGATATTTTAAGTAGAAGTTATCATTTCTATAATGTGAATCGTATAGAGCAGGGGTTCACAAACTCAGGAAGTTTGAGGGCCAAATAAAAGTTCTGATTGAGGGCCGCAGCGTACCATCCTTCAACCCCTATTATATCTTACTAATTAATGATTTCATAATATCATTTATAATAATAACTATT
>JAFIDM010004315.1:57599233-57643184 GCA_023159025.1 Thereuonema tuberculata | reverse complement strand
TAAATAATACATGTAATTTACATAAATGTCTTACTAATTAATGATTTGACAGTTCCATTTATAATAATAATTAATCAGAAATGTAATTTACATAAACTTCAAATTATCAAATAATGTGCTAGTTGTGTTTCATACCAACATTCCAATAGTAAAGTCTGAGAAAGTTACTATTTCAAGTTAGGACATTTTTCAATGTACAGTATATGTTGGCAGCAATGTAAAAACTGAAATTAAATTTTAAGTTTGACACTGTTGGGCCGCAGCAAATATACCGGCGGGCCGCGGATTGTGCACCCCTGGTATAGAGAATATCGATGTTTGAAAAACTCCCAAACCATAGACCAAATCCATTATCAGTATAGTTCTTCCTGTAAAAGTAAAGGTCAGTCCAGCGAAACATCTTATCCTAGAAGTTTTCTAGGACGATATAATAGCAGTAATTGCTAGATGTGAATTTCTGAAATATTTTCTAAATAAAAAATTAGATATACAGTTATCAATAAGTATTTATCAAAAATTTCAAGAAGATCAATCAAAAAGATTTTAAAGCCTATTTCCTATCTTTAAATAGGTTTTAAATAGTGCTTCCTTATAGATAAAGACTTTAGATAAGTGTTTCTTTTTTTCCACCAAGGATGCCGTATACACATGTAAATAAAACCTCTTCTAGTTGTTAAGATTCCAGGTGTATTATGTCCCCGAAGTAGCTGTTTATTCATTCATGTCAGACGCTTTCTCTACGAACGAGGGAGGAAATCTTTGCCTCACAAAAGACACTCACCTTAGAGGTGGTAACTTAACCCGTTCCGTTGGTCTCAAAGAGTTATTGAAGAGGAATCAAAACAGATTTTGTGACACCAAGTTTTCCTTTTGTCCCAATAAAAAAAGAACAGGAAAAAAAAAATAAAATGAGGCGGAAGAAAATTATAAAACATGAATACTTAATTCTCATTCAATCACCTTATAGTACTTAGAAGATACAGTACTGCATTTTTGAAAGCGACTATTAAATTTTAGCGATTGTTACAATGAAAATGCCACTGTAATATTAATTTTAACTATAATTTTACAATTCTTTTAAGTTTTGTTTTTTCGAGGAAGGTTTAGAAGTAAAAATTATTTTAATTTTTAACTTTAACGTGTGCAAAAATTTAAGTGAAGCTGATGATGACCTAGCATTAAGCAGGTCGAAATTGTTCTTGTTCGGAAATATATGTTTTTTAAACTTTTCCAATTTTTAATATAAATAATCAGAACATGTGAGATATTAATTTTAAATGTCGGTGTTCACTTTGATGAAAATAAAAAAAAAAATATAATATATATAATTTCTTCCAAACAGTAAAGAAATCGAATTAAAATTTAATTTTTAAGAATTATAAACTGAAATTACAGAAAATGCAGTCCTTTACATATTTTTTTTTGTATATACATAGAAAATTAACTTTGCTTTCTGTTATGTCCAACATATCGACAATTCATTTTATTACAATTTAACGTACTTTGTTATTATTATTATATCAAAAAAAGTTTCAAACCACGGGTTTCCCCAGCTAAGACAATATGGCGGGTCAGGACCAAAACACATATTGCCAAGTGAAAAAAAAAAAAAAAGATTTGGAAGAATAGTTAGGGCTGTGTGTTATTATTATTATTATTTTTATTATTATTATTATTATTATTTACATGGTGTTTTTTAATCCCATGTATAAGAGTCATGTTAAGACTTTATACATAGGCTTAGAATACTGATATATCCGAATTCTGGAATTGCTGTCGTTTTTTCCTCTTCTTACAGAAATAAGTTACCAGTTTTTCGGTAATAATTTAAAAAATATATAGTTTAGGATTTTACATAGATGTTGCACAAGTGTAAGGGAAATCCCCTTGTTGCAATGTTCATCTAACTGTAAAAAATCAGCGGATGTAGTCTTTGCGTTATTGTGATCACAAAGGGAAGGAGACAAGAACAGACATTAATTTAAATACTTCCACTTAAAAAAAATTGCAAATAAGAATGAACTTTTTTTTTAAACGACGGTTTGTCTCGGTAGATAGTTCAGTAATAAGAATTCTGAACTCCATCTACGGATAACGTTTTTTTATTTGTTTAACCCTTTTTTTTATTTTCTCTTCGAATCATACTAAGGAGTGTTAAACAAATGTTAGACCAAACCTGTAAAATCCTGCAATAATTCACTGTTCTACCACTATAAAAATGTTTTGTTATCAACGTGCAAGAAAAGTAAAAAACTGAATGTATCTAAAATAACATATAAATCAATTAAAAACACAAATTAAAAATTAAAAATAAAAGGCAAACACAAACACACAAAGAACCCAAAAATTTATAAAAATAAAGAGATGGCAGTCTGCTTTTTTATTAATTGGTTTGGTTCTTTGTGTGAAAATGTTACCTTGAGAAAGATCACTTTGTGAAGACTGAAACGTTGTACTTTTATTTCTAATTTTATTTCTGAATGATTTCTGTGCAATATGTTTATAGAATTCTGTGCAATTTGTTTTAGTCTATAGAAAACAAAAAGTATTATTACATCAATCGCTAGGTTTTGAAGAAAAAAAATATATATATATTCGAATCTTGACTAACCTGGTTTTGAAAAGTTGGCACGGCAACTATATCTGGTATTAATAAGAGTGTTGTTGAGTTTAATACGTATTATTCAAGCTAATCATTTATAAACTGAATTAATATATTTTTCGGTCAAATGTCGCCTACCATCTTTTGCAATATTCATATCGCTTGAAATTGTGAATCACTGTTACGTTCTGAGCGTGAATTTAATAATTTCCATCCTTTTGCAGCTGTGGATCCTTCGTTGGTACTTTGAATGCCTTTTTTCTTTTTCTGAGATGCTGCGAAGAGACGCTACGGCATCAAGACGGAAACATAAAAGTCAGTAAAAAAAGCCTTCGCAAGTACAAAGCAGTTTGCATAATATAGTTCCCTCAGCGATGTTAGCGCCCCCTTTAGTTCCTTCGAGGAAACTTGGTTGGTTGCACCTCGAATTTTATTTTTGTTATTGCAGCACTGGGTCAGCTTCGAGGGCATCCAAGAAATAATGAGATTTCGCTAAAAAACAACTGTCTTGATATTAAGTTCTGCAAGTTAATGCATGTCTTGAGAGACATATCTAATTCCGTGTTTACGTTTTCTTCTCGACTTATTGCAAATGAAAAATACCTGAAAAGGGAAGGCTTTTCTTCCAGAATCTTGCGAGATTTTAATTAGTTTACAAAGTACAAATGTAAACAAAGCTCAAAATACACATATGTTTATATATATGTAGTAGATATAGGCTGCCATACTTACTGCATACTGATTGGGCACGAAGCGATTGGGATGAGAGAATTCGATATAATAGTAGCTAGTATTTTAAATTGGACTATAAATACGTTATGTACCAATTTTGTAGAAATCCGCCCAGCTGTTTTAGCGTGATGCATACACAAACATACAAATTAAGGATAAAATGTTCTGGCTTTTCATAGCATAGTAGGTACTGAGTTTCATGTAGCATTAGGGGGTTCATTTTGAGAACTTTAGGGGGGGGGGGAGCAAAATAATTTTTAAGTTGAGCCCAAAATAAGCATCGTGTCGAATTTTAAAGAAACGAGTCCAGTCATTTTAGTGAGGAGTTTTGGGATGTCATGTCTGAGGGATGAGAAGGATAGAGATCAAAGTAAATGTATGTATATTTTAAGTTTTTAAGTCCAACTACGTATAAAATTTTATAGAAATCCGTCGAGCCATTTTAAAGTGATTCGTATAGATAAGACAAGGGAAAAAAGATGTGCAAATGGAATAGTAAGACTACGCATGCTCAGTCAAAAATTGAGCGACGGATTGTTGAGCTAGTCTACTTTTCCAATATTCATGTGCTGATTTTTTTGACAAGGACCCATAGAGAAAAAAAAAAGTTAGATCGTCTTTTGTCCTTAAAAGTGGACGTCACCTTTCAAGAAGATGCATTCAGCGGTTCCAAGTTATAAGACATTACAAATACACAAACACACACTGAGTGATTTGATGAATCTCATTATCCTAATTAAAACCTGCCTTAGAAAGCAGTAGGTTGATGTGAATAAAAACAAGAAAATCTACTGATTGTAAAGAAATTCGACATTTTTAATTCTATTTGTAAATATGATATGAAACGGGCGAATTAAATTTCCTTTTCAAAGATGGGGAGGTCAAAATTTTCAAAGAATTTCAATTAAATCCAATTAAATCAGCTGCAACCTCTAACCAAAAAGAAAAAAAACATTCAGAGCACAGCTCAAGGAGATCCTAATAATACTCATTTCCTCTAATTTCAAACTTTTGAGAAAGGTAAAAGGGCCTTGAAAAGCATTTTTAAGATTCTCGTGTATGTATGTGTGTGTGTGTGTGTGTGTAATTGTGTCTGCATCTGAGATGCCCTCCATAGTCCAAACCGGGAATCGGAGCCCCGTTAGTCACAACCACGTTGGACTCCTATCCCCTGGAGATTTAGGGAAAAATCCGACTTCCTGTCCAGGGCCATTCCGGTTTTAGTTGCCATCAGGTCAGGAAAATACTTGATCCTTGAATTTTAATGGTTTGAATAAATGAATTGTTTTGCTTGTCAATTAACAGTAATGTCATTTCAGCAACTTTTAAAAACTCGACATTTTCAACAAAAATACTAATTGATAGATTGCAAATTGTAGGGGGAGGATAGCTTGATTTTGTATTTACTTCAAAACTAAATAGACTTTGTTTTTTAATTTAATCAATGGAATTACAGCTGAAATTCCGAAAAATCTAGGTTGAATATGTTGTTGAAAAACCTTGTCTTCTCTTATTTCCGATACTACGTTAACTTGACCATTGTAATTCTTTGCATACAATATCTACAGTCAAGATATTTATATTCTGTCAGAGCACAAGAACTGCATCATCCATCAGAGTTTGTCTTTGCTGAATAAATTTTCTCCGGAATAAAGACTTTGAAAGATATTGAACCATATCTGCCATAGAAATATTGAAACATATCACAATAACTGTGGAATAAATCTAAGAAAAATACACGCTCTGTCAGGCAAGAATTCAAAGAAAGGCGATATTCCTTTTTTTTTTTTCCTTCTCCGTTCGTTGCTATCTCTTCATCCCATTTCCTCCGACTATTCTCGGATTTCTGGATGTCATTTGTCCGAAGCGAAGCTGAATGTTAATTGGCACGAGGGGAATCGTTCCTCTTTCCTTCGATTTCCGACCTGAAGCCCTGTCAAAGCTTGATTAATACCGGGAGCGCTGAAGTCCATACTAAATGGTTTCGGCCAATTCTGTAAGAGCAGCTGCTTCGTCGGATCACGTGATAAGGCCACATCTTCCAAACTATCTCATTTCGTTTGAGTACAGACGGAAGTACTTGGGGCCCTGCGCAGGATTGTGCGCAGTGCTGAATAATCACCGAAATGAAATAAAGAAAAAAGAAATGTAAGATAAAAAAGCAACAATATATTTAAAATTGTGATAAAAATTGAATATTACCATAACTACGGAAGGGCGAGTGAGCCAATGACCTCAGGATATAAGAAAAAAATATTAACATTTCATTATTAGACTACTTTCCTAGGTATTAAATCACTCAGTCTGTGCGTGTTGATGTGTGTTTGTCCCCTAATAACTTTTGAACAGCTGAATGGATATTCTTGAAACGTAGTATGTATATTTAAAGACTAGAGACAATTAAACTTTCATATTGAAATCATTTCTAAAACGAATTTTTGTCGAGAATTAACGCGCGAAGGCGACAAAAATTCCCATACAGAAAAAAAAAAAAACCCTCACAAATCTTTGCATTGGATTTCTATCGATATCTTAAATGATGAATATTAATCTTTTTAACTAATTCAGTAATTTTCGCGTGGTTTGATATAATATAGGTAATCCGATTTAGATAACTTAAGTAAACTGCGGACTTCATTAATTTTTTCAGGAATGGAAGATTTTATTGTTTGGCATAAAATATAATCTTGGCCAATATTATAATTTGAATATAAATGTATGGTTTTCGCTTTTGTTATCACAATTTAAAAAAAAAAAAAGGACAATGAAATTTTAAGAAATAATATTCAAGGAAAGTAGGCTTAAAGTTCTTTAGAACTTCTCGTAGTCTTATGTTTCGTAACTAAATAAATAGAAGCAATTTCACAGCAGTGATACAAGATCCCAATTTTTCTAACTGGAAATATCGATTTTGTTGTTTTAAAAAATAATTGTTCTGTGGAAACCTATGATACAAAATTATAAATAAATTTAGTGAGGCATGTGTATGTTACACAGGTGTTGTGGATAACGATTAATCTACAAATAAAAAATGATAATCCAAACAGAAAAAAAAAATAATTATGAATAAAAATGTCCAAGAAGAGAAGGATTTTGAAATATTCTGTTATTTATAAAAACTCATGTTAAATTTCAAATTTTTTATCACTGTCTCTAAATTTTTTATCACTGAACTAGTTTGGATCTTAACATGAATATTCGAAAATTGGCAGATCAACTATAACTTGCTTTTAAACTAATGATTGAAGAAAAATTGTAATTGTAAATAGCGTTGTATTTTAATGCGTTAAATGTTTTTCAAGCTTGGTTTGTGTGTTGGCTTTATTTTTTAACTGTACAAAAATATTATTACACACACTAAAATTCTTGTTATAATTTATCTATAATATAAAAGGGCAATTTGTGGATAGATGTATGTGTGTCTGTTCGAAATGCTTAGCATACTTCCCAACATGCTGTAAACTTGAAATTTGGTGTGTGGGTAGGTTCCATAGTTTAGACAATGTAACAAGAATTGAAAATAAACTTTTTTTTTTGGGGGGGGGGGGGGGAGATTATCACGAAGTTAGTAACGTCAACCCACAGTACACCTGAGTTAGAGGTCTGCAATGCTTTCCCTGTCATTTCAAAGTGATCTTTCAATTTCAATTTCTTTCTTTCATCCACATGATTGTAACCCGTACGAAGATTTTGCTAGTGTTAAATATATAAATAAAAAGGCTTTTTACACAAAAGCAAATCAAATTGAAGAAAGTATCATGTAAAACAATAAAGTATCTCTTTTTATTGCTTCCTTTGCAGACATCTTTGCAAAAAAAAAACAATTTTAAAATCATGGCTGTAACTAACTGTAGAAATTATGCTAAAAAAATGTGAAATGTGAAATTGTGACTTAACCATTGCAACGTGAAAATCAAGGCATGAAAATGACAAAATTACTGTATGAAAATTGCAAAGTGAAAATAATTTCATAAAGTGACATTTCGAAAATTATAACATGAAAACGACATGTGAAAACCTTGATATAAGCTGATAATGTGAAAAATATTGATTAAAATACAAATGAGAAATTCATGGTTCACCTTCTTTCCAAACCAAAATCACGAGAGAAGCCCATGAGGAAAACATTTTTTTTCCCTCACTAAGTGTGTTAAAATTTTAGCTATGGTCAAAGGTCCACTTATCTTCATCTGAACTGGTATTAGAGAAATGTTGATTTTCCACTCGCCAGGGAGCGCTGTTGATGTAAGTGTCGAGATGTTTTCATTGATGCTAATACCATCCGACCAGTTGTAAGTTTGTTTGAAGAAGTTTACAAAGACAACATTGGGTGGATGATGGTGGAGCCTCTTTTCACGCACTCACCACAAACATTCAACACGGTGGAATTCTCTAGAGATTCAACCACTTATCACCCCCTCTTTTATACGAGAGGTACTAATCATATATATATAAAGTATTATTGATTTTAAAACTTAGCTAACAATTTAATACCATTAACTTTACAACTTCATTTTGAAGTTCTAATACTTCATTGAAATCTTTCTAATTCATTTTAAAATTATTAACATAGGGAAATCAAGAAGTTTCTGAAGGAACTAGAAAATTATTTTCAGTAAAATACTGTTGTATTTCTTTGTTTCATGGAAAAAAAAATCAAAAACGAAAACCTTGATGAATACAAATAGAAAAAGCTTCATTTCTGGAAAAATGATATTATATCGAAGGATCAAAGAATCAGTATAGACATCACTGTTTCGTTTCTAATGCTTTCCTGTGGGAATTTTTCTAACTTGTAATCCATAAATATTAAGTTTGAAGAAGATCCACGCAGTTAAAACTAGAATGATTTGCATAAGTGAATGTTTTAGGAAAATATTGCTAGTAATAAAACAACAATTAATAATTATAATAATACAAAGTAATTTAAATAAAATGAACACTTGAAGTGGAAATACAGAACTGTGACAGTCTTTTCGCTTCATTTATTACTTTAGAAACATTTAATCAGAAATCCAAACACTTTAATAAATTTATATATTTATTTGATTAGTTGTTTATAATAACGTTATTTTTTTAATGAATTAAACCTATTTCTAATATTAATGGACAGGAATGAAATGAAAAGGCATGGCAACTAATTAGGCATGCTTGTCTACGTTGGCGCCATCTGGTGATCGGAAAAAAAATAAACCTACAAATTCCATTGTAAAACTCGGGTTAATGTAGCTTCATAATTCATCCCAGAAATTATGAATCCCATTAAACGTTAAACATATTTCTGTCTCTTTTGGTATGTAAATAAATGAAACCACTATAAAAGGATCAGTTTTATCTATTTTTATTAGACTATATTCCTAGACGGTGAGGCTCATCAAATTAGTTGTATGTATGTATGTACAGTATGTGTGCATCCTAACAACTTTAAACCTCTAAATGTATCTACTTGAAACTTGATATGAACATTTAAGGACAAAAGATGATCTCCCTGATTTTTATTTCTTGTGTCCTCATCGAAAAACTAGCACATGATGCGACCAAAAAAAAAAAAAACAGACACAAAAGCACTAGAAACGGAACAGTGATATCTAACAATGGATACTAATTAATCCGTTTTGTAATTTGCAAGCATACTATTACGATTAAAACTAATGTAAGTATTGGGTTGGCCAAAAAGTTTGTTCGGTTTTTATCTAAAAATAAAAGACACATTTTTCATTTTCACTAATACTTTTATTGAACAACGTCTTCAACGGTTTGTTCCACTACCTTCTGCCGTCTTTCAAGCAAATTCGTAATTCCACCTTTCCAAAACTTTTTATCTTTTTGAGCAAATAATGCTCCGGGTGCGTATGTTATCTTCCAGGGAATTGAATTTTTTCCATTAAGAGAATTTTGTAAAGACCGAAATCAATGGAAATCCGAAGGTGCAATGTCTGGTGAATATGGCGGATGAATCAGAACTTCCCACGCCAAGCTGTAACAGTTTTTGTCTGATCATCAAAGAAACATGAGGTCTTGCGTGCTTTTTGTCTTCCATCTTCAATATTAAATTGGCAACACAAAATTCACCAATTTTGATCAGTTTTTGTTTGAAATGCACGCTGTTATGACAGCTGTCACAATACAATCTAACATTTAAAGACTCATAAGCGCTACAAGAGCCACCTTACGTGAAAAAAACCGAACGAACTTTTTGGCCAAACCAATAATTAAGTAATCCAACTTCTCTATTTGAAAAACAGAGAGTCCGTGTCGATCTTTGACGAGAAATTAGCGCGGGAAGTAATAAAATTATCATAAAAAAGCTTTAGAACTAAATAACAGATTTTTATCGCTAACTTAAATAATGAATATTAATTCTTTTCATAATGTTTCAATCTTTTTAAAGTAGTATTAATTAAATTTAAACAATTCTACATAAATTTTGCGAATTTAAAGAATCTATTATTATTTTCTTTTTTTTTTTTTTTGGCTGAAAATGAAAAATTTCTCCTATATCTACTCAGCAAGTTATAATTTATAGACTTTGTTTGTTTCATTTTCACAAATTAACTTATTTTTGTAATTCGTGAAAATAATACAAACAAAACTATAAAAAAGTATGAGGAACATTTTAATAAAATGAAGCTTATTTTATTAGTTCCTTAAAATTCTTTAAGAAACTTCTTAGTGTTCATTTCTGGACACACGATTAAACATCTGTTTTTTTGTTTTTAAGAGGAATATTCCACTTGTAAAGGAAAATAATTACGCAACTAAATATTTCCTTGTTGTTACCAAAAAGAAAATATCTCATTAGGAGAGATTGACTACAGACCTTGTACTCATCAATTGAACAGTATTTTAGAAAACGATTTATAAGTGAACTCTAAATTTTGACCAAATGGAAGCCTTGGTGGACGCTTTCTGTGACTGTTGGCCAACGAATGCTTCTGATCCGTGGTCGTTTTCCCTTTCAGTTCCTCAGTTACCAAAAGTGCTTTTAGCTTGATTAAAACCTTGTGTCGTTTCTTCCGCATTAAAAAGTAAAAAGAACTTCCGGCATCTGTTTACACAAGAGAGGAATACCGACGAGGGATCTTAAGTCTTTCAAAGATCAGTAAGTTCTTAAATCAATTAAAAAAAATATTCCTTATTACTTGCGTAAGTTGCTTAAAGCCGATTAATTTTCGTCCTATCAAAGCTTTCGGAATTAGTGGATGAGTTAAAAGGATTATTTCATATCAATGTTTCCGATTTAATGATTTTCCTATGTGAATTTTTGTTGCATTAAACAAGAATGTCGGGAGAACGTAAATTTAAGACCCACTGGATCATTCAGGCACTTGTTTTCCAACATACCATACATTTCTAACATTGTTAAAAAGTTCAATAATCAAAGATTTTATGATTTAGAAATGTATCAGAGACATTGTCAATATTAAAGGTTAAAGCTGTACCGCAACAGCCATTGCAGGCCATTGGGTAAGCGAGAGAGGTTTAGGCTTCCAGCGATTCTCGACCAACGGTACTAGTTTAGATCGCATGGTCAGCCCGACGCTTTTAACCTCCCAGTAACAAACCCGTACCCATTTGACAGAGGGCTGGTGAATCTTAGATCCGTCTGGGGGAGAAATAACCGTGGAAAACTTCCAAACCCGGGAATTGAACTCCTTCGCAAAGAAGGATGAAATATCATAGAATAAAAGGAGTTGTTGTTATGTTAAGGATTTCTAGCACGTAAAATTTATTAATAAAATTTCAGCGCTTCATTTAGAATAAATATTTGAAAATGAAAACTGTGATTATATTCACTAACATAGAGGTAAAAAGAGATCTCAATTAATGAAGTTACGTTGGAGTAATTTCAACCAATTTTCTGTTGCACTGTTGTGATTTAACTCAAAGACATAATCAAGAATTCTGGTTGGAAAGCGTTAACTCCAATTTCTCCCACATAAAGAAAAAGGTCTTTTCGGATTTTTCGGCTCTTTAAAGCTATTTTCCTTCTTTTTTCTCTGGAAATTCGGCAATCGTTTAAGAGCTCCGAGTTAAAAAAATTATGATTTTCTTACGACAATTTAAGCAATGAATGCTTTTAAAAGATTCTTTTTTTTTTTACTTTTTACAAAAGAATTCCGCAGTTGTTCAGACAACCGTGAAAAATCCCTATTTAAAAAGACGAAAGGAATTGACATCTTCATTTGCTGTCGCTTTTCCGCATTTCAGAAAAAAAACACGGAGAAACGCGGAGACATCCTTATGTCTTCAGTTTCTTAAGGAAAAAACGAAAGGGGGAAGAAACGACGAATATCGAAAGGACCTCGTTCTTAGGAAATTGCGCAACGGAACGAGCAGCGATAAATCACAGCTTCACTTATAATACAAAAAAAAAATTAGAACATCATAATTCATTCTCGTATTTGTGGAATTTCTTCAAAAAAGACTGAAATAAATCAAGTATGAAATAATGACAAGCTCTTGGAGAGTTTTTTTTTTATCCGCGATTTCTTTCTTTCTTTTTTCTTCCGGATCAAACAAATAACTACAGCATTTAATCGTGTTTGAAAGGTGATAGATAAATCTTCCATTCCGGATGAAGAGTATCCGGCGTCTTAAGAGTCTCGTTTAATAGCTCATCGGTTCTATTGTTAGCCGGAAAAACCGGAAATGAAGTATTTCTCGCATTTGAACGCTTTTCTCTCAATATTCGAGGAAAGTAAATTAAAATTTACCAGAGAAATCAAATTTTGTAAGTTGTAAATTAATTTAGTTCTAAATTAATTATTTTGTCAAAGGTTACGCATGAATGTGATCCTTACTCTCTTTCCCCTTGTTTTTTTTTCGTCGAAAAACTTTTATCATATTTTAAATAACTATTGTGGTTAAAAATCTGAAACTTTATAAAGTCGAAATGAAATGAAATCACTAATTTATAGTTGATAGTTTCATCAATAATAATCTTTGCAGTTAGACAAATAATTATTTTTTTTTAATTAAAAAGTCTTTATAATTAATATTTTCTCTAGTATCATAAATTCATATGTAAAACACATACAAAAATAATAATGAAAATTATCCACTTCTTTTGGTAGAAAAAGAAGGAATAAAATATTAAAAAATTAAAAACATGTATATTGCGGACAGTTTCGAAGGGCTTTCACATAGTCATTTTTTTTTTTTAATTTTTGCTTATCAGACCTATTAGGTGTATTTATAAGCTGTACATCTGTCATATAGATACTGAGAATTTAATCTATAAAGATAATATTACAGCCAATAGAAACTTGTAATATAAAAAGTAATTATTAAATGATTAATTTAATCTTATAAGATAATATTTCATCATCAAAAGATAATATAAAGATAATATCATCAGCTGAACATTTAACTGATGATGATGTGGCATTGCAGCCCTTCGAAACTGTCCGGTTATTGCAATGTATATGTTTTTAATTTTTTTAATACATTATTCCATCTCTTTCTACCAAAAGAAGTGGGTAATTGTTATTATTATGAGTGTTTTACATATGATTTTTTTTTTTAATATTTTAACAAACTTGACAGAATTTTGGCTCTTGAAACGATTCACAAAGTTTATTGTTGATTATAATTTTTATTATAACTTATTATGAGAGTCTAAAAAAATTCTCAAAGCTGAAAATCATAACCATTGGTATCAATTTTATTTTATTTTTTAAATAGCTATTGAGAAAATAAATAAAACTTCTTATTTGAGTAATTTCTTATTTTAAGTTACTTAAGTAATTTTAGTTTCTTTTATTATATTTTAACTGTTAATATAAAAATTTGTGTGAAAACGATTTTCTTATCGAAAATTTTAATTATTATTATTAAAATTATCAATTATAGAAATTATCAATATATATTTTAATATTATATATATTATATTTATATATTTATATAGATATTATATTTTAAAATATATATTTTAAAAATTGAAACTACAATTATTTCACATTTTTTTATTCAAAGTTTCAGATTTTGACTATTCAAGTATCAAAAAAAAAAACTACAAAAAATTAGTTCCGTACTGCGCACGAAACCATAGCGACCCCGTACAAATTTCATTAAGGCAGGAAGTGACCATAGACCGGAAGTCGTATTTTTCGCCACCATTACAAGTCATAATGGGTTCCAATAAGGTATGACTTATGTCTGTCCGACTTATAGTTTTAGACTAGAGAGGTGGTGATAAGTTTCATTTTTGACTACTTTTGTGAAAGAGAAAGTGACCACAGACCGGAAGTCGTATTTTTTCCCCCCCATCTCTTTATAAGTCATAAAGGTTCCAATTCGTGCCTGTCCACTTGTAAGTTGTGCACCTTTGTGCTTCTTTTTTTTTTTTCTTTCTTTTTCTTTTAACTGCATTTTCTATTCTACAACAACAGTTTTCTCTAGTTTAATCACGAAAACTAAAAAAAAAGATTAAAAAGCGGTTAAAAAGAGCAAATTTCAGTTGCTACAGAAGCTTATACTTCCAAAGTGTATATCGATCGAAGTCCGTCCATAAATAAAACTCTACTCCCTGTAATGGAATAAGGGAAAACGGGTTATACATTGTACTCTCGATATCTCGAAAATCTTGATATGACGAAAAATTATTTTTCCCCTTGATATTACATATTCATCTAATTTTAATTTTAATTCTTATGTCGAAGAGTTTTCACTCAAAACCTTGTTATGTCGAGTATTTTTCGAAGTTAAAAATGAATTTTTCCGAGAAAAAATTGCCGTTCAGTTGTATTGAAGCTATTTGCTTCAAGGTATTTTTTAAGAAATTCTAGCAATGTAAGTTCATTGTATTTTACTAATTCTTTTCAATTTAATGTAATTATTTTCGACTACTTTTAAAAATTAAAATTATCATATCTGTATTTAGACTTATTGTTAACTATCATTATATATTTACACTTATTCTCATCTATCAAGACTCTAATTTTTAGAATATTATTCCGTATCTTGTGTTTTTACGTGAATTTTTATGTTTCGGTTATGACCTTGTTATCTAGAAAACTCGCAATCTCGAATTTTTTTTAGCGTCCCTTCGACTTCGAGATATCGAGAGTATACTGTACTTTTCGAATAATCAGTTTATCTTTTTTTTTTTTTTTTGCAAAATGGAAGGCGAGTGTACATACTTTTTATTTTGTACGTATGACAAATGTGATATGCTTAATGATTTAAATTCATGCTTAAAAAAAAAATGCAAAAAAAAAAAAAAAATGACACTTAAGATATAGGCAATATATCTCATGTTCTGAGTGATAAGAAACTCGGAATGAGAGATAAGATACATAAAAAATTACATATTGGAAAGATTGAATTATCAAAATTTGAAAATTAACTAAAGAAGAAAAGGGAGAAAATAAAAACAAAAAAGGAAGCGAATTAATAATGGAGAATCACGTATTAGTTTTCGAACTTTTTTCTTTCGCTAACGGTTTAAGAAAAACTTGCGACGGAGAACAGGATGAACGAAAACGAAAAAAGAATAGAAATAAAAAAAACAAAAAACCTCAACTTCTGATCTTAAATGAGCAATAAATTGCTAAAGTATTAAGAATTATGAGAGCAAAAAAAAAAGGGTTTCAGATGTCTTGTTCACCACATGAAGAAAGAAAGCTGAAGAAAAAGAACGAATACGGAGAGCAGAAAGAAGAAAAAAAAGTCAGCGGTGAAAGGAAGTTTCGTAGGGTAAGGAAAAAAAAAAAGAGGTGAGATATTTTGGAGTCACCGTTCTACCCTTCCACGAGCGGATTAACGATTCTGGAGGGACCGGATATGCTTGGGGCCGGAATACGAGACGCCATTAAGCCGTGGAAGTATCTGATGTCCGACGCTTTTTTCCTGCAATTACTCACACTCGAAAATATGGAATTTCTTTTTTCTATTCTGTTCTTTCCTTCCATTCGCTGACCTTAACTAATCACTCCACTTCTTTTTTCCAGTAAAGAGATTGAGGAATCGATGAGTGATGCGACCGGTTCTTCGTCTCAACACCCCGTCTTAAGAGAGGCTAACTTCCGGGATATTTTTCTGCCTTTCCTCTTTTTTTTTTTTCCTTCTCTCTTTTTCCTATCCTCTCCGGATGTTTATCTTCTACGTAATTGCAGAGAAGTTCTTGCCAAAAAGAATCCGTTCTCAGTTTTTACCTCTCCTTGTTTTTTTTTTATTTTCTTATTTCAGAGAGAAATTTTTTGGAGAATGAAATGTGTTTGTTGCAAAACACGGTGTACTTCTTATTTATCTACATGTTTATTACAGTCGGAGAAATATTTCACAAGAAGCACCTTTCATAGCATCGAGCAAAGTGTAAGATTTATAAGAGCAATAAAACATTTCAAATTAATAGCGTTTTTATTTTTTGCTCTTCTTAATGATATCTTAGATTTCAACCTGAGTCAGAATTGACTTTTTTTTTCACATTGGAACAAGACATGAATAGCAGACCAACTTATAAATCATTGAAGAAGTGCAGTGTAACTACTAGTTCCTTTTATCAAACACATTAATAAATGCGAACCCTATGTTTATTAATATCGTGGCTTTGTGAGATAGCTGTTTCGCATTCATTGGCGCTCATCACAGCACCCCATCAAGAAATTTTGATGATGGAGATACCATTGTTTTTAATTCTCAACTTTACTAAAATTTCTGTTTGTTATTCAATTTTTCGAATGTCTTCAGAAATGGCTCCGCAGATATTTGAAGAGATGATCAAATCTTCTTTCTGAATAACAGATGAATGATGTGTTTATTTCATTCTATATGTTTCTGTTCTAGTCCTCTATTTCTTTTCTGTAGATATTAAGTGTAGCCTATATTCCTATAACACTGCAGTTCTTTGATGCGGGAATACTGAGCACATACTCCTTCTTTCTCCATGATCTTTACTTAATTTTTGTGACCGTTACCCTTTGCTTTTCCTAAATCAAAAATGTAAAATAATATCTCTATAATACCCAATGAGTAGCTATTTATCCCACTGTAGTACACAGTAATAATAATTTGTTATTGTGTCGGAGGTCGGGAATTTCTTCTCTGGATGTTTCTCCTCTGGATGGGCCCTAGGGTGCACCCAGCTCCCTAAAAAATGACGATCGATTTTCTTTCCCCGAAGTTTTAAAGGCGGGAAGGCGAAGGAGTAACGTACCCGAATTTAACTTCATCTTTGTGGACGCGGAAATGTTGCCTTTACCTCCAAAACCTCCGAAGGGGCCAAATGTAAAACACGATCCCAAAAAATAATTATTAACTTAAATGTTAATGATCAGAAGTGATATCTAAGTAGAGTTTCAAAGAATATATTTACTTATATTTTGAATTACTTCTACTTAGCAATAAAGAAAGTAATAAAGAGAGTAATGGTACATTATTACATTTAGATGCTTTCTAGTTCATTTTTCACCTATGTAATCTTCACTCTACAATTTCATTCCGAAGAGCATAATAATCCAAAATGCCTTCGTTGATTACTGATACTTCCAGATTTTAAATCGTACTGATAAAAATGTTCAAATCTATACAGTTATATTGTCTTTTATACTACAACATTGTAAGTGCGTTGGGAACAAAAAAAAAAAAACAAAACGAGCAAGACTAAAAGTTCACTGATCTGTTTTTTGTTAATTGTGATACCGGGAATCCAAGATAGCCTATTTCAGGTTTCCTGACCATCAGGTTTTGGCTTCTTTATATGTTTTCTAAGTTCACTGAGCTCTAAGAAACTGGGCGGATCCAACTGACAATGATCAGCAAACCTGAAATAGGCTATCTTGTATTCCCGGTATCACAATTTCCAAAAACAGATCAGTGAACTTTTAGTCTTCTGCTTTTTTGTTTTATATTTCGTATTTTCCTTTTTCCATAATGCCATGATATGAAATTATATTAAATTATTAAAATTACAGTCCTTTTCTGTAGAACATTTTTAAGTAACTAATAAAGACATTTCTGCATGATTTTGTTCAATTAGATCACTGAAATAATGAATTTGAATATCGCTATTCATCGTTGTTGCTGTTTAAGAGAAAGCTTACGATAATGCTAAAGAATTTCTGAAACGGACTATAGTAAAAATATATTATTCTGCTTTAGACCGCTGAAGAGGTGTCGTCACAACCACATGACATGACATGACAGTTCAAATAACCGATTACTTCGGATGTTTTAGAATAGCGGAGTACTACAGCAACGGCTTGTTTGTCGTAGTTTTTCTCTGAGAAGAAAACCAAGAAAAAGAAAGGTATTTGAAAGAATTTTGAGAATTAAAGAAACCCGTCTTAGTATTTTTCCCCCTTATTTTTTGTGAATATTATTAAGGAAAAACATGGTTATGAAGCAAACTATTTTTTTTTTCATTTTTGTGCTGCCATACCATATTGCAGCTTTCACGATAATTATTGATTTGCGCACTAAAGTTATTTAATTTTTAAAAGCAAAGTTTTAATTTCACAAGCTGAAACTCATTTCCCTGTAGAACTGCAAAATTATAAATAATTGTTTATTCTCTACAAATCGAAACCTATCGTGATCGGGATGCAATTGATGTGGTAGTAAAAAACCAGGAAAATAAGTTAAAAACGATCGTACTGTACTTCGTATTGATTTTTTTTTCCCCAAAATAAGAGAAAAAAAAAACCTTAAGAGGGTCTTTCTAGAATATTGCTTCCAGAATTATTTTTCTTTTATTTTTTAATCTTCTCAAAGTAAAAACCATGAAAAACAAGCGCCTGCTGTAGTACTCGACTATTCTAAAAACATACACAGCAATGGGTGGTTTTAACTGTGACGTCATGCGACATGTGTATGACCATACCCACCTAATAGTCTATTGCTATTATGTTTTGTTGGTATGAATTCTTCAACTTATAAAACCATGATATGAAAATATAAATATATTTCTGTAAATATTTTTTGTATTGATACAAGAAAATTTTATATTGTGTTTTACAATTTGAATATGATTGTAAAAAATAATGAAAGTTATTTTAACATGAATGAAATTAGCAACCACGATATTAAACTTAAAATAATGTTCTAAAAAAAAGTAATACGGAGAATGTTACTCTTTGAAAGAGTAACAAATTTTAACAAACTGCTTGTTACCTTAAATAAAAGGCCGCGCGGTTGGCGATGTCACTAAGACACTGGTCTCTCACCTATGACTACCGGGTTCGGTTCTCATGTGGGTTTCGTTGATGGCTGGGCAGGTTTTCCCGTGGTTCTCCCGTTTCCCCTGCATTTCTCATACCATCCTTTCTCAGTCTTTCTCTCCGTCTGTCCTTCTTTCCGTGGGATAGAATAGATAGAAACAATAGATCTTTCAGGTATACGTGCTGGGCTGTCAAGCCACCCACACTCACCAGTAATCTAATCAGCACCTTACATAAACTCCTTTATTTTAAACTTTTTAATAAATAATACCGTTCAATATTTTCATTTAGTGTGTAGAAACATTTGGTTTACATAGATTTTCTCTTCATTTTGGAATTTTGTCCTATTCTGATTTTCCCATTTTTCTTGTAGTATGTCCTTCCAGTCGTTCTTTTACTGTCCGGTAGGATTTTCCTTATCTTTATAAGCTGTGCATTCCATTTTATAGATGCAATGAAAAACTATTCTCATTCCTACGCTCAAAAACATGTCACTAAAAACTTTTCTGCGATTTAAATTATAAAAACAAATCTGCAAAAGAAACTTTGGAAATACGATGAAGCTAGCATTCAATAGTTCTCAAAAAGTCTCCAATAAATTAGACTATGAAATACCTTGATGGACCCTTTTGCAGAATCAAGACATGAATGTATTTACGATACAAACGCGTCATCTTTGTTATCTGTTTTCTTGAGTTGGATTTTTATTTATGTTTGTCCCTGTCTTTGCATACGCTTTTCTTTCATTGTAAATCATTCGTCCTTACTTTTAAGGTTCATATCTTGGCGTCATAAACTCTGTAGCAGTTGAGTTAACATATTTACGACTTTTCACGACAACAATGTCGTAACTGTGCCAGGAATATTGTTCAAATATCACCTGGATTTCGTGGAAGCCATAGCTGTCTGCTTTTTTAATTTACGACTTACCTGAAATTCCTATTATTACTTTTATCCGCTTTATTTATCCCATTTATCATTTCACATTTCGTTTTATAGATGCAATTGTTCTTTGAATATGGCGGAAGAAGATATGAAAATCTAAAATGGGCTGAGTCCAATATGATCCAATATAAATTATATCAGTTATAAAACCATTTACTACATCTATTCAGAAGGCCGAGATTTTCAATAATTGAGATATTTCTAACTCTAAATAAAAAAAAAAATATATTAAAAGAATTTTCAGTGCTGGTACATTTAACTGAATTTACAATACTAACAACATCGTTTAAAACTACGTAAATTTAGATTAGAAATTAAGTTATTAAATTTGTGAAGCACTACCTGGAGAAATATTTGTATTCGTTAACTGTTTATTGAGTTTGTCTTACACGATTTCTAAATGTCTTCTAAATAATTCTTATAAACTAGGAATCCCGTCTGGTATATATTGTACTGCATAAGCAGGCAGCGCTAGGGGAAAGATCATTTTTGAGACAAAGTAGCCTATGTAAAGATCTAAATAATGTGCTAAATATTTAAGTTGGACAATTCTTTCTCTTAGCGTTGTGCCTTCGGTTGTTAGACAATTCTGTAAATTTTCAGGCACGTTAAAATTTTTTTTCGTTTTTAAATGCAGGCTTGTTTTTTTTTAATTGCCTTTATTAAATTCCTTTTGTGCCTAGCGGATTGCAGGACAAGGGACATTTGTATTTTGCTTTTTGTTTAATTTTTAGTTATGATTTCTTCGGGGGGAGGTCCCGCTCTCGGGAGCGAGATCCGGGATCTTAACCTCTCGCACCTCCTGAGTCTGTCGTCGGTGGAGGTTGGCTGGCTGACGAATTCTAAAAAGGACGAAACCGTCTGTCCCAGTCTCTTTGCGGTGACAACTCCTTTGTTGTAGCGTTGTGCCTTCTATTCGTTTGTTTGCCAATTCTTTAAATTTTCAGGCACGTTAAATCTCTTTTCGTTTTTAACAAATAAAAGTAGTATTTAATTTTAACAAAATCCGTCCACTCGTTTTAGCGTGGGATGAAAGATGGAGACAAAAATTAACGTGTTCATGTTCTTAAGATGGACAATAAACAATGCACTGAAGTTTATGAAAATCCGTCCAGCAGTTTTAGAGTGATGAGCGTACAATTAGACTAATGAAGAAGAAAGATTAATTAAACATAGAGACTATAATGTGCATTTTGCATATATATTAATAATTAAAAGTTAAAACAATGCGACGTTTCAAAGTTTCAGTAATCGAACTTTTTCGTCAGACATAGAAGACAAAAATGAATTTAAAAAATGTTGGAGACGGAACTGTCCGTCTATGTTTAATTAGTTTTTATCTGCACATTAAAAAAGCTTAATTAAAGAAGAAAGATGTTCCAGTGTAATAGTACGATTACGCATGCTCAAGTCAACAACTTTAAGTGTTGTTTACGTCATAAATTCATTGAAGAGTCTTTTCTCCTTTTCGTTTTAGTTTTCTTGACTTTCCCTGGTTCTATAAGTTCACTTCGTCTCACTTTATTTTTCTTTTCTTTTTTGTTTTTTTGTTAAGGCTTCTAGAATTCTCTTCTCTTATTCGAGACGAATTGGTTGAAATTTCTCGACGCTTCAGTGCAAATCTCTTTCATTTAAGACCAAAGCATTTTAAAAAAAGGAATGAATAGAAAAAAACGTCATGTGATGAAAGCATGTTTTGGAAGAAGTGAAGAAAGATGAGGAGGGGGAACTTAACTTCAACAAAAGAAAACGTCTCTGGGGCTGTCGTTGGGCCCTAATTGACGACCGATTACCAACGAAGTTTGCGAGTCCGGGTCTTCTTTACAAGAGCGACGACGGATACGGCGTCTTCCGTGAAATCAGTTCGCACGCTGTTGGCGATCGTTGCCAGATGGAAGAAGTTCTTCTTATCGCTTGACATCCGTCCTCTGCCTTGTATCCAATTAATGTTCAGACTCTGGCGACAAAACAGCAACTTTTGTTGCTTCCGTATACGATACAGCTCATTACAGAGGCGACTGCGAAAGCCAAGAAAAAAAAAAAAAAGACAAGACTGAAAATAGTGCAGAAGATGTATTGGTCCTCGCTTACAACATGGTTGATATCGGGTTTCTTTGGATCCTGTCTGATTGGAATTTGATATCAGGATTTGGAGTTGATCTGAAGCAATTTAGGCATTCCTGACACAGAATAACGATCCACAATATACAAACTTTTATAAATACAACGTAGCCTTGTTACAAATAAGAACTAGGTATTCGCTGAGTTGCCCATCGTGGAAAGGGATTGAGGGGCCAATTTTGAGGATTGGAAGTGAAGGGATGAGGTAAAAATAATCATGCTACTACATTAAACAAGCATTGTTATAAATTTTAAAGAAATCAGCATTTTAGCGAGAGATTTCTGTAGCCAATTTTGAGGAATGTTAGGGTTAGAAAGTAAATCAGTGTTTATGTTTTAAGCTCCTCAATCCCTAAATAAGCAACGTAACAAATTTTATTGAAATCCGTCCAACCGTTTTAGCGTGTTGCGCATCGAAATAGATGAAAAATGTTCAAGTAGAATATGATTTTATTATCAACACGCCGAAAGATGAAACTCCCAGAATGCAAAGCAGATTATAGATTGTCCTGTCCTGGCCGACCGCTAACATTGAAACAGAAGAGAAGCGATCTCTTCTCTTTCAATTTTAGCGTTCGGCCAGGAAAGGACAATCTATAATCTACTTTGCATTCTGGGAGTTTCATCTTTCGGCGTGTTGATAGTATATGCCTGTAAGTAAATGAGCAAACTTTTTTTATATAACTTGTTACGATTTAATTTTCGTGGAGTCAATTGACAAGTTTTCCAGATAATCCGAAAAGTTTTCGGTTCTCTTCGAAATCATGAAATGTGGATACTGACTTTCGAATTAGTAAATTTTGAGTTTTGATTAATATCAACTAATCTTAATCCCAATTAAAAGTCAAAGAAAAATGTCAATTTTTTGAAGTTTTTTCCGGAAACTCGATTGCCGATCGTGAATTCGTTAAACCTTACAACAGTTTAGACTTAACTTTAAATCAATGCTTCACAGAATCCTTTGATTTTTATTTTAATCTGATGGAGAGGAGAAAAAAGATATATATAAATATAAAGTACACTAATATAACGTATAAATATAAAGTTATTCCCAATAATATTTTACTAGCGAACTGTAATAAATAAATTTGATGTCAAAACATGCTTCTTCGTTCATTTCAATTTCCATCTCAGAATTGGAATTGTGGGAAAACGAATTCGACTGTTATCACCATTAAGAATAAAATTTTATTGATTTTTTTTTTTTTAATAAATCACTGTTTTACAAATATTTTTATAACAATTTTAATTCGAATTTAATAACTCTCATAAGCCTCGATAGCGCAGAATGGGGCATTGTGAGTTTCTTCAGAATGAAGATGAACATGAATAAATTTATCTGTTCTTGCTTTGCGATGATCATGGATTAGATCTTCAAATTGATGGCTGTAGTACTTTTGCTTTTCTTCATAAATTAGTGACATTCAACTTTTGATTGTTTATGTTGTACATCCATAGTGATTATTATTGAAAATGATTTAATATCATCGCCTTTAAAGATTGTAAAACCTTTATTGTAAGTTTACTACTGTATTTTTATAAGATTATGACTTTACGATCAGCTATTCATCCTATAGCGAGGACTGAGCGTCCAGGGTTGGAGGAGCAATTTTTGAGGACTTGGGAAGAGGCGGAATAAGTGAATAAGACCGGAATAAATGCGCTCATCTTCTTCTTCTTAATGCATAAAAATGAATATTTTTTGGTTTGTTTGTCCCGTATGCGTTCCCATACCATTCCTCAGATTGCGATGAAACTTTAGTAAGTTGTTGTGCGCACGCCCGCGAAGGTTTCTCAATTTTTTTTTTCTTTTTTTCTTTTTTTTTTTTTTTTTTTTTAATGAAAAAAATCAGACCTATTTAGGTGTACTTATTACCTGTACACCTGTAATGTAATATAAGTTCTGAGAGTTTAATCTAAAGGATCATTTTCTACCCAAAAAGAAAAACGAAACAAAACAAAAGAAAAAAAAAAGAAATATGATTAATAACTAGATTTTGTAATGAATTTTATATTTTTATCTATATCGTCGACAATTAATTTTTTTTTTTATATCTCCAATTTTTTGGTTATTGTAATTATCCCAGTTAAGTTGATGAAAAAGTTTATATATAATATTACCATTTAAACGGTACCCAAATTTTTTTTATTTTTTTATTATTTATTGAACTGAGCCAATTGTTTCTAGTAATATTGTTTTTATTATAATTTTTTTCATTTTTTATTTTAAAGAATTTTTTGAGAATTATCTTATAAATAAATTTCTCTTCAATAAATTAATATTTTGAATTTTTTCCTTATTTCATTCCTTTCAACTATACTTTTTTTATTAAAATTATAAAAGATATTAGTAGAACATTTTACAATATCTGGTGCGCAGATATAGTAGCGAGTAAAGCGAGCAGGAAAAGCTGTTCCCCCAATATGTGTCTCCTCTGGAAAATCTCCTCTCTAAATTCCATCAGCTTTCAACCCATTGCATTTCAGTTATCCAATTTTAACTCTTCGTCAAACAAAAAAAAAAAAAAATCGATTTTAATCAACTTTTTTATAGCTCGTGTTTCATAAAATATTCGATGATGCATTTATTAAACATTTAAATTTTTGAAAGCATTTTACCGAAGGAGTTTAAGCAATATTAAATCAATACAACTCCCTAGATAAACCGTTTGAAAAACAGCTTAAATCTAATAAAAAAACAAAAAACTTTGAATAATATTTTTGTAATTTCAACTTTTCTTAACTTATTTTCCTAAGAGAAGGCAGAAATAAAAGATCATCACTGGTGTTCATGAGTATGTCTTTGCCTCTAAATAACTCTGAATAAATGAACAGATCTTGAATTTTGTTATGAACTGTCATGACTTACAAGAACGCTCGTGTGTGTTCCTGCCTTTGCTTGTTTGTCTGTGTGTGTGTGTATTGGTATGTGAAAGTCTGAATCATAACATTCTTGATCATGGATTTTTACAGAAAAGAAACAATTTTTTGATATCCTTTATTTTGAAAAAAAATTTTCTTTGACAATTTTATTAAACATGGCAAAATTAAAGTTCAAAGGTGATTTTTTTTTTTTTTGGTTTTTACTGAAATAGATAAAAAAACTTTACAACATCGTGTGATTGGTAAATAAAGAAACAATGTAATTGGTTAATTAAGAAAACATCTGATTGGCTTCAGCTAAGGCGATCGGATTCCAAATTTTAATAGATAATTAATAAATATTTTTTCTTGATAAATAGTGTTCCCTCTGCCCCATAATAATAAAGCTGAACAATATGTATTATTTTAATATGGTAACGAAGACTAGATAAAATAGTTTTAATCGGAACAATAATTGTATGTGAATTAACATTTATTAAAAAGCACTTATATCGGCTCCTTTTGTGGAAGGACATTCCGATTTGTAAACCAAAAAAAAAAAAACCCTGATATACATTTCAAAATTTAATTTTTTTTTAGTATAAACTTTACTAAACGGTTGCCCCTCACTCTGCTTCGGAAGCCTCGCTTTTGGAACGGAAAACAATATTTGCTCACAAAAACGAATTGCATCAAGTAAACTAAAACCCAAAACTTAAAACTTAAGTTTAAATACTTAACTGTCGGAAATTTATTGCCTGACAACGCGCATGCGAAATTCCATTGTTGCGGACAGCATCGACCATGCAACAATACTCTGTGGGCAGACAACTCGCGTGCAAATTTTTGTGGAATTCAGTTGTTGACTAACGTACGCACACGATTTATTTTAATAATAGATATCGGGTGTCCAGAAATAATGTATATTTAATTCAAAGTTGAATAACTTTAACAATTTAAATCTTATACGATTGAAATTGGCTACACATTAATAGATAGATGTAATCTATAAATGTTGCAAGTTTCAAATCCTTAGGTTTTACAGCTCAAATGTAAATGTCTACCACATCTCAATCGATAAGATTTGAATTGTTGAAGTTATTAAACTTTGAATTAAGTAAAGTTTCATAAAATTTTAAATAAAATGGAGATAATAATGTATGGAAAGTTGACTTTAAGTTCTTTTAGGAAGTCGTGTTTTCGCTATCATCAGCTACTTCAACACAAAAAGGGAAAAAACGAAGAAGAACGTAACGGACTTGTAAGGAAAAAAATATCTTCACAAAAAAGAAGGGAAGCCATTAAGGATGAGTTGAAGAAAAAGACCAAAATAAAATCAAATATTCATCAGCAAGAAGAAAGACCTGAGAGCAAACACTAGAGACACGTTGCAAGTTTAAACGATCATCGCTATTTTATTCCCTTTCGGTGAATGGAATCTAAGGAATCTTTTCTTGAGCAAAAGAGAACAAGTGCTTCGTGCACCAATTACCCCAAACTTAATAGAAAGAATTCAAACAGACTCGACAGAGTTATATTCGCTATTCTAGAAATTTCCAAAGGGTCCACAGACAAAGAAAGGTAGGAATTCCAATGACAGATTGTAAGGTTACTGTCCTTAGTTTTTTTATTATTGTTATTATAATCTTTAACATTTTTATCTTAGCTTATTCTCCTTTTTTCTTATTTCTTAAGATCTTCTGAACTAGTGAATGAATCTTCCTGAAAGTTTGCGTGCATGTTTATGATCAGAGATGATCTATCAGTTGAATTTTAAAACTTCTTCGTGTGGATCAATGTGGAAAAATTTCCGCAAAAATTTAATTTTCTCAAAATGTTCAACATTTTTTTATCGTCAGATTTTTCTGATAATATTGTTGTTTGCCTTTCAATGACTTAATCCAAAATAATTAATCCTCATTGCAGCTCAATCCCTTTAAATTCGCACGATGTGATTAAACTAATCGGATTTAAGATTTGCAGACTTAATTAGTTTTTTAGCATAAGAAAAATTTGATGGTAAACTGTGGGTTTCAGTAATGAAGTAATTTTCTTGGGCCTGCATGCGGCTGATGCATCCGAATCTGGGTTCGAATCCCCAGCGTGGTCTTGGAAGTTTTCTTCTTTCTTTTATACGTATTACTCTTTCTTTCAACGACTTGTTGTCAATTTCATGTCTTGTAACTGGCGCAGCTTAGCCTCTGTTGCATTTGTACCCATTAAAAATTCGCGCACTGAAATATTGGGCGCGCTCAAAGAAACAAACAAACAAATAAACAAACTTTTGTATAGTTTTCACAACTTAAATAAAAAAAAAATAAGATGGAAAAACGTTTAAGAATAGTAAGCTTGAAGCTGTTGCAGAACAGTTCTTTTGTATTTATCTGTAAAGGCGTTTCACCAAAGGTTAAGACTCCAACTTTTAGTGGCCGGAAGATAAAGACTCCAATAATACTAAATCAGAAAGACTAATTGAGATCGGATGATCATTTCTACACCTGCTTGCCATTAACCACTGAGTAAGAAAACCACGGGTACCCATTTGACAGAGGTCTGGGATGACCCTAAGGTCCGTCTAGAGGAATAACAACCGTGGAAACAAATCTCCGACCACCGGCCAGAAGGGAACCTCCAGTACGCAGTCCAGCATCTAAACCACTGGGCTAACGGATCCAGTGTAATTATCTTTTACTATGTAAATATTGACACTGAGAAGTGACGTTGAGAAAAATAATATATAAAATTAGTTAATATAAAAATAATACGACTTTCATTTTTAAAGGGTGTGATTATTAGGCAACAGAACAAATGATTAGCATTTCAGCGTCATAAGTTACGCGTAGCGTGTTTATGCAAATCAGATCGCGCAATATCATACATCGTAAACCGGCCGTGATTCTGTTGTTTGCGTCGTTAGGTCGGCTTGTCAGTGCTTGGTCAGCAGAGGGTAAGGATGTCGTGTAAAACAGCCGTACGACCGAGTTCGACAGAGTTCGCATGATCGGCATGAGAGACTCACTGCTTCTTTCTGGGAGATTGCTCAGTCTTGTGAGATGTAGCGAATCCGTCGTGGAAAGTGTGTACAGGGTGTACGAAGATGGTACGAAGAAGGGCGTAAGAGAAGTTTCTGGTGACGGCGTACTCAAACAACGCCGAGGGACAACAATAACCTCATGAAGTCTTTGCGAGACTGTTCTGTAATATCAACATTGAAGCAGCAATGGCAAACTGTGGCGTTTTCTGCCATGTCAGCTATAACTGCACGGCGATGGTTATTACAGTTCGTACTGCAGGCTTGCCAGCCCCTCAGACTACCTGTGACACCTGAGCAACGGAGCTGCCAGGCTGCAATGGTGCATCGAACGAAAGGAATGGCGTCACGAATGGCACAATATCGTGTTTTGTTACGAATCGCTCTTGTGTTTAGGCCAAAATGATGGCCGCATCCTTGTCCACATACAATAAGGGGAGGCATCGTGAAGAGTATATCCGCAGTAGACATACCGCAGCAACACGAGGCATTATGGCCAGGGATGTTATCGGCTACGAAAGCAGATCAACTCTCACTTGGAGTTCATATCATCAACGAGTGCCCACTACGTCAATTACATTCCGGCTGTTGCTCTTCCGTACCTGCAGGACATCACAGGGCTCGTATTTCATCAGGAGAATGGCACACCACACGTTGCAGCAATGACTCGTGCCTTCTTCAGGGATAATAACGTTCCACTTCTGCCGTGGCCGACTAGATCGCCGGATTTATCACCTACAGAAAATCTCTGGGACAAGCTCTTAACAACAGGTGCAGCAGTAAAACCGTCCGCCAGCAACTTTTGATGAACTTTGGACATAGATCAATACGGCCCGCAAGGATATTCCACAAGCCAAGAATGAAACATTGAATGAAACATTGTTTCATTCGATGCTTCGGCGCGTACAGCAGGTGATAAAAGCTAGAGTTTATTACCTATATCGACGTACATGGTACGTACGACCCCGAGCTGTTAATCCTTTATTCTATATTGTCTAATAAACTTATCCTGTAAAAATCAAAGTCATAGCTCGACTCCTTTTAGGTATTCTGTGTTTTATAATAGTAGTGTATGTAAAACTGAAGGTCATGGGTTGGCGTTAGGCCTTTCAGGTCATGGTAGACAACTTTTGACCCACCATTCAAATGTTAGGCTAGCCCCACCCCCCGAAATAAAACCCTATAGTAGTGTTGCCAGTATTTGAAGATGATATGGCAAATACACATGAAAGCTTGGCCAAAATTGGCCAAACACAAAAATTGGACTTTAAAATCTCCAGATTTCGTCGATTTTCCAAAATTCAGTAATTCAACCAAAAAAAAAAAAACTCTCACCACTTCTTGAAACAAAAACAAAAAGGTCTTATCAACCAAAAGGCATCGTATTCCCTTCATTCTCAAAGTCACTAATACATTATCATGTGAATTAGTATAAAAAAATCCCTCCGATTACAAACTGAAAAACCTCTCAGTCATAAACCTTACCACTATAAATAAGTGTTTTGGAATTGCACTATTCGTTGATAATTAAGTAAATAATGCATATTTCCTCAAAAAGGCCCAAAAATGGCCAAAATTCTAAATATGACCAAAACAGAAAACTCTAGCTAAATTAAAAGTAAATCCAAATTTTGAAAAGACCAAAATTATTAAATTTGCGTATAGAAAGGCAATTGACAACCCTTTATATTCATAAACTTTATGCCAATATTCATAAACTTTATACAAAGTAAATTCTTTATAAACTTTATACAAGTTTAATTGAAAATCTAATTAAGTTTTGCAGTCCTCGTAGTTGGGTTAGAAAAACGGAATATCATTGTCCATTGAAATCCCAGCTGGAACATCCAGTGTCACGTTAAGAATGTGGTGTTGAAGAGTTTGATGGCTGGAAGGAGGTGCAGGGGTTTCCTAATTGGTTTGGTCCATTAAGAAGGGTGGGTCATCAAACCTGTAACGAGAACGGGTGCAATGATTGACGGGAAGCGATTCAATCAGCCACTCGATCGGTCTGAACGATTACAGGGGCTTTAGCAGGAGCTGAAGATAGGTGATCGCCCACGCCGATAGAAAGACTCTCCTGAAATTCAATCTATCCAAGAAGTTGGGACAAACAGCTCAGAGTACATCTCTACGACGTTAAATTAAATTGAAAATAGATGGATCAGATTTAGAGGCAATTTTCTTGCTCAGATATTCTTTAATATAATATACAAGTACCTGGAAAAAGGAGTTTCACATACATTCATTTTTTTAAGATATAAAGTTTTTTTCAGTTTAAAATTTATGATTAAAATTATTAGTTATATGTGATTCAAGTTGAGAAGCACAGAAATCATTACTTCTAATGAACTCGAGGATTATTCACGTACTAGCCGGCTACCGTCGATTCGCTCCGGAAGCCTTGCTTTAGGTATTTGAAATTACATCTAGTAAAGTAAAAAACTAAATTAAAGTTTAAATTTTAGACAATATATGCAGTACAATAGTAAAATCCAACGTATGAATCGTATCGTATATTTTTTCAGATCTGTGGCGCGATTTAAAACTGAAAGGGCGGCATCTATCGTTTTGGTTATGTTTTAAATGCACTCATTGGTAACTGCGCTAGCACCATCTATGGACAGTTTTGGAGAGTTTTTCAATCATCCCACGCGAACTCCTTGATCGACAGGGATGAAAAGTAGTCTACGTCGTTCTCAGTGTCTTACACTATCTGCATGCAAAATTTCATTCCAGTCCGTTGAGGCATGAAAGAATGACAAACAAACAAATAAACTTACAATTTCAAATAATAGTAGTTAGGATTAAAATTTTTTTTCTCTATAAATCAAAGAAGTACTGCCATTCTACGTAGATTGATGTGACTATTTCAAATAGAAAAATAGTGTTGCCAATACTGGAGATTCCCCTCCACATATTAAGATTTTGGGATGATAAGGTAGGGCAGAGGGAAATCTTGAGTGTAAAATTTGTAGAAGAAATGAGTAAACAAAAGACTGCACAACGCTACAATAAAGGATTCGCACCCTGAGTTGTCACCCGGGAAAGACTGGAATGAACCGTTTCGTCCTTTTTAGGACTCATCAGCCAGCCAAACTCCACCGATGATAGATTCAGAAGGTGCGAGAGGTTAGTATCCCGGGTCTCGATCCCAAGAACGGGACCTCCCCCCGAAGAAATCCTAACCAAAAATTAACAAAAATAAAAAATGCAAATGTTCACTGGCCTGCAACTCGCTAGGCTCAAAGGGAATTTAATAAAGGCATTTAAAGAGAACTAAGCCATATATTCATAAATGAAAAAACAGATTTAACGTGCCAGATGATTCAAAGAAATGAGTAAACAAATGAAGGCACAACGCTACAAGAAAGGATTCGTACCCTGATTTGTCACCAGGAAGAGACTGGGACGGACCGTTTCGTTCTTTTTAGGAGTCATCAGGCAGCCAAACTCCACCGATGAGAGAACGTGCGAGAGGTTAGTATCCCGGATCTCGCTCCCGGGATACTACCCCACCCCCCAATGAAATCCTAACCAAAAATTATCAAAATTTAAAAAAATACAAATGTTCCCTGACCTGCAACTTTCTAGGCTCAAAGGGAATTTAATAAAGGCATTTAAAAAGAATTCGCACCTTCTGAGTCTGTCATCGGTGGAGTTTGGCTGGCTGATGAGTCCTAAAAAGGACGAAACGGTTCGTCCCAGTCTCTTCCCGGTGACAACTCAGGATACGAATCCTTTCTTGTAGCGTTGTGCCTTCGTTTGTTTACTCATTTCTTTGAATCATCAGGCACGTTAAATCTCTTTATTTCATTTGTAATTCGGTGTTGTTGTTTTCTTTTTTTCACGGTCATATCCAGAGGTTTTGCATATTTAAAGATTTGTGATTTATACAAAACAGGAAGAGACTTGAAGATTAAGCGTAAATCTGAAGTATTTGGGCAGGTGGTAAATACTTTTTTTTGGGGGTGTTCGGATGAGAAGTGATGAGAGCATGTTTTGTTTTGGTTGAATGCTGAATTTCCTAAAACTTGGAGGTTTTCAGATGAATTTCAATTTTTTTTTTAAGAGCTCGAAGTGCAATTACAGGTTTTGAGTTAGGAACAATTTTTTTATCAATCATTTTCACTGCAGAAAAAGAATTTCCAAGTTTTTTTTTTCAAATCCTTCAATAGAAAATTCTCCTTTTCTCGTCGAATCCAGGAAAACCTTTAATTTATTACACTCAATTAACTTACCGATTTTTCATTCCTCGGAAACAGTTTAAAAGATACTTTTCCATTATCTGAACGCCACATTGAAATTCCTTCTATAGAACAGCAATGTAAAGGCAACAGAATCGTTAAAATATTTGGAGGCTGTCAGTTGAGTGCCATTTGAAGCTATTTTCTTTCCAATTCAAATATTTTTGAAATTATATTGTCCTTATAGGCTCTTATAATGAATGAATTTCAGTGTTCAATTTCAAAAGGAATTTTAATTTCAATGTTATAATGAAGAAATTTTCCGGATAATGAACAAGACTTTTAGAATTGATGTTCCTCATTCACGATTATTTTGTCCCGCTGCATGTTCTGCCCAATTCTTAGTTTCTTTCTTAATTACCAAACGTAAATGCCTTCAGATGTAAAAGCTATACACAAATACGTAAAGAAGTATAAATAAGTATATGTAAAAAGGATGTTGGAACTGAAGCGATCTGCAGTAAAATGACGAAGTTTAAATTAGCAATGGCTTCCTTTCGCCCGCCTTAATCTCAAATAAAGAAAATTGGTGCCCATTTGGCAAAGATTGGATGCAGCTTAAGGTTCGTCTAAAAAACAAAAGGAATAAAAAAAAAAAAACCCAACCAACAAAAAAATCCAACTTAGTTTAAAAAAAAAAGGAAGAAAATAGGCTTTATGTTCTTTCAGGGACTTGTTTGGAAACAAAAACAAAAAAGTACTAGAAAAGTGAAACAGTTAAAAAGTATATTTATTCTACACTTTTATAATCCTTTTGTTTTATTTTTTGCAGACTTTAAAAAACTTTTTAGCTTTAAAAATATGTTGTCTATTATTTTGAATTTTTGATCAAAGCTTTTTTTTTACTTCCATTTAGACTTAGGTCCGAGATCAAATTTAAAAAGTTCCTTTCATGGCTCGTTTACTAATGGATTAACATTAACTGTCACTTCTGAATTGGCGCCATTAAACCATCAGCACTTTTAATTTATGGCCATTTTATAACTGGAGGCAACTACACGGTTTTTTCCTCTATACTTAATTTAGGTTCTAACACTCAATGATTTACGATAGAGATGAAGTAGAGCATGGAGTGCTAAACTGAAGCACAAATCCAGGTCTAATCTGAGCTTTCAAGTCATATCTCGGTGGGCACTTAGATCTGGATATGTATTTTTTATTCTGGAAAACTTGAATCTAGTGGATATACTCCAAAGCATATTTACATTTCATCATTTTTATCTAGAAAATTGTGGACTATTTTCTAAAATTTGTCTTAAGTTACGTAAAGTTAAGTGATAAACATTAAAAGAACAACTAACAAAGTCACATCAAAGCTGACGACTTATCACAGAATGTTGGAAGTGTTCTTCCGCTTTCGTGAAGTAATGGAAACAAAGATATAACTAGACTGTATTAAACTTTCGTTGGGAGAAACTGTATTAAACGTTCCTCCTGTTCTTGCATGATTGCTCATTTGTAACATTGTACCATACATATATAGTTTCTTCAGATTGAATGACTGCGGACAAGAAATCTCTTTCATCTTCCTCAACAGAATTGTTATCATACTTCAGTTGCGGAAGAAAAAAGAGATTCTTGTCCTCAATTATTCAACCTGAAGAAGTTTTTCTGTTAAAGAAAATGAAATATCGTTGTTGTTATGAAAGAAGACATTTTAGAAGTATTGTGTATCTCATGCTTAAAGTAATAGATGATTTGTTCTATAACGACAATCCTCAGAGACGAAGTACTTGTACTTTCTGCATTATGATCTGATCACTCATCGTTGATGGCAAACCTATTCTAAAATAAAAATAACATAAAATTCAAAGCGAACTCCTAAGATATTTATGAGGAATTTATTTTTCATAAATAATACTTTTAACATGAAATAAGAAAGTGGAAAATTCCTTCCTTCATCAGAACATGGAACAGTTGATCAACGTCCGGAGCAACTTCCTCACAGCAATGATACCTAGTATAAGGCAGGAGTTGACAACTTTTTCCGGACAGGAACCAGAGATAAGACAGTGAGTGGATCACATCATCTAAATTTCAAAATTAAATCAGGAATAATAAAACATGATGATTGATCAATAATGTTCATTGTATTTCATCAATATTTCTGTTGTGAAATCAGAAATGATGTAAATTAATGTAAGGTTCGATACTGTTTGAATCGCGTCAAAGTCTAAAGATTAGGCGATCAACTCCAATTAATATTAATAATTTAAAAGCTCGCAGACATTCATCTATCTATCTATTTATCTATTTACATATAATATATATATATATATATATAAAAATGCAATGTTCAAAACTATTTATTTCCTTAAAACTTAAAAACTACTTAAAAATTTCCTTAAAAACTTAAATCAATGTGAATGCGGTTTCATCCATTTGATAAGAGGTGTTCAGAGATGGTTTATACCTCACATAGCATCATTTCAGGTGTTCAAACAGCAAAGGAAAAAAAAAATCAAGAGCTCACGGGAATTGTACAAGTACTAGCTAGACAAAAGTGCTTATGAAAACCGAAAACGAAACTAATTTCGCTGCATCTTTTCATTATTGCATTTAACAATTAAAATTTTCGCTTATAACTTTTGAACCATTCAATTAATTTTAATACGGTTTCCTGAGTTTTATAGAGTGTTAAATTGTGCTGCTTTAAAAATATAAATCATCTCTTACGGTACTGAAATTCTTTTCCTAGCGCCAACGAAATACTCAAGACGAACGTTTTTTGAAGTTTTATTTATTTGGCGACATTTTTTTAGAATATTTTAGTACTCAAAGTTTATTATTTTATGTAATATCATACACTCTAAGTAAAAATAATTATTAGTCAACTTTTTACGTTTAAATAATTGTTAATTAATTAGTTGCGTGTAAATATTTGTGAACTAAATAGTTAACTGTTACGTGTAAATAACAATAATACCATCTATCGTTGATAGGTTTTCCTTCTTTCTAAGCCTTTACCTTAATTTCATTTGAATTGTAGTCAAATATTTTAAATATATAAGCACAGAAACGATGTTTGTATGTTTGTTGATATTTCTTTATTTGCTACGCACCGAGCAACGCCGTGTCACTACACAGAAAAACAGAATTACATCATTTCATAACAGAACGTTCATTTCTTCCATCTACCTTCATAACAAATGCAATACAGTAAAACCCCGTTATTACGCTCGTCAAGGGACCATGACCTACAAGCGTAATAAGCGGGAAAGTGCTATAGACGGGAAATGATTTATGAGATGGGGAAAGATTTGCTCACTATTTTACAGGAAACATACATGATTCTGCAATATATATAGTGCAAATATGAGCTTATTTCCTATTAAAAAGATCTTTGATTGTGGTTTACCGTGTGTGTGTGTGCTCCTGTTATGAATTATGACATTTTCAATGGGGTTCAGGTAACTATTAAGGTCAGTTGATACATCGCTAGGAGCAATTTCGGAGCAGATTTAGTGCACACTTTACTTTTTTACGTTTGCAACAACCCTTCGCTGCATCGGTAATTGCATCCCTATTTTTCATTATTGTTCTTAGGCTGGACGAGGGAATTCCTAGATATTCTGCGAAATCCTTCTGACTTCTGTAGAATTCTCATCATACTTACGGATTTTATAAGCCTTCCTGGGGAAAGTAGGCCAAAAAGAAACATAATTATCAAACTATAATCAAGAACTACATTAAAAAGTTAACTTATTGAAGTAGTTTGCTAACAGATTCCTATATTTGAATATTACTTCATTATAAATATCGGAATATTGCATCAAGTTCATTTTATTTTTCCATCTGTTAATCCGCAACAAGCAGAACTTCATTAACGGATGCATCATAAACATAGTTCAATCTGACCCGAATGCAATTGGATTTAGATGTATATTGGCAATCGATTTTAATTTCCAAATGTCACCAGCACGATGACACAACTATATCCAGTAGATAATCAATAATCGCACACGCCGACAGAAACGCCGTCTTGATAACTTAATCCTACCTCCCGGGTCGCAATTTTGATAAAGATAGAACCTCGTTGCCCACCCAGCGTCGCAGGAGCCTCTCCCTCCCTCCCTCCCTCCTTTTGGCAATAACTCAACGCAACGGACTCTGGGAATGTTTTCCCAATAGCCTACCATTATCGCGTAGTTTATTCGGTTCCCGTTGCAATCTACGTCTCCGAATTCCTCGAGTTCCTTTTTTCGTCGCGAGGACGAAAACACCTGCCCCCAGTGAGAACGTTTGAAACCCGTGTCTTTTACACCTGGCGCTGTTTCAAGAGGGTAGAGGAACTGGCGGCACAAGCAGTCATTGTCAGAATTCTTCATTTGGACTCCTAGAAACTACATATTTCGGGTTCCTTAAGATTACAAATCTTAATTCAAGTATCCTTATTTTAAATATATTGCTTTTTTTTTAGCCTTTTATTTTAGAAAGAAGTAAGAGATTTTAAGACCAATCTTTCTGTGTGTCTGTATGTTCAATAGCATCTGTTGAGCTGATCTTCTTGAAACCTGACTTGAATATTCCGAAACTAGAAGCTCCTTTAAGAACTTTATTTCAGTTTCTTTATTTTCTTCTTGTTTTTCTAGGAAAGGGAGGCTCTTGGAGTTAGCCAATCTACATGTTTGGTTTCCTAGGAAGTTTTGAACTTTCGGTTAGATCTTCTTGAAACTTAGCGAGCATATTTAAGAACAAGAGACGAATGTAACTTTTAAATTTGATTTTTTTTTTTAAATTTTAATAAATTTTATAAAAACCTAAGGGATTTTTTTTTTATCTTTTCATGGTAATTTTCTTGACAAGGGCAGACACAAAAACTAAAAAAATAATTTTTGTGTCTGTCCTTGTCAAGAAATTACCATGAGAAGGTTAAAAAAAAATCCGTTAGAAACCAAACAAAGCTGTGTCGCTAAGGAGATTTAGTCATTTAAGTAATCCATTAATTTGCGCTCGATTGACATGATAAAACATTAGTCGATTTTAAGCAACTTTAATGCGGATTTAATTTTTTTTTTTCTTTCAGAAAATGGACAATTTATTATCAGAAGATATTATAACTTGAAAATAAATTGGAGACTGATACGATTTACAAAAATAAATGAATGAATAAATAAATAAATAAATAAATAAATAAATAAAACAGAATTGTGAGGAAAGTAGACTTGAAATCCTTTCCAGTCTTAAGATCAAATTTTTCGCAGTTATTTTCCCTGTTAAAAGAATTATCTTTGTAGCTTTGACTCTAGTGGAAATCAGTTTCCAAGTTCCAGAACTAATGTCAATTCTTCCATTAAATGGTTTAACAATGCATGGTAATTGTTCAATTGCTTGAATCACAAATCACTCAATTATTCAAATTCCGATAATCATTGTAATTGTCTGAAATCAGTCAATTATCTCTCTATTTTAATAATACAATTTTAACTAAAACTTACTATTTGAGTGAACTTAATATCATTATTGTTAAAATTAAATTTTCATTAATATCACATATGATGGAAAACCTAATTGTGATTTAATTAATTTACTGAAATTTAATTAAGAAGAAAACTGAACACAAACTATTTATATTATTAAATTATATCCAAATTGATAACACGATAATTGTAAAATACAATAAATCATTTAATAAAAGCAAACTTTATCTATACTGAGCCATTTTTATTTGTTATTAATTTTAAAAAAATTAAAATTAAAAACTTTCTCTGTAATAGATATCGAGAAATACTAGTAATAAATAATTAGATATAGATGTTCGAGATGTTATTATTTGGATGAAGGGTAAATGTAAAGTAGAAAGTTTCTATAATGGCAATGATATTAAAATGATTAAATTTTAAGTTAATTTAACAAATTCCTTTATTGATTACTATTAAAGGTAACCGATTTGAAATAAAATTAATTAAATAAAGTATTAAACTACAGTGTTTAATATGGGTCAAGTAGCCTAGTGGTTGCGGACTGAATGATCTGGGATTTCCCCACTGTTCATACTACCTAACGGACCCTAGGGCTCATCCAGCCCTCTGTCAAATGGGTAATCGAGTTTCTTACTCGAGAGTTAAAGGCGGGAGGACACACGGAATGACCATCTGACCTCAACTAGTCCTCTTGCTCGAGGATCCTTGGAGCCTAAACCATTCGCGCACATTAGCTTTTTCAGTATTTAGTACAGTTTTTAAAAATTATTAATTAACATATAATTAAGTTAAAAGTTAAAGTATTCTACCTAAGTGGCCCTTGGGGTCGCGGATGGTAAGGCTCCCGGCGTTCCGTGACCAACGAGATTAAGTTGAGGTCGGGTGGTCAGTCCAACGCCCGCACGCGTTTAAACTCTGGGAAAGAACCCGGTATCCATTCAACAGAGGGTTGGGAAGACCCTAGGACCCGTTTGGAGGAGAATGGAGCGTTGAAAAATCGCGCCCTCCGTCCAGGCCGGAGATCGAATCACCTTCAACTCGCAGCCAAGCGCACTTATCCACTAAGCCCACAATATATAATTAAATAACTTATTAAAAGTAGATATCTAAAAAATAATGAGAAACTAAGGTTGTTAGCTGATCAGAATTAAAAAAATAAAAATAAAATTAAAAATATCCGCCCTTAGTCTCACCATCTAAGTAAGGAAGTTGGCACAAGTCAGAGTTGTTCATTTTGAGAGTGTCATGAATACTGGTGCATTTTTTTTTATTTCTACTCCCTGATTTCTAATGTTTTAATGAAAGTATGGCCTTTCGTTGTGTTTTTCTATTGGTATGGGTTTTGTCTTCTAGAAATTCCCGCAACCACCTTCCTTTAAAGATTTGACCATCTGTCAGTACAGACTAGATTTTTGGATTTGTCATGGCCTCCATAACGCTATGTTAAAGTTATAACATCTCATTGTGAATCGCTCTGTTTCATATATAGGCATTTTTATTAACAGATCTATTTTACATAAACTATATAAATATCAATAAACCTACTCAACAATATTTTCCTTTCCTTTAGTTAATATTTAAATACTTTCAATTTTTCTGTTTATATATAAAAAAGTGCAAATAGAGATTATAATAAACTGAATTGTTTATAATTGAACATAACTATAATGGAAACAGGACTTAAAAATAATACTCCGTATAATATTTTAGATAAAATTATTTAATCCATAGGTGCACTAATATATTTTTATATGTAACATGAAATCTTACTTAAAGAGAACAATATGAGAAAAAGAAACAAAATGAAATCTTACTTGTTTCCTATATTTGCTGTACATGTTCACAGATTTTTTTGATACAAAATTTTCATAAAAACAATAATGGATTATACGATTTCTAATAAAATAATACAATGCTAATATTAAATATGATATACACTGTTAAAACAACAACATTATACATTAAATATTCTTTGATAATTTTAATAAAAAAAATGTCAATAATCACACTATATATTTGATTAGAAAAATACAAAAATATTAGGTAAAAATTATAATAGAATAAATTTAAAAAACTAAAGAAGGTTTAATTAAAAAAAATCAACAATACAAAAAATTCCAGAAGTCAGTAGTTTTCTTGACATTCTTGCAAATGCGCGAAACATCTAAGATTTTAGGCTATGTATAGAAATATATTAGTACACCTACGGATTAAATAATTTTTCCTCAAAAAATACTAAAACCTTGAGTTTCTTCAAACGTTAAATATGATTTGTGTTGATTAAAACACAACAATTTCTGAATAATATAGATATAATTATATATATATTTTATTACAGATATAGATAATAATAAAATTAATATTTTTATGCAATATAAGTAATAAGTAAAAGTAATTTTAATTTTTCAGATATGTAATAGCAATCAAGTAAAATATTGGTACATTGTCGTTCGGAGTTAGTTTCATTATGTTGAAATGCTTTTTTACTTAAGGAAAAGCCATTATAATGATTAGGAAGAGTCCCTTCTTTTCAAGGGAAAATCGTGGGTGGGAGCGACGACCCACAGATGTAGCAGTGGGTGCACAGAAGCTTTTGAGTCTGTGCGCTTCCTCTTTCCGGATGCACGTGTAACACGTGTTTACCTTGCGGGAAGGCAATCAATAGAAGAAAAGTCTTTGATAGATGCCGCCACGAAACCTTATCCGTTTTCTTAAAGCTTAAAACCCCTAACTCCCAGCGTTTTTTCACCCTCTTTTTCTATTCGTTCATACTCCTTTTTTTTTTCTTGATGAATGGTTGGTTCTGATAGTTGGGACCTTCCACCGGTTGAGTTCTCGTGTAAATTATTACGAATATTTTCTTCGTGGTATGTTAATGTCTAAATACTAGGTTCAATTGTAACCAGATTGAATTCTCAGCACTCAACAAGCACCCATTTTTTACAGCAAGTTTACAAGCAGATAGAATTGCAAAACTTTTTTGTACTTCCAGAGGCAAAGAGCTATTATTTATAAACTAATGCAAAAATAGTATATATTTAATATTCGTTACAAATATCTCCCATGTATGCCTAAGGAAATACCTTATCGTAAAAAAATAAAACAAAAAATAAATAAATAAAATAAAATAGCCACCAATCCACAAACATACAAATATTGACGAAACATTGCTAGAAGACACGACTTCTATGCAGAGAGTTCTGTATAACGGTGATGAAGATTTTGTAGTATAACAGTAGGAGGAATATCTTAGACCATTATTATTATTAGACCACTAAATTTTCATAATCTGGAAACCTTACAATTGGGATGTGGGTTCTGTGAGTTTCCAATAGATCTAAATAGTCTTGTTAAACCGATGTACCTGACCTTAAACCTCTTGTTATTTTTTCTTTCGGGAATTAGCCTTAAACTCGCCGAAGAACATATCATTGACAGTTGTTTATATTAACATTGGATACATATTCTAAAAGCCCATGCATGCTCTGAAAGATCGGTTTATGTAGATCACTATTAGATACTTAAAAAGATTGTCCTTTTAAGCTTGATTGTCTTGTGTTAAATAAAAGATCTAACGGAAGAAAGATACATAAATTTAATTGTTAAATTGGATCACGCTCTCCTTAGAAGCCTAAAATTAAATAGCTGTGGCGAAGATGAACATTTAAAAGTTCATTCAAAATATTACGACTGATCTTATTAATAATTGCATATTCCAACTTTCGGATAGAACAGATTCTATCAGGCTGAAAAATAGTTCTTACTACACGGAAAGTATGTCATACAATGTATATTCAGAGTTCTTACCTGATATGGACAAGGGGAGGATTAGATGGAAGAAAAATCCCAGAAATTAGAGGCTACCATGTATGCTGCAGTTAAGTTAACAGAATGTAGAATGTAGCTGCTATCTCCAGGCGAATGTATAGGTTTTCATAGACACAAAGTCTGTAGAAGTATGAATTCAATTTAATCGAAATTCGAATGTCAGTGTATCCCGGTCCAAAACGTTTTTCTCCTATGAACTTCTGAAGTATATATCAAGATACAGACGCTTCATTGCAATGAATCGGAAATTTGTATTCCACATACATCATCCAATCATTCATGACTGGAAAAAAAAGTTGCATCCAGCAATGCCATGTGGACACAAGGCTAGTCATTTCGATGTCAGGGTTCTTGGGAGACAGACAAGCAGTGGTTAGAGTTTTGGGACAAGGGGGGTGTTTATCGAGGAAGCTCCTGAAGTCCTAATCTCCAAAGAGATCATGAATGCTGCAAAATATCCTCCATCTGACTGATCAGGTTTTGCCTGTGTGTTTTAGCAGATATTGCCTGCCCGTATTGTTCGAGAAGGTTCTATCGAGAATTAAAGTGACTTCTAGGATTTATAGAGCTGAAGATGAGCAAAATAATTAATTTTAATCAATGCAAAAACGTGTGTAAGGGTAAGTTAAATAAAAAAACAAAAAAACATTAATATTATTGTTTACGGGCTAATTTCTCGATAAGGACCCACAGAGAAAAATTTTAAATATGAAAGTTAGATCGTCTTTTATCCTTAAATATGCATGTCACGCTTCAAGAAGATCCGTCCAGTGATTCAATAGTTATTAAAAGGAGACATACACACACACGAGTTGTGAGTTGATGAACCTGTTTCCTAGAAGAGTAGAATAAAAACATTAAGAAGATTCAGTAGGGAAGACTGAATATAAATAAGAACTGAGAAAATAAGAGAAGAGATAAAACCTTTTTTTTTTTCATGAATGAATAGATTCGAAAGAATGAAGTTAAATAAAAAGCTGGTCTGCACAAAATTGGAAGAAAATAAGATTTCCAACTGATTTGCAAGTATAAGCTAAGGGAAACTCAATACTGTGGAATAGATGGAATTTAAAACAGGAACACTTCTGATAGTCCTTGAAGGAACAAAAGACAAAATCTGAACATTTTAGCCAAAGTTGGGGTTGGTCAAGATATTACAGCAACTTCTAAATTATTATTACGTAATACTTATATACTGAAACAATCCACTTATGATCGTCGGAAGCGCAGTGGTGCCTCAAGAGAAGGATTATTCCTATGATCAGCCTCGGTACGGGGGAACTTATTGTTTACTGGTGATTACTCCTGATCAGTGGCGGTAGCTAAAATTAGTGGGGGTACTGCTCCAGAAAATTTATATGTATAAAAAGTATTTATATGAATCAGAAAGGCGATTTCCTTTTGTTTTCTTTATGCTTGTGCTGCTCTTTTCTTCGTTTTTAAAAAGTATGTTGCATGATAAAAATTTGTATGTATGTTTATTCTTAAAAACTTTAATGTATAAAAAGAAAATTTAATAAGAAATTGATAAAATTCTAAAGAACAAAATCAAAATTTTTTTACTTACTTTAATCTAAATTATTACAGTTCATGCTTGATCTATTCATTTAAAAATGAAATCCATTCTTCATGTTTTAATTTGCGCGAAAAGATCGCGGAGTAAAAAAAAACTACCTTCCACCAGCATGCCAGGGTCCACCGGCACTGCGTGAGCGACAGTGCCTCTCGCCGTCGCAGCCTCGCCTGCAGCTTCCTATGTGCTCATGCGCACAACAGTCAAACATCACGCCGCTGGAACTGTGAAGCGCACAGTTCCATATAAAGATTTTTGTATCTTTTTCATAAATTGGGGGAGGGCTACTGAAATAAAGCTTAAGGATTATATATTGTACAAGTATAAAGAAAGAATTAAAGAAAAAAGGATTCATTATATTAAACGTTATCGATAATATCAAGTGGAAATAGGGGTGCTGCAGTTCCACAGTGCCTATACTGCTCCAGATGATCGCCAAAAAGCGTGAAACAGCTGTTCCAGGATGTTACTTGGTAAACAATTTGGTTTCCCCATTGTTGTTTATTAATCAATCTATTATATTTTAAAGTTTCTTTGCGATGTTTTAGTCTACTCTCCTAGATATGGGAAGCTTTGTGTGTGATCACTCAGTCTTTGTGTGTGTATGTGTGTCTCCCTAATAACTTGGAACCATCTTTAGACCTCGAATTTGCCTACCAAGTTTCAAGAAGAGTCATCCACGCTTCAAAAGTTATTAGGTAGAGGGAGGGGGGCACAGACTGACTGGCGAGCCTTATTTTCTATTGAAAAGTACATAAAAAAAAATGAGAAATATACAAAGGTATGTACCTAAAGGAGATTTCGCAATACAAATGATTTATTGAAATAATAATCAGCTGGAAAAAAATATTACAGAATATTATGGAGCAAATTGCTGTAGTGATAGCTTTTAAAACCAAAAACAAGATGGTTGCCTCACATCTCAAATACACAGTGTTGTTATTGATTTGCGTTAGTTTAATAAATATATTCTCAACTCGCCGATCCGTCGTGAGCAATAATTGGTCATTAGGATTAGGCTTAATACCGAGTGCTTTAATGATGGTGGGATGCAATTTAACGACCCTTTTCGGCGGAACGCGTTGGCCCGGTCCATCAATATGGTTGGCAAGGATTGCAAACAGAATTAGCCTAATCATATTTCACTTATGAATAAATTAATAATAGTTAGTGTAATAAATTACCTATCAGCTAGTTTCTGTAATTTCGGTCACCCGTCTGCCCTCGTGTAACGTTAACCAAACACGGGATTGAGTTTTGGACATGCTTGAATGAATGTTGTACATCCCGAAAACGAATCGAAATTTCCAGAATAAACACACACTGAATTTTAAGTTTCGTAGAGCTGTAAATATTTAAGAAGAGGTTCATACGCTTTTCAGTGGAATCCCAATGATTTCAAACATTGAATCGCGTCCGTTTCATT
>JAFIDM010004315.1:57565636-57598020 GCA_023159025.1 Thereuonema tuberculata | reverse complement strand
TTTTTCTGGAGCAGCCCCTCCTCCACCACTAATTTTAGCTCCGTCCAAATTGCAGTCATCAAAGTTAACTGAAGTTTGGTGCACTCCGCCATCAGTAAAGGAAATAATTAACAATTGCTCCGGACAGACAGACAGACAAAGAAATAAAAGATTTTAGAAATATAGATTATTTATCTGTGTATATTTTATTTACGTGATTATTGAACTTTTAATCACACAGTTATTTTAAAAATTAGTCAGTCTGCTAATGTGTGCGTATTTCCATAACGTTTTGAATGGATGTATCCTCTTGAAACTTGGTATGCATATTCAAGGACTAGGGATGATCTAACTTTTCTATTTGAAATGTTTTGCAAGTGAGTCTAACCGAGAAGTTAGGACGAGAAAAAAAAAATCCCATAGAAAAGTATTAACGATTTTGAGCTTATTTTGAGCTTATGTTTCTAAGCGGATTTTGGTTAATGTTTTAAACAATGAATATTCATCCTTTTAGCTAATCCATTAATTTGCTTGTGGTTTAAGAAGGTCAAATTCATCCGGTTTAGATAAATAAATAATGCAAATTTAAATAATTTTTCAGAAAACTTTATACCGTAAAACAGGGTTACTTGGAACCTGAAGGGTTACTTGAACCGAAATTAAAAATATATTTATATCCACTACCACAACTTAACATTGGTTATTTGTTATAAATAAATGTTTATTTCGCTAGGTACCAGCATATACAGAGCCAGGTGCATTTGAACTGGTTCCAAATTAAGTAAAGGGTATTTAAATTTGGGTTCAAGTGACCCTGTTTTACGGTATTATATGTAGATATAATTTATGAATAAATAGCAAAAGCTTGGGAGTAACTTTTTTGTTTCATTTTTTTTTTATCGTTTTCATGACTTCAAAAAAAAGGAAATAATAAATTTTTAAGAAATACAATTTTAATTAAGATAGGCTTTAAGTTCTTTCTGGAATTTCTTAATAATTAACCAAAATGTTTTCATTACAAGTATTTGGAATAAATGGCGGATTTCAACCAAATTTGAATTTTGTCCATGAATTTGAACCTAATGTTTGGATATAAAATTTCATCAAAAAGTAACCAAAGAAATCCTTGGTAACGTTTTATCTTAAGAAAGATATATAAAGATATATATAGTTATCTTAAGAAAGATATGAGTTCCTAAAAATGGTCATTAAAATAGAACACTTGTTTTAAACTTGTTTGCGTTCTCCATAATTGCATAGATATTATTTGAAAACTTGAAAATTTCTAGATTAAGGCCATTGAGAAAACATTATATTCCTTATAGGATATTCAAAGATTGAAAATAGAAGTTCAAAGAACTTAAAGCCTACATTCCTTAAAAGGTTAGTTCTTAAATTTCTTTCTTTTTTTTCTTTTGTTACAAAAGTGAAAAGCCCATTTATATTCCAATAGCAAAATATCCGTTCTTCATATGGGTTACAATGACATGGATGAGAAAGAAATTGAAATTGTGAGATCACTTCGAAACTTTCTTAGTTGGTACAAAATTCATACGAAAGAAATGATATATTTGAATTTTAAACAACAAACTTTGAAATTTTCTTCCTATATTTATCGCTATAAACGGCGTTTGATAAGAGATTCATGTTACTGAGGTTTTGAGCTCCTTATGGGTCCAATTCCTATCAAATTCCGTGTGTGTGTAGGTTATAAATATTTGTCTCCACCCCCCCCCCCTTCACCTGAGCTTTTGAACCCGTAGCTGAATCTTCCTGATGCTTCACTGTTAATCCTCTTAATGAATTCGGGAACTGTATAACGATAAAAAATAATTGGATACAGACAACTTAAATACGTTTTTGCGATATAATTTATTTTACAAAAAATTAAGAAAAAAAATCTCTACTGTTTGCATTTAGCAAACTATTTTATAGTTTTAAAATAAAATGAAAAAAAAAAATTATGAAAAAATTTTTTTTTTTTTTCCCTTTTAAAAAAAAAAAAAAAAAAAAAAAAAAAAAAAAACCGCTAAATTATAAGGAAAAAATAGGCTTCAAATTCTTTCAGGAACTCATTATTTTTGTTTTTGCTTTGTTCAATTATGTATGTCTGTTTGTCATTTTATTTATCCAGCGTTGATTTTTTTTTTTTTTTTTTTAACTAAAAATTTGTGTCTTCAGTATTTGTCTAAAATATTTTAGACCACTTAAGAAAGGAGCGTTAAGAAAGTCATCAGAGGAGAGGAGCTCTTCTTCTGCTTTTCTCTCCTCCCCACTCCACGGGGGTTGATTAATGAAGTCGTCACCCCTTCGTCAATATGATCAGTCTCCTTTTCAGGCCTTCAATCTGAAGCGTGGGATTTATCAGCTGATGAGGATAGGAGATAATAAGGCATAAAGCTCACAATGGCCCTGGCGCTCTATAGCAAAGGGCACCACCGCTCGTAATGGATCGCTATCAGGCTTTTCCATTAAACCCAATTCAAGTTTGATTCCTATTTTTCGAGTCTTTTTCGTCTGCATTTGTTCCCCCATCGCGTTTCTCATGCATTGAAATGAACATGACGAGGGTTTGGTTTTAGTATTGAAAAACATCTTTGACGGAGACGTAGAAAAAAAAAAAAAAGGAATTTTTGACAAATTTCTCCAATCAAAACAAGAGGTGCCCTGAATATACTTGTAGGCTGCTTTCCTTCAAATGTTGTAGTTTTCTTTTATTATTCTTTGATTTTAAAACAACACAAACAGAAAATTTCATTTTGTTTTTCTATTTTATGCAAACAAAAAGAAAGAAAATAGCTGGCGTGCCAGCTTTTTTGAATATAAATATACCTGTGATAAAGAGTGCATAAGAAATAGTTAAAAAAAGAAAAATTAATTCTCTTTTAGCTCCTACCTACTGGTCCAATTTTTACTAAAATCAATTGGGGTCTTTCTTGTAATAATTTATATGACCTCTAAAATTTCAGCATTCTGGGATACATAGTTTACAAACTATTGCGATAAACAAAACCTATGCATATCTTCACTTAATCCACATTATAAGACACTATTTTTTTTGTTCTAATCCTTTTTTTCCTGTTTGATGTGCATTAAGGAATGATAGAACGTTAAACTACACTGTAAGTTTTAGCTATTTCAAGAGTTAAAAGGTAAATGTGTTCCACTAAGAACTTAACGTACGCTTTAACGATCCTCGACCAATGGGAGGTCATATGACCCGCCTTTAATACCCAAGAAAGAAACCCGGTATCCAGTTGATAAGAAGATTCGGCAGGAGGAGAAACAACCGTGGAAAAATCGCGACAATCGCCGAGAATTGAACTCAGCTCTTCCAGTCATCAGTCTACCGTTGACACCACTGGGCTACTCATGCTTCATTACTTGGTAAATTTAATTCATTTTAATCAAATTAACAATGATTTGATGGATATAGCTAGTCTACAGCTATATCTACCAAAGCACGCTCAAATTACTAAAGGGGTAAATATTGTCAAGATTTAGGTAGAAAACCATTGTTTCGATTGCGGTGCATTTCGATACGTATGTTAGTCATCTTCACGCCCTAAGTTCTCATTAAGAACACTTCGTGATGATGATTTCAAATTTCAAATTTGATCGTCTATAAATAAATAATCCAAGTTTCAAGAAGATCTGTTCATCGGTTTAAAAGCTATTACAGGAGATACACACATACAGACAGAGCCTATAAGCTTACTTTCCTATTGAAATTAGGCTGATGAAATATACAAACGATTTAAACAAGACAAAAAATTGGTTTCATGTTGTACACGAAATCATAGCGACTGTGCTTATGTTTCATTTTCTGCCACTTCCGGTAAGACAAAAGTGACCTCAGACCGGAACTCGCATTTATTACGCTGGTTCAGTTTATTAAATTTCGTTCAAGGTCATTCTGAGAATTTAATTGTTACAAAGTGACTCAAGCATGCTTAAAAAGATCGAGATCATTTATAACATTGCGAATATAATTAATGTTGGAAGTAACTGAGTTCTTTTTTTACACTCGAATCACAGCTAACTTCCCTAGAGGTATTGGTGTAGATTTTTATTGCTTCTTAAGCCCATTGCACATGGATCCGAAAATCGGTCGGACGAATCCATGTGCAATAGGCTTAAGGGGAGCATTTGAGACCAAAATTATCGTACTGAAATGAAAAAAGATAAGGTGAATGAGGGTGTTTTGAATATGTAAATTTTGGACTGAATCACGCTATACGTAAATTGTGTTTCATTCACCTTACCTATTTTCATTTCAGTATAATAATTTTGGTCTCATACGCTCCCCTTAAGCCCATTGCACATGGATCCATCCGACCGATTTTCGGATCTAGATGCAATGGGCTTTAATGTGCACCGAAAAAAAAAATTAGAAGAAAATTTTTTTTGGAATGAAATTTAAAAATCTCTATTGATTTCCAGAGACACCCATGAATAAACAGGGAAGTATGGCTCAGAAAAACTCAATATGGCTCAGAAAAAAGAATATGCTGGTATTCAATTTCAAATCATGATGTCTGAGAATATTAAGTGTGATTTCCTGTGTTACATTCTTCTGTTCTCAGTTGATCTTTAATGACCGATTTTAGTATTAGTATTAGTTCCTGTTCCAACTTAATTGTATTTAATTGAACTTAATCCAGGAGTAACTTATGACTGTTTGGAGAAACCAGCCATGAACGTATACTTTCTTTGTTAGTTCTTATTTCCTACTTTTTCAGTTATTTTTATTTATTTTTATTGCAATCAATAAAGTTATATATTTTTTTTCAATCACTTTGGTATTCGAAAGCTGATACGTTAACTATATTTAGCTTTTAGTCTAATGTACGTTACATTTCAGTTCATACGTATAATACTGTCGTACTTTAGTGTTTCTTAGTTTTTTACGTTAAATATCAACGCGAAGATAATTAGAAGTTATTAGACTTGATGACAAGTAAATTGAATAACGCATTAGAGCTTCACTCATGCCGCGGGTTCCGGATTCCCGTCAAAAACTGTAGTCTTTTCACTTCCAAATTCATATAAAGACCAATTATGTTCTATCTTAACTGTGTAACACAGCTTGACCTAAGAAACGATACGAAAGTAGAATAAATATCCACTACACTCGTTTTTACTAATCCTAAAAATGAAATGAGTATACTGTTCACACGTTGCATACCTTAAAAAAAGTCCTTTGCTTATAATTTCGTGCTAATATTCTGTTTGACTGCTGATATAAATCTTCATGTATTGTTTAGACATAAATGCATATAATCACAGATGAATTTTTTTTCCGTCTTTACACGGCACTTTTCAATTTCAGATAATGGAAATTCATCGTAATATTTCTAATACATAAAGGTTTTAATAATCATAGACTTCTCTTTCAGTGTTCTGCAGCAGATTCAAAAGAGTTCCCACCTTGCCGAACCCCTAGAAGGATACTTTTTAACACATTGCGGACGGATCACGAGTTTACTCGTGTTTTGCGCGCCATCTATTACGGACAGGTTACGAGATAACTCGTATTTTCTACAACCCTTTAACCCTTTTACTACCAAGATTAAAAATAGAAGTAGATTGACAATAATAATTATAACTGCATGAATTACAACTGCAAGCTTTGACATAATGGAAATGAAAATAAAACTCAAATAATGCGTCAGCGATCAATAAAGTTTTAACATTTTTAATACTTTTTAGTGTTTCAGAATTATATTTTTCCCAATTAATTTGACTGAATAATTTATATTTTATATAGTTTTCCAATCTTAGACCAAAATTATTATTCAATTTATTGATTTGAAAGATTTTTAACCAATTGTTTCTAGTAATTTTTTCATTATTTTGATTATTTTATTCCCTATTGACATTCTAAATGTTATTCGTAATTATTTTATAAATATTTTTTTCTTTAATAGTAAGTATTTTAAATTTTTTCCTAATCTTATTTTTCCAAAATTTTTATTATATACTTTATTTATATAATTTATTTTATACCGTCCCGCTGGCAGTAAAAGGGTTAAAAGTTTAAAAATAATTCAAGGATATAGATTATAAAAATAGTAATTTTATGCATGCATTGCAAATTAATATTTCATAATATGACATAAAGGTTTATATCAAAACACTGAAAGTTTCAAATAAATATTATAGAAAGTTAATGAAATATAAGATCATTTATAGTTGACTGCAAAAAAAATAGCCTGCCCTGGAAAATATCCGGCCACTGAGGTAAGTCGAAAAAAAAAATAGCCTGTCTCTCAGGCTCTACTATCCTGGGAGAGATGCTGAATGTTTTCCCGTTTGCTCTTCAGGAAGCCATTAGACTTCAGGTCTGAAGAAAAAGCTGAAGAAGCAGCAAACATAAGAAAGGAAATAAATATCCATATCGACGGTGGGATTCGAACCCAGATTCTGATACATCTGCCTCGAGAAAGGCCATCGGCTTGACCATAATACTATGCAAGACCGGCACTAATCACAGTATCAGCACCAATTTTGCATTATTGCATTATATAAAAACTAATTTTGCATTAAATTAAAAAATATAAAATATATAAACATTTTGAAATTTCTTTTTACAAGACAATTTCAGAATTCTCTAATTAATATTTAGAAATTTTATTATATCTCATGATTGGTTGTTGCTAGTATGTATAAGAGTACATCATCTTCAAAAATTTAATAATAAAAAGGGTAAGGGAATCAAAATTAAGGTTATTCTCGTTTCCCCTCTGTTTATTGAGATTACATTACGAGTATATTAATGTAGGATAATCTTTGTTTACATAGTTTGGTTAAGGCATTCATAAACGTGATAGACTTAAAATGTAGGACTTTATGGGCTTTTTATGTGTGCAAATTCTTCCGTTCCTAGGAATTAATTTGCATGCCGCGTTTGACGCTTGTTATGTGTGTATTTAGATTCTTCTTGGTGATAATTAGAGTTGCCTTAATGAGAGCTACAAAAGTCCGTTCTTGACGGCCGTAAAGGGATAATGGCGGCTTCTTCCTCTTTATATTGGCGCGATCAGGAATTGCGTCATCTCACCATTTCTAAGGCCAGAATGGGAATACTTATGGCGAAAGAACGGAAACTATGGCTTATAAAGACCTCTTCGACTGCATGCTATAAAACTGTAAACATAATAAGGCAAGACGACTCGGTTAGTGTCTTGAAATAATGATTGCTAATCCACTTGAATATATATTTTTTAAGTTCAATGAAAAGCAAATTTGTGCCTTTCAGTGAAAGGACAAGGGATTATTACTGTGGATTTCACAGGATTATTTTTTATTTGATTGTTTTTTTTTCTCGACGACCCATTTTCGGGATCGAGAATGCTTTTACGTAAAGCTTTCGCGCAACTGAGCCAAATATCAAGGATAAATTCTGCTGATGATTCCTAATGAGGATGAAACAATTGTTCAGAATTCCCGTTGATGTTGGCTCAATGTGCGAAGGCATATTTGTTGTCCGGTTGTGATTTTTTTTCTCTCAATATATTTTTTAATTCTCTTGGGATGTTTGAACGCGTATCATGCTAAAACGGCTGAACCGATTTCTGTAAAATTAAGTATGATGTTTATAAGTTAAAATTTGAACCTAAAAAATGATTTGGTTTCCCCTTTCCCATCGCCTCAATAGTAAAATATGTTTAAATATTAAAAGAAAACACGTTGTAGTTGATACGCCAACTTTTGAAAACACGAAAATGATGAGATTCAAATAATTGTATCTAAAGACAGATAGAAAAATGTACTTAATTTTAATCGTGACAAAAAGGCAGAGATTCGTTTAATTGGTAGGTTTCGGCCCCTAATTGGTCTATTTTTTATGAAAATCAGTAGGATTTTTACCTTTGTGTAATGTATATTTATAATTACATTTTCATCTTTTTAATCCTGATTACTCGATTTAGTAATACATAGAGTACATAGAGTAGTTTTCTATGTTGTATGGATTTACACCAAAAATCAGCGGAGATTTTCCTTGAAGACAACTTATGCCTATCAAAAAATTTCATCTTTCTAGGATAAATGCCTGAGTTTTCGTGATCAGAGAAGGTCGGACTTGTTTCCATCTAAAATTGTCTTTTCTTAGAACTTTTTTAATACATGATATGTGGTAATGTGGTAGATCCAATCTACAAGTAAGTTACCATAGTAGCTTTAAAAATTGGCTTCTCTGACACGTCTGATTGTACAGCCTATGACATAGTAAGAAATAAAGAACCCAAAAAGTTCGAAAAAACCTTAAACTACTTTTTTTTTTTAAGTCATGAAAAGGACTTACACAAAAGCCTAAAGGAGAATGGGCAGATCTGCCCCACCACTGTATAGCGATAAGAAATATATGTAAGGAAAGATCTCCATCAATAGAACATTTTTTATCATTACGACTTGTCTCAATTATTAGTCCGTTCGGAGTTATATAAGTCTAAATATGACGTTTGAGTAATTGATTAGAATGAGTGTGGGTAGCAGAGAAGCCAACCACCTACAGGCGGGAGTGCTTGGTTGTGGGTGATTGGCTTCCCTGCACACACCACATTATAATCAATGACTTAAACGTCATATCTAGACGTATATAACTCCGAACGGACTAATAATTGTGACGAGTCGTAACAATAAAATATGTTCTACGTAAGGAGATCTTTCTATAGGTATATATCTTATCACTATACAGAGTGGGGCAAATTCCAGTTTGCCCATTCTCCTTTATATTCAGATTCTACTATCTACTAAATACAAATAGTTTAAAAAACATTTACTTTTTGAAAAAAAAATAAAAATAAATCTGCAAATTCACTTAATTTTAATTTTAATCGTATGTTACCTCGTGCAATGATTCAAATAGGATAGTAATCCTTTGTTTAGATTTTAATGCTTTTCTACGGGAATTTTTCTATTTCAATGGAATTAGTCTCCTTCTCGTGCTAATTGTACCCATTTGGAAAAGATTTCAAATGTATAAGTTAGATCGTATCTAGTCCTCAAATATGCAGACTGAGTTTCAAGAAGATCCGGTCAGCGGTTCAAAAGTTATTAGGAGGGACAAATACAGACTGATGGTTGAACCTCTCTTTTCTATCGCAAAGTAGACAAAAAAATAGTACTTTTATGTAAGTGCTGTTTCATGAGGATAGATTTGCATCTTTGATTTAGATTAAATGCCATTAACATTATGCTTTCGATTGCTTATGTGGTGAAATGTAGAGTAGGTTTCCAGCAACCTCTTAGCGAAAACAATGCCAGGTTGCCATGAATTACGTAATTAACTAAAAAAAGTAAATTATCTTTATTTTTTTTGGAGGTATATACGTCATACCTGACTTCTTCAGAGTTTAGTAGTACTGCCTGATGAGCGCTGCTAGGGAAGAATGCGAGATTAGACAAAAAGAAATGTCGTTAATAATTGTTTTAGAAAATAAATGCAATACGGAAAGTTGCAATTGCAAAGATTTTCCTAGCATTTATTAGCGACCCCTTTGAGAGCTTTTGTGATGGCGACCAAAATCGGTAGCTATTGCATTTGTACTGTCCGTCTGTCCGTGTCTGTAACAATTCCCTAACAATTCCCGAACGGAAGGTCGGATCTACAAAAAACGGATTTCACCTTCGTGCTCAGAGGCCCAAACACTGTAGGAATGGGGTACTTTCAGGGGCCAAGCCCCCCCCCCCCGCCATGTTCGAGATATTTGGCATTGTTTTCATTGGATTTACTCTATTAGCTTAAATGTCAGAAATGCAACCATCTCATTTCAGTTGTCAGATGTAGCGTGATCGATAAGTTCTTGGATTCACTTTGAAAATTGACAGTTCGTTTTCGTGTATCCCTACCCTTAAGTTTTTTTTTTTTCTTTTCTTTTCTTTTTCTTCGCTTAATCTTTTTTTTCTCAATGTCCTCGGGGAGGTTTGTTTTTGTTTTTCTTGTTTACTTAGCGTTCTTTTAATTTTTTTTCCTAACTTTTCTTTATTTTTCCTTTGATTATTATACTTCCTTTTTTGTACTTTCCTTTTTATTTTTTTTTTATTATTACGGATAGCCCTTAAATTTAAGCACGGTAACAATTAATCATAAATATCATAAGAAAAAATAAAATGACATATATAAACATAACATGTTGTTCTTGAATATGTCGATAATATCACACTTACTTTGATTCCTTATCAATAACGCAAAGTAATTTGGGAACACCGAACAAAACCTAAATAAAAGAAAACGTCCAAATCAAGCTAATTCTGTAAAAAATGCAAAAAAAAAAAAAAATCATTTTTTATTAATCATCATTCTTTTATTAATCTTCATTAATTAAAAAAATAATGTTTTAAATATTAAGTTAAGTTTTAGTGAAATTTAATAAGAGGAAAAAGTTAAAACTTTGTTTTTTTATTGATAGTAGTTTTCCAGTTGAGAGAAACAAGTACATTCAGGGTTGTTTCTACCTTCGGGTATCTGGACTGTTGTAATTCCTGGAATGGCTTCTTGTATCTGTGGTAGGAGGAGGCTTTGTTTCCGAAGACAAAGAGTGTCGTCTATTCAGGTCACCGTTTCTTCCCGCTTATTTATTGGTAATAAATGGGGGATGATGTCCGAATGCGACCCGTCTTTGCCTACGCGACAGGGATTATCGGCAAAGGGTCCAAATAAATTGCGTGCTCACATGATGGTTGTCATTAGCAGGTTTTATGACGGTCTTCTGGTCGGTTTGGGGGTTGGGGGTGTCTGTTGTAAGGAATCGTGTTTTCTTGTAGCACCGCAGAAAATCAACATAGCTCGGCATTCCATTCATGCGGCTGTGGGGGAACCGTGGACAAAAGGGCCTCTGTTGAAATTGATGCAGCGAAGCCTCGGCGTTGGCCTATTGATCAACTCATCCCTCTTGTGGTCTGAAACGACAAGGGGCTGTCTTCGGTTTGAACAAGCACCCAGATAAAGAATGTTTTCCTTTTACAGAGGATCTCACTTGGGGACATGTTCCATCCATAAATATTGGTGCAATCGACTGGTGATCATTTATTCGCCGATGAGGCATCTCCGATGACCTCCCGTTCGATATCCCTGAACCCCTCCACCTCCTCCCGTGTCCTTATAGATGGCTCGGTTTGGCTTGGCTTGACTTTGGTGTTGTTAGATTTATCGAGAGCGATGGTGGTTTTAATTAAACTCTGGAGTGTGGGTGGGAGAAATAAAGGAACCAGAATAAATCACTTTGCTTTCTTGAAGACATAACCATCAGCTCTTTTGTGGTCACATCCCCCGGCTGAAATAAGCTCATTTGTAAAGTTTTCTAACTCAACTGATTGACTCAGTATTCAACAAATATTTGATTAGTTTTATCAAGTTTCTTTGTAAATAGGATGTTGTATAAAAGCAGTAGATCAAAGTAAAAAGCGCCCACCAATATGAAGCCATTCAAACACAAACATCCATTCACATGAAAAGAGAATTAAGATTGCACAAGCTCGCTTCCAGACGTTCTCTTTTTAAATAATAAACTTAAGATTAAGTTTATTAAAAACCAGCTACATATCAATTTAGATTAGTGAAATTTATCGTTTGTAATATTCTAGCTGTATTATCCGGCTTCGCTCGGCTGGGATTATAGGAAAACAACTTTTTATAAAACATTAAAACAATTTAACATACGGCTAAGATAAACAATAATGAAGACCAATATGCACTCTTTAAACAAAAAAAAAATTAAAACATTCAAAAAAATATTGACATATTTCAGATACCAGTTAAAACGGTACCTATCTTCAGAATAAACACAAAGGAAATGAACTTTATTTCCTTTACAACATTATTTCCTTTGTGTTTATTTTGAAGATAGGTATCGTTTCAAAGGATACCTGAAACATGTCAATACTTTCTTCACTGCTTGAGTACGTGAGGTGATGCCACGTGACCGTAAACCATCCCTCGTGCACCTTCTATCGAATGGTGGAAACACCATTAAATTGGTTTAGTAGTTTTTTAAGTTTTAAGCTAACAAACGAACAAACATCCTTTGTACTCTTTATAGATGTTAAGACAGAAAGATGTGAGTAGAGATGTAATCGTCTTATTTTTAATATTTTGACGTTTTGTATTGCGTATCATTAATTTATAGTTTCCCTAAAATATTTAATTTTAAACTCCATTTGTTCAAGCGAAAAAATAAAAAAAAGTTCAAAATACGAGTAATCTTATATATTTTGAAATGTTACATTTATATTTTTATGTAATTAGTTTTGTAGAAGCTATCTAGAATTTCTTTGATTACTAGTTAGACAATGAATGTATTGCAAAAACAAGTAGTAAATGTCCCGCGTTGCACTAATATGGCGGTCTTCGTACATATTTATTACATTTGGCGCTTTTTCGCTTTTTCGGCATGATGTACTGAACAGCTGAAAAGGACTATTTATTATATCTGTGCGTTTTGCGTCTCTGACAAATTTCTAACTTAGCTTTTTCATTTTTTTATGATTAGCGCTTTGGGGTCATACTCTTCGCTCCTCTGCGTTTCCCCACAGGTAATGCTATTTTCAAAGTGCGAACAAGCATAATTGGAAAATGAATTTGGATTAGTGAAAAAGAATATGACAATAATTACAGAAAATGACTAGACAGAAAAAATTTCACCAAACACATAAAATAATAGGTTATTTTATATTATTATAATTACATAAAAATAACATAAAAATCGAGACATGTAGAAAATGCTTTGAAAACATTAGACACAGGTTTTCAAAACAAATGGCGGAATTGTTTCTTCCGTTGGGATTCCGCGAGATACTACCGACAGCAAATGCTATCCATTGGTGGATTTTTTTTAACTACAATATTATACAATCATTCGCACTGGAACGCCGCTCGCATAAACACCTTCAAAAGGAAAGCAAAGCAATGAGAAATTCGCGCTCGGAGAACTGCCGAGCAGCGTAAATTTAGAGAATCAATAGCCGCCCGTAGAACGGGCAAAGACCTTAAAGTGCGAGCTCTTTTGTGCTCTTGATAATTAAAAAGTTACAGCATCCCACGACAGGACTATATAAGTCTCGCGTAAGAAAAGGGTTGATAGCGTTTCGTGATCAAGTTGGTGTCGGTTCTAAGTTCAGATCGGTGGTCAACGCTACACCTTTCCGTCTGCCTTTCACTTCTCTGGGCAAAAATAAATCCTAGGCCATTCTACAGAGGGCTGGATGGACCCTAGAACCTGTCTGGAGGAGAATTCAGCGTGTATAAAAATATTGCTTAGCATATTAAATTCCATATCATTTTAGTACCTCGATTCACTTAATCTTTCAGATTCTATTCGAGGTGTGTAAAGTGAAAACATTCCTACTAGCAACTATTAGCTGGTTGTAAGAAATATTGAACGTAACAATAACAATAACAATAAGTAAAAAGAAAATAAAAGGTAAAAAAAATTGGAAGCTTTGCATTCTTTAGAAAGCATTACCTTTCATTACCTTTTTTTATTTTTATCGTGAAAGCCAAAAAGTGTAAGAGGATAATTATCAAATCAATCCCGTTTTTATCCGATAAATTATTTGGGCGTCGCTCATCAGATGAGCGGAGAAATTGTAATCCAATAAAATTACTGGAGAATGTTCTATTTATATTTCTATTTTTAATAATAAACTGTTTAAAACTTCAGGAAATAAATAAGCTACATATTTCATTTTCTTTTGGAAAATTATACAAATACTGTTTCACTAAGAAATATAATAATTGTCGATGATGATGACGCATACCACTGTAATCGAGACGTGCATTTTATTTGTAACAGATTCATAGATTTGAGGGTTTTTTAAAATTTTTTTGCGTATTACTTTCAATTTGTAGTCTATTTTACTACACGTTCCTGAGAATATATTTAACTATGAAACCCGGAATCAAAAATACACTTTTCTGACTGCAAGCATTCACTCACCGAAGCGTGATACGGATGTAACGTAAGCACGAGCAATGCGGCGTCTGATTTCTAAATGTGGCGGGTTTATTTTTGAGTCTCTATGACAAATTAACGTAAACACAAGGGTCTCAGTGTTCAGGGAAGTGCGAATGCCTCACCCCCATATGTTTTCCATGCATCACTCGATGCTGTTCCAGAAGGGACAGGTGGCAAAAGTAATGCAAGGAATGTTGATGAAAACAGAGACAACGATGGGTGGGGAAAAAGGGTTGAAAGCAGTCTAAGAAAAAGAGATTCCAGTATTTCTTACCCCCAAAGAAGAGAGGCCTCTCCGCGCAAAACAGGCGATGAAAAACCGGTATTCGCCGAGACCTGATCTCAAAGCTTAAAAATGGAGGTGGAGGGGGAACTTTGACACCTCCACACATTTCCCTATTTGGTCTTTGTAAGAGATTGTTTGAAGCGCTTCGAAAGATGTCTTTGTTTTGATATATAAATGCCTTTCTTTTATAAATAAAAGATTGAACGGTTAGAAATTAATATAAAAGCATAAAGACTCTAAGCTTGTATATTAATTTCTGACACGTTAAATCTTTTGTTTATATTAAACCAGGGTTGGATTCAGCCATAGTTCTTTATATTGCCGTGCTGGCGTGGTCGTGCGGTCTCGGCGGCGGCCAGCCGTGGCGTCCAATGCGCCAGTACCTGGGTTCGAATCCCGGTCGTGGCATGGTTGTTTCTTTCGTCTTCTTCTGTGTGTTGTGTCCGCTGGGGACCCGAAATATGCTCTGTAGGTAGTGGTCCCCATTTGTCTTCTATATGTTACAGGCTATAGTTCTTTATATTCAATTCCTTTGTGCCTGAGGTTCTGTAGGCCAGGATTTGAAGTTTTGCCATGTTTTGGTTTCTTTTTTAAAATGTATTTTCTTTTAGAGGGAGGCCACAGCTGGGTGCGGGAGTGGTTTCCCTTATCACTTTTGCACTATCTGCGCATTTCATCTGGTGAATAGGTCTGGCTGACGAGTCCACAAAAAGACGAAACGGCCGTCCCAAACTCTCACCGATGAAATATCAGTTATTTTTCATTTCTGTGTCATTTCTTCATGCGTTCTTTTATATTTTGAAATTTTTGGAATGTACTTCGCATTACCTGCAGTTAAATGTGAATTTCCTAAAAGAACTTCCTCTTTGTTTGTATGTTTTTTAATCGCGAAAATTAATCGAAACGAGAAAGTTTATTTATTTTAACTAGTTTTTAAACTTTCTAATTTATTAAAGTAATAACTAAATAAACAGAAAAAAAAAAGATATACAGTGACTATGTACGGTCTCCTGAACTTATACATTTCACTTGAGTCTTGTGAACTGCCCTTCTTTAGCTGAAATACAATTACATAAATAAGCAAACCTCAGCGCACTCCATGCTGATATTGTTGAGAGTATTTAGGCGCTTCTCTGCTGATACAGTGTTGAGTTATTACTATACGTATGTCTGTTTATCTGTGTTATCTGATAACTTTTGAACCAGCCAACGGATCTTCTTGAAATTTGATGTGCATAGTTAGGAACAAAAGACGGTTTGTAATTTCTATTTGAACATCTTTAATCGTAAGGATCCGTACGCACAGTAAGGATAGGTTTAGGTGACAGAAATTCAAAGTAAATAAATAAATAAATAAATTAAAAAAAGCCTAAAAATACACCAACAGAACACAGCTAGCCCATTCATTTTCTCTTTTTCAGGAATTTGGAGCATACTAAATGCAAAAATGAAGCCGTACACCTGAATATGAAACATCGTGTAAACATCGTGTATACTTATTTATTTGTTGTATAAATCATTTCTCATATATTCAGGTGTATGGCTTCATTTTTGAATCCAATATTATGCAGTACACGTAAAATCATATTTTTTGGAGTACTTTTTTCATTTTTTTTTTATTATTTTATTGCTTTTCCTATTTCATGTGATTCTCTCATATTTTATTCCAGTTGTTTTTCTTCAAGTGTATAAGAGCCAAACTATTTCAAATGCTATGAATTTATTTTTTTTTAAATCAAGGCAACCTCCAAAAAAAAAGATGGAGGAGCAAAAGCAATGGCCAGACGGAAAAAGGTGTCATTTTGATGTCTATGATTGATGAGGCACGTGATGTCAAAGTCCAAAGCGTTACGTCAAGAAAAGGGAGGGGGGATTTTTCAACAAGTTTCTTTCATCTATAGCAGCCCCTTATTTTTATCATCAGGAATCTGAGAGAGGATAAAAGAGCACAATTAAAAAAACAATAATTAAAAAATAAAAAAATTTGATTAATGGAGAAATTTCAATCATATTTTGTAAAAGTTGGTAAAAAAAAGAAAGATATCTATTAAAAAGCTGTTTTTTTTTTGTGTTTTTGTTAAAAAGTGATATTAATTGTTTATAAGAGAAGAAAATAATATAGACTAAATAAAAAAAAAAATGGTGAATTTGAGAGATATTATATTGATAATATTTGACATTTTTTAACGTTAATTGTAATTGCTATAAATGATCCAAATTTTTTTTGGCCTTATTTTGGTGGGATGACACTATTGATCGCATAAGTCTCTACATCCTGTTTTGCTTCTCTTTTTTCGAGGATGCTGCCGAGATGCTTTAACCCCTTAATAACAATAAATTAAGGGGTAATTTAATTAATTTAATTTAATTTATTTAATTAATAAATTAAATTCTGATTAATTAATAAATGTATTAGATAAAGAATTTAGGTTTGAAATTGAATTTTTTTTTGGATTGTAAAATCAGACTTTAGGGCTGCATTTTGATCATTAGTTCCGGGCAATAAACTAGCCACGACTGTCCAGTTAGAAGTATCTGTAATTGCCATAGATAGACAGATAGTGGCTGTGATTTCTCTAGAATTATTTGGTTTTCGGGATTCGAGAATTTTCTAATTTAGCCACATTTTTATTCTCGAGAATTTGAGAATTTATTCTACCTTCTCGATAATTATTGTTAGATAGTGTAATTAATATTACATAATAATATTAATTTTTATTGAACACATTAAAAGTTCAGGCCAGTGTTTAGAAGTGACATCCCAAAACAACTGTTTCACGGTGAATTGCCGATCACAGTTGAGAGCAGTCACTGTAAACAACCAGTTCTCACTACAGAAGTTAATATAAGGTAGGAAAAACTGTGGAACCTCCAAGTCTAAACTAAGTACAAGAAATACATATTAAAAATAAAATACAGAAATTCATGTGCCACTCTCCACTAGCCTCAATATTATTAAGTTTTATTAAATACTATTAAAAAAAAGAAAAGGAAGTATTTAAAAATTAATTTTAATAATATTTCTCGTAAAAGTAAATCTATCTTAAAACAATTAGGACCTACTTCTCCAAATAACATTAGTCTAATATTAGCTCATTTCTCCAAGCAGTATTTAATATTAGCTGTAATGGATTCAATTGAACTTAATCCTGGAGTACCATACTCTTCAACAATCTTCTTCCTTTCCATTTCGAAAACGTTAGATGAAAATACACTCTTCCACACATGACATTAGTATTTAAATATTTATTAAAATACTAAATGTAAGAGACAAATTTTCAGGAAGTATGTAACAACAATCAAATTTGTTGATAGTCCATGTTTTTATTTAATTGCTGCCATACTTATTCTTAAATTATTTGTGACTTTATTTCTATTATTGACTTGAAAAAAGGAGGATGCATACTTCCTGAAAATTTCTCTCTTACATTTAGTATTTTAATAAATATTTAAATACTAATGTCGTGTGTGGAAGAGTGTATTTTAATCCAGGAGTAGTTTACTATTACACTGTTTGGAAGTCTAAAATATTCTTGAACTCGGCTTCAAAACCTCGAAACTTTTTCCGAATCTCAAGATTCTCAATTTTCTTTCAAACACACTAAAATTCTCGAAAAATGAGAATTAGAAAGAAAGGGAATTTTTCGAGAATTCTCGAACACAAATCTCTAATAGATAGGTAGACAGATAGCTAGATAGATGAATAGATAAACGAATGGATGATGGGATATTTAGATATACACACAGATAAGTTAGACAGTTTGACAAATGGATGGATAGATAGATATAGGTAGGTAGATAAATAGAGGGATGGACGGATGGATAGGTGAATGGATGGATAGAAATATAGATGAATAAATAGATGGGTAAATAAATGGATGGATGAGTGGATGGATAGATAGATATAGATGGGTAAATAGATGGAGGGATGGAGGGATGGATGGATGGATGGATGGATGGATGGATGATGGATGAATAGATGAAGAGATGGATATAGATAGAAATATGGATAAATAAGTAGATAGGTAAATAAATAGATGGATTGATAGATAGATCTGTTGGTTCGGATTAAAAAAAAAACGTTCGCAACGATATTTCCTTAGAGAAGTCAGATTTTCTTTGGATTCTTAAGCATCGTGAAGCTCTTTGTAGAAGCAGGGAATCATTTTTGTTAGAATTACCGACTTCCTTTGATTTTCAGTCGACGACGAAGCGCGGGAAGAAAAAAAAAAAGGCTCCCATTTCGCCGTGGAAGTCATCACCTTGAAGAGCAACGTCGTAGATCCTTCATTCCTAGCTGATGACAGTTTCAGACGATCAAAAGCGCATCGTCAAATGGCTCCGAGTCAATTACAACTAAGTGCGAAAAAAGAAATGAAGGCGAAGGAAGAGAAGGAAAAAAAAGAAGGTTCTAGATAAGAATCGATTTTCCGCTGGAACTAATGAAACCTAGAGGGATTTTAATCGTCTAAATTTATGGTTCCGTAATTTACACTTGCTCATAAAGTTAAAAGTACGTTCCGTCGCTGGCGAAATAATAATAATAAAAAAAAGGCCTTTCTTTTTTGCTTTTCTCATTCGATTTTTCTGTATAACGAAAAGCGACATTTGTCTTATCATAAAAATAAGTAAATGTACACGTGAATTACAATGGAAATAGAGTTTACAGTGAATGGAAAAAGCAATGAAAAGAAAAGTCTACAAAGCGAAGTTCAAAAAAATTTGTCTCTTTAGCAGTATTTATGAATCATTTGTAGCAATGAATCGTCTTACACGTTTTATCTTATTTTCAATGGAATTTTAAGCATTTTTGTTTATTGTATTACTATTATTTAGTAGTATTGGTATTAAATATTATAATGGTAATATTTCATAAAAAGAATGGTGGGTACTCAACATATGTACGTGAAACTATAGTCTTTATTTAATAAATTAAGTTGTTCAGTATAAAAGCAGGTGCGTCGGCTTAATTTTTGTTTGGTGAATATGATCAACACACGTAAAATTGGAACTGTAATATTTCATAATTTTTTTACATTTATAAATAAAATAATAATTTATTATTTGTTCATCGGAGCTTCTGTACACCGCTAAGAGAACTTGAATATCCTCATTAAACTAACTGACAAGAACTGTGGGAAGATTTTTTAATTATAATAACAGAATAAAAAGGTCATGAATGTATATAAAGATCAAGAATAGGTTGACTCTTTATGAATAGAACTTTTGCTGTTTATATGGCCACTAAAAATAAATAAATAAGTAAATAAATAAATAAAAGTGAATGTCGGAATAAACCTCGAGTTGTCTAACAGATTAACTTATAGTTAAATTAGTTAAATTAATCTGTGATTGTTTTAATAGAAAGGGAATTGAAAACTTTTACCTCCTCGAATAGAAATAATCTATTAATCTACTAATAGTAATAATCGCATTTTCGTTTCAGTTTTTTTTTATCTAAGCAAAACAAACAACTCGTGCACCAAAGCCAGTATTACATGAGTACTAAATATAATTAAATTTCGATTAAATTTCTGCTCTTTTTTATTCTTAATTTATATATTTTTGATTTTTAATATGAAGGGCCATTTTCTTGTTCACTTTTGTTTTCTTTATATGTTTCTTGGGATCACTGACTGTAAGATACTGGGCGAATCCAGCTGATGAAGGTTAGGAACCCTGAAACAGCTGTTCTGGATTCCCGGTATCGAAAGCTCTAAAAAACAGATCAGTGAATCCCCCCCCCCTTTTTTCTGTGCGTATATGTTTTTCTTGTAATGTTCAATTATTCTTCGCACGTTGAAACTTGTTGTTAAAGGTTATTAATAGATTGAAGAATTTAACTCTACTAATAATGGGAAATTCAGATTATGCTCATTAGATGTTGTCAATAGGTACACTGCCATTCCTGTCGATAAGACTTTAAATAAAATATAGGTATATGTATGTATTAAGAACCAATCCATTATGAAAGAAGGAATTTTAACTGGTATGCAGGTAGTAGAATTACTAAGATTAATATGTCCCTAACTGTTTCATTTCAATAACATCTGGTATAAATAAATTGAAGGTTTCCCAATGGGCAGCCTAATTTAGGGTATACTCTGTGATATATTCCTTAATGATTTCGAAGTAAAATATATCCTTCCTTGGAAGAAAGATTTTAAATATATGAGATGTGACGACATTTGGATAATTTGGAAAGGTTCAATCAGATAAATTCATACGTTTTTTTGAGTCTCTAAATAAAATTGATGCAAATATTAAATTTAAAATGGAAGAAGAAACAAATTGTAGTATTAATTTTTTGGATTTAAAGTTGATCAATAATGTTGAGTATATTGAATTTGAATACTATTTTTTAAAGACCACACTATCTTCTGAATATTTAATATGATGTTAGTTTTTCCTGTATAATTGCACAAATAAAATAAAGCTGCTTTAGCATCGCAACAGATTTTGAAATATTATAAACATCGCTACAGATTTTCTTTTATATTATGACATTCTTCAACCCAATTAATAGCAAGTAATAAGCTCATTGGCAACATGGTAAAGGTGCTCGTATAGTAATGCCTTTAGTATACTTTTTTATCTATCCCCCCAGCGAATTTTCAGTTTCCAGACCAATTACAAATAATTTTTCCAGAAATTGAATTGTAATGTAGATTTCCGCTGTAGATTTAGAATTCAAATTAAGAACTGAAAATTTATTAAAATAACAAAATTTTATAATGTCATTAAGAAAATTCTTTTATAGTAAAAACATTCTGATGACAAAGGGACATTCCATAAAACAGCAGCAATTTTTGAAAAAAAAATAGCCTTGGAGTTATTAATGTTTGCTTTCTTTGAAATTTTTATGTAGAGGCAGAATATAAATTTCATAAATAAATTATTACATCTTGTCAGCCATCGTTTTCCAAAGGAAAAAAATATTGATGCTTTTAAACGTTACATAATTCATCATAACACCACCTATTCTAATAAAGCATTATAAATTTTAAAGTATCAGATAAAGATATAAGTTTTCTCATGACATAATTACATTTTTCGATGAAGTAATTCTTTTTAAAATGATAACTATTTAATTTTTCCAAGCAGACCAATAGCAAAATGACATATTTACCTACTTTTTCTTTAAGTCTTCAGACAAATCTTCTGAGCCCCTCATTGTTATTGATAATGTTCATCGACTTTACTACGTAGTAAATATAGTTTGATACCTTAAAAAAATAGCGTGAAATTGATTGAAAATGAAAATATGTCTGCATTGAAGCCTTCAAAACATAAACCTATCGATATTTAAACTTTTAATTAGAAATCTTTTTGTTACTACACACAAGAAATTTGGGAGTGGCTGAAAATTTTTTTTTCAGTTCAAAGTGATCAAAATGAACACATAGTTAACATCACACATGATTAACATAGAAATAAATATAGCAAACATCACACATGGTTAACATAGAAATAAAAATAGCAACGACATTAATTTTTTTTAATTTTTAATTTGTTTAGAATTATAAACATAACGTCAAATTTATAATTGTGCTTCTTCCACTGCTTATTTCCTCATTCTCTTCCAGTGTTCTAGAATCTTTACTATTGCACAGCACAGCCATCGTCGCTCTTTTGCGGTATTTACGATTACCGTGAATAATGGGTTTGTGAATAATGAAACAACAACAACAAAAAAACAAAAAAAAAAAAAACACGAACGACATCAGAGTTTTTCTTGGTTGAATGAGTTTCTCCTCCTCTTCATTTTTTTTAAACACCATTACTCTACTATCACATGGTGTTATGTTTCAATGCCACATTTGTAATGCTGCTATATGCATCAGAGGGAGGATTTAGAACAAACATTTTAAAAGTGTAAATTTAGATCTAAATAAAAATATAGACTGTAGATCCTATAAAGCTGAACTTTCTGACAAGGAAAAAAATTCTGTTTGAATTTTGATCAGAAAATGAATAATGAGTTAAGGGCAAAAACTAATAAAAAACGTTGTGTTTAATGCGCAATAATCGCGATAACTTACAAAATATTTACATTACAAATCTGAAACTTTAGTAATAGATTAAAGTTATCGAGCCTGATTTCATCGTTGATTATGAGAGCAATTGGACACTTAGGGAATGAATCGAAACCTTTCTTGATAAAGAAACACTAAATATCTCTTCAACTTTGCGATTACTATTTTACTTTTTCGTAAAACTATTTGGACATTATATTCGGGAATGCGAAACTTATCGAACCAACTATGGTCTATTAAAAATCTCTGTAAAAAATATCAGTTAGTTGCAAAAAAAATATTAGGGCAACAATATTTTTCTCTCTCTGTTTTTAGCCTGCATTCCTGAGACAGTGAGAAAGAAATCAGCTTGTCTGTGTGTGTGTTCGAATCCTGATAACTTTTCAAAAATCGCTAGATGGATCATCTTGAAACTTGGCGCACCTTTTTGAAGGCAGGGGACGTTCCAACTTGTATAGTTGACATTTTTCCCGTTAAAGTCCTTGTAGTAAAATAAGTCCTTGTAGGTGTTAAAATATTCCACAGAGAGGCAGAGAGAGAGAATCGGAACGTTGGCTTTTGAAGATGTCTTGAACAGTGGATAATAATCCGCCTTTTCATCCTCGTAATAGCTTTAATGTAATTTTAATATACTGAATAATTTTTAAACTTTGGGATTTCAAATTATTGAGTATATTCACTTTTCCCAATTATAAATAATTTTAATATTACTCGGATTTTAATTATTTTTTTTTAGATAAAGGAATATTTCTACTGTTTGTATTTAACTGATATTGTAATGTAATATTATACGGAAACTTGTCTCTTATTTTTGTGTTTATGGTTTTAGAAAACAAAGAAAAGCAAAAAAAAAAATAAATAATAATAATAAATACATATTTGGTAAGATTTATAGAAAGTAGGCTTCAAGAGCTTTTAACTGATGAAGGAATTTACTAGCAATATTAACTGAGCATGCGCATTGGCTTGTTTGTGACAGACAATAGGAAGGAGGCATCTTTTCATTCCGGGTGTCTTTTGTGGATGTACGTGACACAGACAACTTTGTTTCGTTTTAATTTCATCAAAATGTAGTTTCTTTCTTATTTTTCTTTGATCGATTCCTAAAACAATGACCTTGTTTCATTACTTTCGGAAGGGGAGGGGTATTTTTTTCCCTCTTCGCTTCTTGAAACAATGACCATTTTTGTTCAAGATTTTAATTAAAAAGATACAATAGCGTTCCAACCCCCCAATTTCTTAGATGTAAATTGGAAACAAGAACTCTGAATTTTCTTTCTTTTTGTCTCTTCATTTTTTAACAGTCATCAAGTTATTTCAAAAAGTGAAAAAGGGGTGGGGAAATCATAGTTTAGTGCCAACTTCCAATACCCATAAGATTCAAAAATATTTGTTTAATCACATCAGAGCTTCCCATTTGGTGGTTCGCGAATCCACAAGGTGTTCGCAGAAAAAAAAAAAAGATGACCTCTTTTTTTTTTTGGGGGGGGGGAGTGTTAGGAAATATGATAATAAAAATTTAATTGTACTATTCATTCAGTGACCTATAAAGCATACGTCCCCTAACAATGGTCTATAAAAATCTAAGTCTGTAGATGGACTGATGAGGTCTAAAACGAAGGATGTTCGGAAAAAAATAAAAAAATATTTTAAAAATATACATTGTGCATCAAAATATATATATATATAATATATAAATATCAGTAATCGACGTATGCTCGAGCTTCGCAAGATTGTGCTAGGACGATAGTTCGAGAATAATTAAAAAAAAGAAAGTCTTTATACAGCAAGTCGTGAACTTCCATAAATGGTAACCGGAGAAATATAAGTCTGTTTTCTTCAGGATACAGGAAATACAATGCAAGTGAAATCCAAGTATTAAGAAAATCGGTCTAGTCGTTTTAGCGTGTGGCTCTAACGAACAGACAGATAATCAGTCAACAAAATCTGAAAGTTGGCTTCGCATGCTTATTCAAAACAAAATAAAAAAAAATCAAAAAAATCAAACACTTATTTCAAATTGAGTTTTGAAATTTGTTCTTTAGAATTTCAAATCTTGTTGGAGTGAAGGGTATCCTGTAAGTAACCTCATTTGTTTCCCAAAACTTGAAGCCCACTCACATGGATTAATTGTATCGACAATCCACGACAACGAATCAGTTTTGAAATTTCTCATTTCAGGAAAAGCGGGAATGAAAGATGGAAGATTTTTTCCCCTTCTCTCAACCCCTTTTGGGAATCACCATTTTATGGGGTAAATGCGATAGTCTTAACCCGTCCCATGGCGGAAATGTCACTCTAACTCTGATGTATGTCTTAATAATTCTGCACGACCCTTCCAGCTTTATTATTATTATTGTTTGGAGGGTGATAACACTACGTGCCAACGAAAACCTTCCCTCTAATAAGCGTCTACGAACGGGGTTGAAAGTCAACCCCTGCTGACCCCTGAAACGGAAAGCTGCCAGCACGATTATAAAACGGCATTAAATCGAAAACTCATTTAAGTGTATTATTTGAGAGAGGGGGTGTGCGTAGCTTACCAAGTGAATGAAATAAACAAGGAGAAGAAACAAGATTAAACCCCTCAAAAAATAAAAGTATTACAACTAACCCTGAAACAAGAAAATCTTGATGGAACGTGAAGCTAGTTTCTTTAAAAATTTTATATATTTATTATTTTCCAGTTTTCGAAGATTAATTTATCTTCGAGTTTTATATTTATTAAAACAGTTTTAATTACGTACATCGGTTAAATACAATTAATGTTTAATGAAATCGAAGCAAGCGCACGTTTAATTGGAATAAGTATTTTTTTTCCCTTAAATGATTTCTCCAATGAAAGTTTTTGTTACTTTTAAGAGCAAATTTCCGTTGCAACTCTCACGGAGTAAATTGCTGTAAAAAGTGGATTATCTCCTATCTGTAAATACGCAAGTTTCAAGAAGAGCTAATGACTGGATCAAAATTATTAGGTATATAAAACACTATACAGACAGACTAACATCTACACATCCTTTTTATGATTTTATTTTCCACAGAAAAGAATATTATTAATCTAGCTTAATATTTTTTTGGATTTATCATTGTAAGGATTTTTATTGACAATTTATAGTTATTATACACTGTATAACTTAAGCTGCTTAATATTAATTAGTTAAATACGAATAAAATAAAATGAAAATTTTAAACAAGTGAATATAATTTTGTGCTTAAAGCATAAATTTAAGGGCGACCCGTAATAACAAAAAAAAATTAAAAATAATAATTAAAAAAGGAAGTACATTAACGAAAGGAAGAATAAAAAAAAAAGTTAGGAAAATAATAATAAAAAATAACAAACCGCGGACATTGAGAAAAAAAGGTTGAGAGAAGAAGAAAAGAAAAATACGTGGATTCGAATCAACAACATTCAACATATGAGTCCAAGAAGGTATCGATCATGCTATAGCTGACAACTGAAAAGAGGTGGTTGCATTTCTAATGTGTGAGATAATACCGGAAATCCAATGAAATCAATGCCGAATATCTCGAACATGGGAGGGGGGGGGGGCTTGGCCCCTAACATACCCTATTCCCATGTTGTTTGGGCCTCTGAACACGATGATTACATCCGTTTGTCGATCTGACCTTCCGTTCGGGAGTTGTTAGGTGGGGGGGAGGCAACAATGACAACAATGCCAAATCTCGAACTTGGGGGGGCGTTGGCCCCGGAATATACCCCATTAGGGGTGGACAGATACGTATGGACGGACATGACAAACGCAATAGCTACAGATTTTGATCGCTATCACAATAGCTCCCAAATGGGTCGCTAAAAATAGACAGTTTCACTAACGAAGAGTTTCATCCACGGGGATCTGGGCAGAAGCTTATGTTTTTTTTTTTTTTAAAACCATCATGCACAAATTTCACCAATACAATTTCCTGTGAATCAATGGAACTGAAATGTAACTGCACTGTCAAGCCGAAACTTTTGTTGAAATTTGTTTTAAAATTCATAAAAAGTTTTTTCTTAATCATCATTAAGCTTCTTTTACTTATCGGCTCTTTCAAAATATTCTGTATCTTCCATCGGAGTTTTTTTCCTACAGCTCTGTTAATTTTAGATTCTCTGTAACTTTCTATTTCTGTGACGTGTCGTTGATTTTCTGTGGTATTTAATTTGTTTACTCTTCTCTGACAGATGTATTCCTCTCCTTCCATACAGGTACAACCGGAGAATAAGAGCTCAAATTCAACTCAGCTGCAACTTTAAAAATCAAAGAAAAAAGTTTAGGCGCTACTTTTCTACATTACATGGTTTCTTATAGTTGCTTTGTTATTAATTTCAGTTTATGTTTGAAATATTTCACAAGTGTCTCACATAATATTCAACGCCCACCGTAACGTACACCACTACAAAATCGTAAGCATATATTATCCGTACTAACCTTAATAAATCAGAAAAAAGTTCAGACTTTCATTTATTTCCAGATTAAGTCTTAACCTAAAGCATAAATCAATAAATATAAATGTTTATATATAAAATTTCAGAAGAAGCATTTTTCCTTCTTCAGCAGAGAACCAAAAAAGTGAATTAAAATAGATATGTTCAAGGGAAAAAAAATCATTTTCTTTGTTTGTATTCTTATCTGATGATGGACAACGAACCCTTGTTACGAAACTGTTTTATTTTATAAAATAAAATTAAATTTATTTTTATTTTATAAAATATCTTGGCAGATCCATTACACCTTGAATTAAAAAAAAAAAACGTGTAAAATATGTTTATAAAAACAAAACGTTAAAGTTTAATTTAAAATACAATTGATATTTAATTAAAAAGTTCAAACATATAATTGAAAATAGGCAAAAGGATAAAAATCTTTTCGTAGAAAGTTTCGACTGCAATGTATTGCTAGGTCATCATCATTTATTACAGAAATCCTGTAGTGATGAAATTTAACAATATTCCAGACTCACTTAATACATTTCTGTAGGCGTCGTACGTTTGCTTATGAAGATAATAACTGCATCTTGAGACAGGAATACTGAAAACGACAGTTTCTGGGATTTGGTCTACGTAATAAATCTGATGAAAGATTCACAAAGTGGGAACGAAATGTTTCGTCTCTTTCACCTTTAGAATCTTCGTTTTCAGTCGATGCACTCACAGCAACATCAATAATACCACAAGAATACTACTAAAAGACATAATAGTTAAAAAAAATACTTTTAATTTTTGATTGCTATTACAATTAATAGACCCTGTGCGTAGTTCTGGATTTTGGAGACCAATGTTTTTGCTGGGATTTTATATTGGAAATCAGCAAGTCATCACTTCCTACTGATTAGAGCATGTGTGGATGGTTGTTCATGGGAGCAGTCATTGTTCGTTAAGGATTATCTGACGATCAAGAGTGACTCATTATTATCTTGGTTTGATGATGGCTCAGCATCTGTTAAGTAACTTTGTTAAATAACAATTCAAGATGGTGTGGGAGATATATTTATAGGCAAGAAAGCTTGGACACGCCATGAATCATTGTGCAGACAATAAATAAGCGAACTGGAAATTCCCTTCTGTCCTCAGATATCTGAAAATTTGCAATTTCACGGCAACCTCTGTTGTAACTTGATTTTTAATCAGAAATTACTGAATAATTTGGAAATGCAGTAGGCTTATTGTGGATGGATCCGCGAGAGCTACAGTGTTGTTAGAAATATTGGATTTTTTTTTAGCAATGAAATACTAGTGCCTTGTTGCTCTTTGCTATGCTTAAGTAGTTTGTTGCGCTTCATATTCAAGATAAAGAATGAAATTTTCTATTTAGTATTTATGCTTCAGTAGGAACCCTTGTACTTCGTAGCAAAATTGAAAGAAAAGAATAAATTTACAGAATTTGCATTAATGCAGTAGAGGTATTAACTTATTGATAAAAGAAATGATAAGTATTAAAAATATAAATTCATCTGAAAATGTAAACAAATTATAATGTGATTGGTTTTGATGATAGCACCTCATTCCAACCGTTAAAATAAACCCAGAAGAACACATTACCCATTTTATCCTTATGCAGTTAAATGGGAATAAATGGTTAACATTTTTGTAGATTACTAGGCCATCCCCCTATCTCCCCCTGGTAATTATGAGATAATCCAAGAAGAATCGATTCCAACCGGTTGTGGCAAAAGGTGATATTTTATTCCTTTTTGAATGAACTCATTATTTGATAGCGCGCGAACAAATGGAATAAAAGTAAGATTGGATATTGGGGACCAGCAATAGTCCAATGGTTAGCGTTCCTGACTGCGAGGACGAAGGTCCTCAGCTCGAATCCCACGCAAGGCGAAAAAAAAAAAGAGAAAGTTTTATAATCTGATTTTCTCAGCAAGGGAAACTAATAATTAACAATTGCGTCAGACAGACAGAGAAATAAAAGATTTTAGTAACATAGATTGTAGAGAAAACAAATCGGGTATGTTTGCACACAGCCTCAGCTTTCGGCATAATTTCTATCCATCACATTTAAAATTTAAGTTTAAAATTTAAAAACACGTTTCTATCCATCACATTTAAAAGAGACAACAGAGATTACATTGAGGACTGACTATTGCAGCTACTACTTACAGTATTTTAGAATAAAGATTTTAGAATAAAAAGTAGATGGTCAGCGAAAAAGCTTTTTTTTTAGTTTATTGCGAACCTTGTGTACTTGGTTATAAGGTAGGTTTTTCTTTTTTTTTAAATGGCACTTGTAATTCGTTTTGTGATTACTGAATCTAAATTCAGATTGTAAACTTCAAAATTCACAGGAATTCAATTCAAGGTCAACTAAAAAACATAGGCCAGGCGCTAAAAAACAAAACAAAAAAAAAAGTCACGATAGTTATCCTGTAACATGATGTATCATAATGTAATACAGTAATAACAACTGTACAATAATACCGTTCTTAAAAACTTCCTGCTAGACAAACTATACAATTTGGTAGGTCGCGGTATAGAAGTATTATCTAAATTTTTTTTTTTTTTAGCGCCGTATTATTTTTAACTGGCTTTGAATAGATACCAGATCTTTCTAATTGGAAGACGACTAATAGAAGTTTAGTTTTAGAAAACAGAAGTGTTCATTATCTTGTTTTCTAGATTATGCTGCTCAAGTAATTTCTTTGCTCTTTCTTTAGATTGGTGACCGGTGGACTTGCAAACATGAAAATTTCGGCGTTTGCACACGTCCACAATTTTTGAAGCGTCGTATTTAGAATCGGAAAGCACAACTTTGTACCCCTCCCATCAATTTGGGATTTTTGGCGGCATATTTAGAATGCAACACCATTCCTGATACCAGAAAATCAACTACAGGCTTATGACCTCTGATTCCATCGCAACAATGCTGTGTCACGTGCATGTCGAGATAGCATCGCCCTTGAAATCGACCGAATGAACGTGAATCAACCCTCCGTAATGTAGTGTAATCTTTTTTTATATATATAATAAAAAATTAATAATATAAACAAAACTCCATGTCCCGATTTTATTGGAAATTCACTCCCCACCATAAATTTAGACACTTTTTGAATGATGTACATATGTTCATTCAGAATCTTATGGTAGCAATAACCTATCTATCTAAACTTCGTATTCAAGAGTTAGTATCATATAGGTCTCTTTAGATTTTAGTATATGTAGACCTTTTTTAATGAGTTACTTCACTGTATGGGCCAAAAATGCAGTGCCCTTTTAAAACTTCCCTAATGTATTTGAAATTTCATATTTGAGAGTTATTTCAGTGAATTTTCTTCAAAGTTCATATTCAAAGCCGTGGTGAAAATTTCTTATTTCTAGCATTTCTTTAAGAGCAACATAACAACCTGATCCAAATATTGTGTCGTTAAATAATTCAAAGATATGCAACATCAAACTTTGTTTTTGAGAGTTAAATGTTATTGTCTAGCCCTGATTTCATTTTGGTGTTTGTAGCCATTGTTTACAGGCCTCACCACAGAAGTAAGCCAAGTATAATGCCCTTAAACCAATAGACGAATGGAACGTTGCTTTACGCCAAATTTAACATTTCAAATTATCTGAAACATAAGGTTAGATTTTAGATTTTTAGGTTTTATTCTTAAGTCCAACTTTTGGGCCATTATTAAAGATGGGCCAATACATATATATAAAAATAAATAATATACTGATCTATACCAAAATATCATATTGAAAAAGTCTGATGTTTGATATAAAAGAATTTCGGTTTTTGCTAAGGTTCTTCATAGAATGTAAATTCTAAATACTGTATTCTAAATAAGCGTAATTTACTGACGACTTTTAGGATTCATGTTTAGGATTTAGTGTTATTGCCCACTTGTGCTTAATATATGGTTCTTGTAGTCCTTTTTATACTACAGTTTACAATTTGGGGCAAAATATCTGAAGTAACTCAAGGAACAATGCAGTAATTTGCATGGAAGTTCGTATTGAAGAGTTTAACCTAAATCTCATTAAATGTGATATAATATGATTATACATGTATCTATGTTAAGGCCCTGTTTTCATGAGGCCCTAGAAGTAGATTGTTTTAGCTCAACTCTGCTAATGCTGTGATGTAAATTGATTTTGATACTTTGCCTGTATGCCGGAAGGAAGTGGTTGATTGCATTTCAGCTCATCTGGTTTACTGCTAACAGCTAATTCATTCAGGGTCAAATTTCTACGATTTTATTTTCTGAAAATAATGTGAAGAAAACCTTGCAATGATTCCGTTGTTGTTATTATTTATCTGTTTTTATTCTCTCAGAAATATGTTTGAAAATTAGAGTTTAGCCAATTTTAGCAAAATTTCAACGAAATTCAAAACCAAGAGTCAATATAAAAACGAAACACGCGTCGTATATCAGCCAATCAAAAAAAAAAAAACAACAACAAACAAACTGATATTAGATGCTAAAAGTAAAACGTGGTCTCCAGGTGCCTGCTGTAGGCAATCCTGTAATACATGGATTTTTTACATGGAATTTTTACTGTAAAACGTTTACATCATTAAGTAGTATTGTCTCCATCCATTGATGGTCATTTGCTTATTCGGCTGAGGAGTGGAACTCAGAAACAGTCATTCTAATGATAAATAAAAGAGTAAAATAGAAAAATGTATCATATGTAAGTCAAAAGTAGAAACTAGACTGATTTTTTTTTTTTTTTATTTTTTTTTTTTTTTATTTAGTTTCATAATTTACAAAAATGTCTTATAAACTGAAGAAAGTCGGGCTATAATCATTTATTACGAATGTTTTATTGTGAATTTTTAATATTCGATTGAAGTCTAAGAGGGGCCATTGTTTTGACTACTTAATCTTATTTATAGTTTACAGAAGTCCAAACCACTTCTCAGAACGCAAGATACAAAAAATTTACATAAAAAATATACCTCAAGCCACTCAACACCAGCATTTGAAACTGTGATAAGAAAAGCAAATTGCGTGCTTGTGTGGCAGCATAATATCTGATAAAAGTCCCTCTTTCTCTTATTTTTTCCCCCCTTAGGACTTTGATAATGTTATTTGAAGCTTTTCTACATTTATCACTGTCTCTGTGGCAATGAAGTTTTAATTTGACAGAATACAGTTTGAATTGCCGAAATAAATTTCGGCACAGTTAACTTCAGCAGCGGGGGCGGCAATGGTGGTTGATAATTATATTAGATGGATTGTGAAATAAACCAGAGGGGCATTAGCGAGATTACAGCTAGAGGCGCTCCAGTTCCGGGCTAGCGTTGATATCTGGAAAACACAAATCAGGGGAGTGTACCGAGAACCATGCAGTTCTTTTCTTTTTTTTTCGGCATTAGTGTTTCGGACTATATGCCCATAAAATTGGTAGAAGAAAAAATACGGAAGACACATCGCCTCTTGTAGAAATGAACGAAAACAGGCCACTGGCAAGAAAGAGGCTTGCAGTGTAAGGAAACGAAAATGAAGTTAAGAAAGAAATAAAGATGTGGGAAGTGTTAATAAAAAAAAGGACATCTGCACTAAAAGAAAAACACTTAAATGAAATCTTGTGGATACATTTTAATGGTTTAAATCCGTTAGTTATTTTTTTCAGTGATACAAGTGTAAACTAAAGTGCGGAATATACTGTGTGTCTCA
>JAFIDM010004315.1:57516664-57554664 GCA_023159025.1 Thereuonema tuberculata | reverse complement strand
TTACCATATAATACAATTGCCCGCTTGAATGTAAACAAATTATAATTGAATTACCGTCAATGTAAACTTATTCTATTCCACTGGAAACTAAATATTTACCTTCAAAACAATTAAAAAACAAAATTGCTTTGTATGTTATCTCTAAAACCGTATTGATTAATTTTGACTAATATTAAAGTGAATATGTTATAGACTTTTCAGAGTAAACGTTTAATCGGATGTATTTCATGAATATTAAGTAATTTTTTTAGTAATTCTTAAAGCATACATTTGTTTATCAGCATTGCTGGAAACTGGGCTAATATATTTTAAAAGTTGTATTTTATAAAATACTACTTATATTACTTATTATTGGGTTATTTCTCAGTGTACTTTCACATGGTGTATTTCATGAATAATTGCTTAACATAATTGATAAATCTAAGTTATTTAAAATTTGAAAGTACATTTTATTTGTAAATTTTCCTATGTACGTAATTAGCATAGTTTGAGCATATTTTTAAGTGTGTAATTTTGTAATATATGGATTTTTATGAATATATTTTCAGTAATGAGTGTATTTTTAATTGAGATAATTGATAATTGGATTATTTATATTTATATTTTCATTTCTATATTTTATAAAAATAATATATTTATGAGTGTATTTTTACAAGAGATAATTGATAATTGAATTATTTATATTCATATTTTCACTTCATATTTTCACTATTTTATAAAAATGATGTATTTTTAATTGATATATTGATAATTTGATTATTTATATTCATATTTTCACTTTTGTAGCTTATGATTACATTTTTATTGGCTTATATTTTTGTAATAAATTTTACGAGTATATTACGTAGGATATAAACAACTTCTAGTCTTCCATTAGTATTTAAAAATATTTATTTTAAAATATACGTAGCAAATTTTCGGGAACGTCCGCTTTCCCTTTCTCAAGCCATGAAACATTTTAAAGATGAAGCGGAGAAAGATTTCTGAAGAATTTAGGTGTATATTTTTAAGTAATTCCTTTATTTTAGTTATATTTTATTAAAAATATGGAATTTTATGGCTAAATTACTAATTGAAACATTTTAATTGGTATCTTTTAATTGTACTATGATGAGTATTTTTTGTTGGTATATTATATGAATACATTCTTAAATAGATTTTAATTTGTATGTTTGTAAAAATTTATTTTATGACATTTTTTAATGTTATGCACATTTTTCAAATTTTTAAGTATTTTCATTTTTAATTAGTGTAATTTTTAGAATTTATGTTATTCTTATTTTTTGTGAGTATATTAAAAGGATAATTACGATTTTCATGTTTCTCAATGCTCTCCCTGCACCGTGCTGCAAGTGTTTGTGGTTTTTGTTTTTAAATGCTTCCCTATATCTTTATTTCAGACCATTTTGGGGTTGCAGGGGATTATATAAAGCTTTGCTGCATTTCTTTTTCTTCGTGTTAATTGGGAGAAAATTCCAGCTAATAACGTGCATAATACGCGTCTCGCTAACACGACATACGGGCTCACAAGTCTTAGTGCTTTCGACGACCCCGTCGCAATTTCCAAGGCGCTTTCATTACAGACTGTTATTGGGTATTTTATAAGAGTGCTATTCCGCATGGAAATGTCCTGATTATGTGGTAAAGGCAAGACAGAGGTCGCTCTGACAGGGGGTGGGGAATTAGCAGGAGAAAGGGGGGAATCGAAAGGAAGGGAGAGACTTAAATGTGTATCAATGGGATTGTGAAAACGTGATCATATGACAGTGGTACATTGAACGATAAAAGTCCGTAAAAAGAAAGAGAGAAAAAAACACACACCAAAGAGACGCGGTGCATTTTTGTTTATTGGTCTATTGGAGAAAATGATGATGCGTTACCTCATGAATAACTCTCGCTAAAGTATATAGTCATTGCAGTTTACCGTATGCAATTTTCTCATACATAAAAATAGGTCTTATTTTGAGACAGAAAAAGGTCACGACTGCATTTTATTATCTCGTTTCATTTCGATAAAAGAAAAGGTAATAGAAGAGCAATAGATTGCCACCTCTATATCTAGAATACATAAATATCTGAATTTGTTTTAAAGATTTACCTTTACTGAAATTTAGGAAAACTCCGTTAACAATTGTTAATTTCTTCTTCAGTTACAAAAATTGAGAAATATCATTTTAAAATGACAAATAGTGATAGAGGGAGAAGAACCTTAACACAAAGTTGTATTTTCAAAAACAGTTTTTTTTTCGTATAAGATTTTAATTTAAGATTTGATATGTAGTTTAAAGTAAATATGTCATCCCGTGGGACTTAAAAGAAGACTTAGTGGGAAATGAATAATAGGTCGATGATCTTTTTTTTTATTTATGAAATTACGAAAAAATATAAACTCAAAAATTTCCAAAAATAGTTAAAGTATTATACGTTTTAAAATATTTACATATTAATAGTTGGTAACAAAATTTCTGTATTTTGGATTTGGTGATACATGTCATTAAAAAAGACTAACCAGAACCCCTGGTTTAAAGTTTGATATTCCTTTACGACGGGTCATCAGCCCGGTATACCCTCGATGATAAGCTCAGAGTGCGCGAAAAAGTGAAGGATCGCACCTCTACTCCCGAAAGTCGTTTGCCAACCAAAAATATGTACAATAATAAAAATAATAAGTATGTAATATACAGCTCTAAATATTTCTTTATTTAGAAGATGCTATCAAAATATTAATTTGATTCTATTGGAATGCAACGTAAAGTATGTTGATGAATTCCAGGTATTCCAGTTTTGTGAAGTAATCCAGGAAAATTAGCTATTTTTTGATTTATGGTATAAGTATACTAATTGTTAAGCCTAACGAAATTCATCTGAAACCTGTTTTAAATCTGTTTTATATAAATCATCGGGAAACGACATTATGAAAAGGATACATGAACAATGGGGAGAAAACTAAGAAGAAACAAGTTCTTTAGCAAGACATAAATTATTAAAAAAAAAATGTTTTAAAATAGCATTAGATTAGATTAGATTAGAATGGGTGAATGTGGGAGGCAGAAAGCCAAGCACCGCGACCAGAAGATCTATTGTGCTAAACCCACGGAAATGAGGACAGATGGAGAGAAAAAGTGAGAAAGTATGGGGGTTGGCTCGCAAGGGAAACGGGAGAACCCTGAGAAAACCTGTGCAGCATGGATCGTCCGCCATCACGAAACTCACATGAGAACAGAACCCGGGACTCAGAAGTGAGAGACCAGTGTAAAACAGAATTAAATAGTAATCAAAGGATCCAGAAATGAATAGTGCAAAAGAAGATTTAAAAAGAAATAAGTTCTTGAAAAATAATGCATTAAAAAATAAAAAGCTGAATTGTTTAAAAGACAGTTGGTTTTAGACAGGCTATTTATTTAAATCTTACAAATATTTTTTTTTTTTATGTAAACTCCGATCTCGGAAGAGATATTCGGATCGGTTTTCTTTAATTTTAATCCCATAGCTAAGGTTAGGGTTGCTTTAGCCACGATCATGATTAGCTTAAGCCATATCGATTTCTCCATGAATTAAATGTGATGATTAATATTAATTTAGCCGCTCGTGAATGTTCAGCTAATAATTTTGCCCAAAATGTCAACTGAATTAAGTTATTAATTTTCATATAATCATTAAAATAAACCACATATAATGAACTGCATTATGTCTATCCAGAAAGCACTCATTTGCATTGGTTGTTCTAAACTAATTATAAAGTTAATTAGTTATTATTTTTTTTTTAGTAATTTCAAATGAAGACTATTTGGCTATAGGAGATGATGAATGAAGTAACCGAAACGGTGAGGGGTGAAAGTAGATTCATTTATAATAGATTTGAAAGGACCTGTTTCGGAATTTGTAATGCTCTTCAGTGACGATGGTTAAAAACTTTGGCCTAATGTATAGCGATGACAGAATAGAATTTATTGATTTTTATTTTGGATTTCCAAGTGTTTAATAAAATTATCGATCATTTTTCAGTTTTTCATTTAAAAAATTAATGAAAAAGGAAAAACGATCGTTTGCCTTCATCACTTGAGCTATCATCGAGGGGAAATCTGGGTCAGCTATTTCGCTCTTCATTAGGACTCATCAGCGAGATTTACTCTTTATGATCAAGCTCAGAAAGCGTGAAACCCTACGGATGCTTCTCCCCCTCCCGGAAATGTAATCCCATAAAAGCAAACAACAACAGGAAAATCTTTTTCCTTTTTTCCATGTTACATTTCATGAACGTTTAAAGTTCATATTATTTTTTTTTATAGAAAAACAAAAACTCTTTCTTCTAAAAGAAAGGTAAAAGGCTAGTTGCAGCCTTTATATAAAACTGGATGCAACCTGAAATTTCAAGTTAATGATTAGAAAGTAAACTAAATCCACTTCCGAATATTTTTGTATCTTGAACGCAGATATTATGCAGATAAGCACAAAATGTGTGAAGATAAAAGTTACAGTAAAAGATTTTACAAATGATTGCAAAATAATTGAAGTCCGTCCGTCTGTGATCACGGTAACTCAAAAAACTAAGCATCCTAGCAATCTGAAATTTTAGAGATAGGTGTAGTTCTGGCAAGGAAGAACCCTATTGACTTTGGTTCGTATCCACAAAGTTAATGAAGAAGCCATAACCGTCCATCCGGTTAGGATCAAGATAACTGAGAATCTAGTTAAATAGCTATAGCTTTTTTCAAAGTTCTCAAGGTTTAGATGTTTACAAGGTTCAGATGTCTCATTTAGTGAAGGATACGTAAGAAGTACGGACAATAAACTATCAAGAGAAATCAACTATTTATTTTTTATTTATTTTCGTTTTTAAAAGTTCTTTATTTACTCAGGAAAAATAAAGCTTAACGTGCACAAATAAATTCAAAAAGTCAACTCAAAAATACACAGATCCAAATAAATAAAAAAAAATAGGTGTTTTTGATCAGGGGCCATTCCTGGGACAATAGCGTCCTTATCTTTACATGGCACACTGAGTCTATCATCAAGGGCAAATCTGGCTGGTGAGGCCTAATAAGGCTGAAACAGCTATCCCAGATTCACGAGATGATGGTTCAGGGTGCAAGAACCTATTTTATCTCAATTTGTGAATTTTTGAGTTAATTTAGTATTTATTATACAACAGTTAAAAATATTTACTTCTCAAGTTATAGATCTGATGGGATATTAGTACTTATTCTTCAAACATGTATTAGAATAACAAGAGAGATTTAATCCCAATAATATTCAGACTAACTGGGGTGTAGTAAAATAACTCAAAACGATAAAAAAAAGATATTCGCGTTTGTTCAGTATTTACTTATAATATTTATTTACTTAGAACGATTATGTTTCGTCTTTGGAATTTTACTCCTGATTAATATTCAATTTCGAATTTTCGAGATGCCATCTGTTAAGAGGAATGCATTCCTCTACAGTAACGTTTCGTTTTACGACGATTGACCGAACAAAATAAACCACACTTGACTAGGTAACGGAAAAAGCAGAGACGAAGAATCTAACAAGAATCCTAAGAAAACCTTCAGGATATTCTTGCAGCTATAGACAAAGCAGCGTGGCAGCTAATTCGGCATTGATCACGACTGGGGAGTGTAGTTCAAAGGAGAAAATCGAAGCAGCCCAGAACTACATTCTTTCCTCAGTAATATTGTACCAGAATACACGAATCCTCGGGCTAGAACTATTGTCAAGAAATTAACAAGAAGCTCCTGAAAGAACATGAAGCCTACTTTCCTTCATTATTTCAATTTGTTTATTGTTTTATTTCTTTTTCTTTTTTTTTTTTCTTTTTTAAAATCATCAAAAATTACAAATCTCCGTTATTCTTGTTTTTCAATATAACATATGTTTGTTTTTATTTATAATTTTGATTTAAATTATATTATAATAATAATCCAAAAAGTAGACATCTTCCTTTTCTGAAAAAAAAAAGTAATTTTATCCACATTATTTACTTAATTGTTTAAATCCGGTAGTTTATCTCGCGCAGATATTAAGAGGATTTAATAATTTTTGAATAATATTCACTGTTTAAGACATCCTTAGAAATGTAATATATCAGTTTTAGTGCTTTCTAAGGGTATTTTTTTTCTCATGGTAAAGATCATATTAATTACTATTTTTAGAATTTTTACTTAAGTTCCAAGGTTTATAACAATTTCAAGAAAATGTTGTATTATGACCCTACCTCGTACTTTTTTTTTGTTACGGCTACGAAGACCTAATGGTTTATGACAAATCAAAATTTCGAACATTATTTTAATACGTTGCAGTTTAATTATAAAAACAGAAACAATTTAGAAAATTAAAGAAAATAATTAAAATTTCCTCCGAAAATATAGAGGCCTTTTAAAACTTCTTCTATACAGAATAGTTTATTCTTATAAAAGTCAAACTAATGTAAATACTGAATAATTTAAAAGGAAATACAAAACAGAGAACAAGAAAATAGCCATTTTGTAACACTGAGGTAATTGTATTTCTTTGACTGAGGTTATAAATAATTCTGGTCTCGGTCCTACGTTTTCTCCATAGCTACAAATGCAAACTGTCTTCATTACTGATTTAAAGATAAAAAAATAAATGAAATCTTATAAATATATTTATAAGTTGTAAGATTCTTGATTCAGAGTTTATAGAATGTTTTATTTAATATCATTTTATGAATAGTTGAAAACTATGTAAACAAACATTTCAGATAATCACGTTTGTCAATATTAACTAAAATATTAAGGCCGCAAGATGGCGTTGTCGCTATTACATTGGCCTTTCACCTCTGAGTCCAGAGTTCGGTTCTCATGTGGGTTTCGTGATGGTGAACGATCCGCGCTGGGCAGGTTTTCTCGGGGTTCTCCCATTTCCCCTGCACTTCTCCCACCATTCTTTCTCAGTCTATCTGTCCTTCTTTCCATGGGATAGTAGAATAGACCTCCGGTCGCGGTGCTTGGCTTCTCTGCCACCCACATTCACTACATAAGATAACATAACTAAAATATTAGACTAAAATATTATTAACTAAAACTGTAAAATAACTGAAATCATTAAAACAGATTTATAATAACTAAAAGTTCTTTTTAAAGTCAGACATATCAGTTTAGGTACTGACAATTTAAGATAAAATACTTATTCTAAATAGTGTAATTTTTAAGCATTTTACAAAGGCTTCTATGTAATGTAATGTAATGTAATGTAATGTGGTGAGCGTGAGTGGCTTGACAGCCAAGCACCGCGACCTGAAAGATCTATTGTGCTATCCCACGGAAACAAGGACAGACGGAGAGAAAGACTGAGAAAGGATGGTGTGAGAAATGCAGGGGAAACGGGAGAACCCCGGGAAAACCTGCCCAGCGCGGATCGCCACCATCAACGAAACCCACATGAGAACCGAACTTCGGTACTCAGAGGTGAGAGGCCAGTGTCTTAGCGACATCGCCAACCGCGCGGCCAGGCTTCTATGTAAATATTGCCCCAAGAAATTAATTGAAATTTTAGCAAATGGTTTTTGCTATTAAAAGAAAATCTCAGATTTCTGTTTCAATTTTCATAAATTTTTTACAAAAAAACGCCATTAAAAAAGAAATATTGATATCAATAAAAAAATATTTGTTACTACTTAAAAAAAAATCGGAGCTGCAATTAAAAAAAAATAAAAGAAAGACATTTGAAAAGCAAAAATTAATGTCACCCGACAGAAGCCGAGCTGTAATTTTATCATTAAAAAAAAACAAGGAAATCAATTTTATAGAATATTTTACTTATCAAAATATGAAGTAAGCTTAAATGTTGGGAAAAGCGCATCTTTATTTTTAATTTTCATTTTTAGTCTACTTTCCTAAGGAAAGAGAGGATTGTAAGATTTATTATATCTATATGTATTCTCCCTTTCCCGACTCGTTTCTGAACTGCTGGACGGAACATCTTAAATTTCTAGATACGTATTTAAGTATAAGAGTCATTTTAGTATTAGAATGTTTTTCTATTTGGATCCCTATCGTAAAATTATAAAGTGAAGGTGAAAAAATTCCGACAGAAAAGCATTGAAACCGAAACAATGCATTTCTATCTAACCATGAATATTAATTCATGCGCTTTAGTATAAGAATTAGAGTTAGGCAGCTCAACAAAATAAATTACTCTCAGAAAACAAAAAAAACTTAATATTATTATTTAATATAAATTATAACTTAAAATTTAAATTTAATATAATTTATTGAGTATTACAATTGATAAACTGATAATTTTTCTTGTTGCTTTTCAAAGTCGTGATAATAAAGGAAAAATTTAAATAAAAACACTTTTGAACGAAAATAGGATTATATGTCTTTCTGGAACTTCTTAGTTCTAATTCTCAACAGTCAAATATTGTCATATCTCTGTGAATTGGATTTCAACTAACTTGTAGCGACTCCAGCCTTTGTAACGTTGATTTTAAATTACTTTCTACAATCCCGATGCCAGTGCATTAAAGCTACAGTCACGGTTAAGTCTTTTCACCGGGAGATGGCGCATTGTGAGTCAGGTCACCGTAATTCGGCGTCGTTGTAAGCAAGAGTAGCTTGGATGCCGGAGATAAGGAATGTTTGTTTGTGCGATTGTTTCCACCTGGTTAAGACTCCATTCAATTATGGCTGTGAATTGTCCCGGGAGGAGTAGTTTATCGCCTCTTGTCCGCCGGGAACTAATGAGATTACCTGACGGCTCCCAGGTCGAGCGGGAACCGTCTCAAATGCTCCGCATCGGGATGCATTATGGCGCTAATAAATGGCTTTTCGTAGCGGCATGTCTCCAGTCGAAGATGACAAAGCTAGTGTAATTACAGAACAAAATCCGACAACGAACTCCTATAAAACTCAAACATACACAGGAATCAATGGGAAGTAATATTTTTATAAACTGATTAAGAAATATCAGTGAAGGAGAAATAATACGGAAAAAAAAATCTTTTTTTTAAAAAAAAAATCGTGGAAACGATAAAAACGAAAAGACTCCTTTATTTACAACTTGTAATGTTTGCTTATAAAAATTTTCAGCAAAACGGTAAAGATTTTTTTTTTCATTTTCTGAAGAAAGGAATAATTAAGTTCTAAAGTTAATTAAATTTATTCTTAAGTTGTCTCTTCCCAAATAATTTTAATCGTTTTAAAGCACATGCAGGTATTAAGAGGATTATAAGCAGATTAGAATGCATTGTTCTATCCAAGTCGTAACATCGGTAGAAATCTATTATTTACGTTCCAATGTTTTGCTATATGTTTTTGTTTTTCATCTTCACGTGAGATTTTCTCATCAAAGATCCACTGTGATTAGAATTGTTTAAAATATACAATATTATTATTATTTTTTATATCTCGGTTACTCATATTTTTTTTCATATATGTTTGATATTATTCCTATTCTCTTCTTAAAAGAAAAAAGAAAAAAACAGATTTTTTTCTCTATCCTTATATGTATTAAGCATAATATTTATTAGGGAGTCCATCCATAGTCCGTCTGTCCGGAGACAGGTCCACATTCTATGGAATTCAGTAGAACTTCCAGAACCGCCTGCAAAAGATACTGAGGTGGTTTTCCGGAGCCTTCCTCAGGAAGCCATTATGGGAAGGCTTCAGACCGAACAGAATGTGAAGAAGAGGCTAACAAACACAGGAAAGGAAATTGAAACAGCCAAGCCACGTCCGGCTATCGAACCCGGGTGCCGACACAATACCCGCACGGCAGACCGCGCCGGCACGGCACATATTAATACTATGCTATAAAAACATGCACAAATTGTACACTTTAATATAATAATTTGAAATATTAATTAATTTTTTTAGGTTACATAATTTTCATGGTTTAAGTTATTGTTGTTTGTTGTAATTTAAATCACTTTCCAGAAGATACAAAAATATTTTTTAATCTAAAAATATCTTGGAAAAAAAGTAATAATAATAATAATAATAATAATTTTTATTTCAATATATTATTACAAAGCATAGTCTTATTAGGATTACAAATACATCCCATCAACAGGTGTTAGGAATTAAAACACAAAAAAACAACAAAATAATAATGCATTTACAAATAGGCTATTAATAAGAAGCATATTATCAGATTAATTACTAAGCGGAAATTCTCTCTAATGTTTCCAAAGGTGAAAGAACATTTTCTAACTTTCTCTGAAAAATTATCCGCTATTATGTTGTAGCTAACTGCGATAACGCTATTATCGGTTGTAATTGAAAAGAATTATTTAAAGTTAGAAAATGAAGTATTTTTTTTAATCTCATTTAAATTTATACCGAAATTTTAAACTAAAAACAAAGATATTAAGATTTCTTTACTTAAATTTAAAAAAAAATAATAATTCTCACAATAATTATTCACGAAATACGACATAGCAAGTAAGCTAAATTCTTGATTTGAATTAGGCTTTGGAAATGTAATTTGGAATATGTACTGTAAAGCAATATAACTAAAGGGAATATTAAATGTGACACAGGTAGCTCTTTAATATCTTTTAGGCATTTTTTCTGAGAATGACTCTGACATAATGAATAACGTGTCTGATATATTCTTGTCTTATGTGACAAAGCACTGTCGAGATATACTAAGAATCAGTGTTGTAAAAGACTGACTTCTGCAACTAGTTAGAGGAGATAGAGTCTTTTAGCGATCTACAGAAATGAATGTTTTACGGGCGGTGAAATGTCTCCGGTCTCGGAGACAACATCTAATATATTCAGTATTTATGGCATTCTCAATATGGCCTCCCCCTCTCTTCCAGAAGAGTCTACATAAAGCGCTCCTCACAGTAGGTCGCTTTTCTTGAGCTGCGCGTTTTTTTTTATGCTTCTAATCAACATTTTTTTTTCCTTTTCTTTCCCCTCAACGACTCCTGGCTTCCTTCGGCCCAAATCCCGGATAAAAGTCGGCTACCTTATTCCTCATCCGGAGGACGTTGAAACCACACTGCCTGCGGGAGCCAAGCTCCCTTCATAAATATTTGAATAATGCCTTCGAATCATTTATATGATATGGAATCATGCATTCCCGGGTTAGAGGGGGTGGCAAGCAGTCTTCGGAGGGGGGATTTTTAGCGGATGAGCAAGGATCTTGCTTCAATCTTTCAGAAAAATGGCAGAATGCCTCGTCTTTAACACAAATTACATTTCTGGAAGTATCGAAAAAATGGAAAAAAAAAAAGAAAACTTGTTTTCCACATTGATTCCAAAAAGAAAGAAGATTCAAATGTTAGCTAGGAAAAAGAAATCGGGAGGAAGGAAGAACAAACATATATGTTTTTGGTTCAGAAATGATTTTCATTTTAAGACGAATAAAAAGAAGATTATTGGAGATTATATAAGAAAATAGTCCACAGTCGAATTAAAAATAGAATATTTTATTTTAATTTTATAATTGTATTATTTTAATTTAATTTTTATTTTATTTTAATTTTTGTTTTATTTTAATTTTATAATTTTTATTTTATACTTATTTTCGAACTGAATGTAATTCTCCTGCTGAAATTCTCAAAATAAAATAATTAAATCTGCGATTTGAATTTATTTTAATATAAGTTTTTAAATTTCAAATGAAGTCTTCAAATTCTTCGTTTCTTGATCATCTTTTAATTATTAGAAAATGTTGTAATTAAATTCTATTTATTTTACTTTAATAATTATATAATTTGTTGCAAATTTATTAATTTTAATTTGAATCTATAATAAATATTTAATATAAATTTGTATTATTATGTGTAATTAATCGCATTAATTTTAATTAAGTGCTTTTAATTTTTTAATTGAATATAGTGTTCAATCTATAATTATTTTATAAATAATTAGGTTAAAATTCTGTAAATTTAAATTATATTGATTGAAAAGAATTTCATATAATTAATCTCTATGGCTTAAAAATAAAATTATTATTAAATTTATGATTTAAATTTAATTTAATAAAATCATTATATTCTTATCATGACTCTTAATCATTTATTATTCTGATTATTATTATTTATTATTCTGATGTTTTGATTTTAATTTGTATCGTTATTTGTTTATTAATCGTGAATGAATTTTTTTTTTTTTTTTTTTTTTTGATGAGGATAAGTCTAACTAAAAATTTACGTTAAATTTCATAAAAAATTATCAAATTGTAATATCCGAAAGAATGAAACATAAAGACCTCTTTTATTTTCCGGAATATCAAAGGACTTAAAAAAAGCATTATTAAAGGACTTCACCATCATGTTAAGAGGTCCAAACACCGTAGGAATGGGGTATTTTCATGGGCCAACGCCCCCCAATATCCCCCTTCCCCCGTGTTTGAGATATTGGGCATTGTTTTCATTGAATTTCCGCTATTAGCTTAAATGTTAGAAATGCAACAATCCCATTTTAGTTGTCAGCTATAGCTTGACGGATAAGGTCTCAGGTCTCATAAGCTGGATGTTGTCGGTTCGAATTTGTGTATCTACTACTTCTTATTTTTCTAACTTTTTTATTTTTCCTTTCGTTAATGTACTTTCTTTAATATTATTATTATTATTATATGGGTCGCCTTGAAATTTATCTTTAGCACAAAATTATATTCACTTGTTAAGTGATTCCATTTTCATTTCCATATCCGTCATTTCCAAAAAAAATTATTAAAAATCGTATGAAAAGGTGAGAACAAAGAAATGTAACAATATTTATGCTTCTCTCTACCAACTCTTTGTTGCAGAATTACCAAGTTGACTGACTGTGCAATGACTTGTTTCTCAAAATCACATTTTAGGATTTATATCTCTTTACTTTCAGGCAAGTCCTTTTTAATCATTTATTACTTGTGGAAATCTGCTGATGAGTGTTAATTAGCGCGATGTATCTTGAGCCCCATGAATTGATGGTAGGTCTGTGAATATGTGCGTTTTTATTATATTGTTTTTTTTCCCCCTTACTCTGAAAAGCCGTTAATTGTGAGCTTCCCTGCAATGACCATCCGTGCTTGGCAGGAAAAACAAACACCGGGGGGTCGATTGCTAGCATGATATCTATAGTCCGTTTATTGTAGTAAGCTTATTACTTGTTGAGCTTTTCCGCATGCAATAATTTCAAATGAAGCGTGACTGATAAAAGCTTGTAGAAAGCATTGCACATTCTATATCTTTCTATGTTTCTTCTACAGTTTTTCTAAAGTTTTCATCGTACAGTGAATAGTTTCCAATTTTCATTAGCATACTTAAGAAAGCGAGGTTAATTAATATAATCAGCATATGTGTTTCTCCCTGACTACCCGACAATTCTTCAATCGAAGAGTGGATCTTTTTAAAACTTTGCATGCATATTTACGGAGAATTTCTCTATATTTTTTGTATTTAATTTTTTTTCCAATTTAAGAAATTCGCGCATGAAACAAACAAAAATTCCACAGGAAGTTATTAGTATTAATTAGTTCTTTCCTACAGGAAAGTTATACTTAAGAAGCTTAACAATGAGTTTTTGTCTACAGTCAGATTTCTGTTTCAGATTCATGTGAACCATTGTTAGACGGCTAACAGTGACGTATGCCTTCTTTATATTAGGTCGTCGCAATATTACATACATACATACATACATAGTTCTCTGCCAAGGGCAGGTCCTTCACTGCAAGCCCAGCATTCTCCAATATTTCCTATTTTCTGCCTTCCTCTTCGTCTTCACATAAGATCCATTTACCATAATGTTGTCGATCATCTGAAATCTTCATCTGCCTCGAACTTTTTTTTACCGTTCACCATTCCTTCCAGTGCATCCTTCATTAGAGAGTTTCTTCTCAGCCAGTGACCCAACCAGTTTCTTTTTCTCTTCCTGATCAGTTTCAGCATTATTCTTTCTTCACCCACTCTTTCTAGCACTGCTTCATTTCTTATTTTGTCTGTCCATTTCACACGCTCCATTCTTCTCCATATCCACATTTCAAATGCTTCTAGTCGTTTCTCTTCACTGCATCGTAATGTCCATGTTTCTGCCCCATACAATGCCACACTCCACACAAAGCACTTCACTAGTCTCTTCCTTAGTTCTTTTTCCAGAGATCCGCAGAAGATGCTCCTTTTCCTATTAAAAGCCTCCTTTGCTATTGCTATTCTCCTCTTGACTTCTTGGCAGCAGTTCATATCACAATATTGTGTAGTGCCAATTAAAATTCATTGTTACGATGACTTAATAGAAAAGAAAACGACTTTTAATGTCACTTATTAACCAACTACCAATTTCCACAAAAACCTAAGAGAGATTTAATAATGATTATTAATCTATTTATTAAACCACTTTCATCTGCCTTAATCTTAGTTTATCATTAAGCTTCCTTACAATGAGACATTTTACTTTAACAATTTACAGGATTTCATCAATTTTCACAAAACAGCAAATTTTAAGATATGGTTTGTATTGGGTGAGTATTAAACATAAAGAGGACCCCTTTTTATTCTTATATAGGCATCAAAGGCAGAAAGTTCGAAAGTATTTAAAGCCTACTTTCCTTAACATGTTATTTCTTATCGTTTCTTTGTTTTTTGTTTCTCTATATGTTTTTTCTTTTTCTTTTTTTTTTTTTTGTTAAAAGTCATGACAACAACAGGAATGTAACATCTCATTTAAATCAAATCAAAGTATTTACTGAATAAGAATAGCGTAATCTTTTTTTTCATAAAAAACATGAATTAAATCCGCCTTATTTACTAAATTATCTAAATAAGATTATTTTTAATTGTGTCAGACCACGAGGGATGGATTAAGGACTTAATATTCTTTAAAGACAATGAAATAGGATAGAAATCCATTGTTTAAATTTGAGAAACTACATTTTTTTGGGGAAATTTTTGTCGTCTTCTCCTGATAGTTTCTTTACAAGGGCCCATTTGGAAAAAATATCAGTATATATAAATATAATATCAATGTAATAAATACAGTATATAAAAACTAACATATACGCCCCGTCAATAACGATGGGAACAATATGACTGCTTTTAATCCAGATAGAGTATTTGCCCGTCATATATGAGGCTGAGAGCAAATGAATGCATTGCTTGGAATATAAATGAATTTGTTTATTGGAAGACTTGATTATAAGTCACATTGCGAGTGAAAACTTCTAGCATCATTTAGCATTGATCTTGACCATCGGGTTTTTTTTTTTTTTCTTTTTGATGAGACTTTGATGTTGTCTCCATTTCGTAATCGCGACAATGCAACATAAAGCTGGTCACGTGATAATGCCGCCTCTCTCGAAAAGACACTCACGATTTTGAATGCGGGCACACACACATACATCTGCCCTATTGTTCACGTGAGATTTACGGGGCAGCTCTCCTCCGTTAGACGTAGGGAAAGAATATTATTTTACACGCAGACAGACAGATCTGGAAAACTACTTAATAATTTCTATTTAATAAAATGGTTTGGATGGACGAAGAATAAATGAAGAATATTTAACAAATAATTTGAATATTTTCCGCCTAGCTTAATGGATAAGGCATCTGTCTTCGGATCAGAAGATTGCAAGGTCGATTCCTAACGTTTCATTGAAGAAATAATTTCTATTTTCACAGGAAATTAAAATTATTTTCTAAACACAGGAGGAGAACGTTACGTTACACAGAGACAGATCTGGAAAATTCTAAGATAGATATTATTAGAGTTAGTATTTTTAACTCTAAAATATTCAAGTTAGATCTTTCGTATTCCTCCTACAAGAACACCAGATTTTCAGGAAGATTCATCCAGCCCTTTCAAACGTTATTAGCGGCGACACACACACAGACTGAGTGATTTAATGAGCCAAATATGGAGCCCTTTGGAAAGAGGGAAAATAATTTTTGAGAAAGATAGATTTCAAATTCTTTCAGTTACTGATTTGTATCAGTTTGGGATTTAGGTTTTTTTTTTTTTGAGGCTTTGTTTTCAAGTCGGTCAAGTTATTCTTTATTTTTAATGGAATTATTTATCTATAAAAAAAGAAATATAAAAAAAGGTAAAAAAAATACTGGTTATTATATAGAATGAGATTTTGTTATTATCTTTGGGAGAGATAGAAAAAGAGCACAAGGGAGTAGTTATGAGAGATTGAAAACCCCCCAGTGATAATCTTAGGTCTAAAGAGAGAAAGTAGAGAGAATTTTCGATTATTTTTTTTTTATCGTTAGACATTTTTTTTTCTCTTTATTTTTCTTCCCTACGAAGCACTTTAGTGTCTCAAAATCTGGTCGTAGATGACTGCAAACATTTTAAGACTTGGCCACCTTGTTTCCGACTTTTACCGGATCGATAGAGGGCGAGCGTCCGGTCGGGTGCAGTTTCCGGGGTAGGGACATTTCCTGAAGGTGCACGCTTGGGGGTGGAGTGGAACGAAATAGGACTAACAGCTAATCGTACGAACAGGTAGTAGTTTTAATTGAGTGATAAGGCCAACACACACACAAGCACACGAGCGCCCTCTACACTGGACATTAATGAGAAACTGCCTTGGTCATTACTACACGTCGTAAAGCGTGAGTGGACTCGGTCACCGGAAAAACGCTCTCCATTCGCCGCCGATAAAAGCTCCGAGTACCCCTCGACGGGATCAGCGAACGAAAACCCAAGGAGGAGGAGAAGAAAGAAAAAAGAAAGAAATGATTGATTGTTTGGGAGAGTAATGGCGAGGAAAAATCCAACTAATGACGATAAAAAGCTGTTAACACATACTTTATTGGTTACTTATAACGTCTTATTGTAAACTGATAAAAAAAAAAAAAGATTGATCGGAATTCAGGATTGGATCAAGGGAACTTATAAAGCATCTGTACATACAATGATTTCCCAAATAATACTAAAATATCCAATCTAATGTAAGTAGTGTTATTCTGGTATAAAACAAAAACCACCCCACTGCATTAAACTACAATAAATACAACACTTATTTATACATAATCAATATACTAAAAGAAGTTGCAAAATTTGATTCCAATTAAAGAATCAATGGAAATAAAGTTTAACGTGCATATTATTAACTTAAAAGCAATAAAAATCAAAAATGCACAATTCTACAGGATTTTCACCCTGAGCTATCACGGACGGGAATCCAGGACGGCCATTTCTGCCTTTTTAGGCGTCCTCAGCCAGCTCTATGGTAAACCCAGAGTTAAACTTTCTTTCTATTGATATTCTTGTTTTGGGGATTATTTGTTTGCCCACATTAAAGCTCTCTGAGTCTGATGGGGTCAGGACAAAGGATTTAGATTAATTTATTTATTACTTATTTTTTTATTGTTGTGAGTGTGTGTGTTTTTGGTTGAGGTACCACTTGCAGTTGTGGAGGTGGAGTCCTTGCACGCACTCTGAGTTTGCCTTGAAGGGCAAAACTGGCTGAGGACGCCTAACAAGGCAGAAACGGCCATCCCAGTCTCCCGTCCATGATACCTCAGAGGCAAGCCTTTTACAAGCTGTTTTTTTTATTTTGATTTTCTTTTAGGTTAAAGAATCGCTTTATCAAACAAGGGCTTGGTGGTAAAGTCTCTGGCGATCAGCAGTCTAACAGGCAGTCGGAAGGGCTGTGACGTTCAACGAGAAAAAATCCGATATCCATTAGACAGAGGGTGAGGTGAATCCTAGAGCCTTAGGCGAACAAATTAGAAAAATAATTCCGGACCGTTACCATGTTCATAGCCCAAAGCTCTACTTAAAAGAGATTCAGAATTTGAGCTACAAGCATCTACAAAGGTTTTAAGTTGTAATCCAACCATATTAAAACTTTGTAATGCTAAAAATTAAGACAACTCATCTCGTACTCTGACTTTTTTTTTTGTTTTGTTTTTTTGAAGGAGGGAAAATGTGAAATTACCAAATTATCAAAAAAGATTCGATATTTTGTTGTATTTCTCAGGGCACAGGATCGTCTTGAAGTGAAGCAGTCCTGTTGTTCTGGGATACAAGATTAGACCAGATCTGTCAGCAGATTCTTGCTAAATACAGTTGAATTTAAGCAGAGGCGTGTTATACGGCCATTTCTCATTCAAATTGATTGTGTCAACGAAACTGCAACTAGAGATAATGAACATCACATCATCTGTTAAAAGTCTTTTATGAAACTCTGCTTTCATGATATTTAGGAAAACTGATATCCCTAAGCAGTTAAGATTAATAGCTGATGAAAACGCTTAATGAGTACGTGATGAACTAAAATAACTGCTGAATCTTTGAAACAACCTTTCCAACTATCACTTAGTTGGATACTTATTGTTTTACACAATTTCACACTTACAATCATTACAATGTAGATATATTACTGACAGTGTATCCGTCTGTAATTCTTGAAATAATTTTGACATTCATGGACTGAAATAATATATATTATATATATATATATATATATGTGTGTGTGTGTGTGTTTGTGTTTCGACTTCTAATTGCTATTGGTTGTTTTCTCCGATACTTACTCATCAGTTTTATAACATTACACAATGTTTGTGATATCCTTTAGTTCGTACATATTCTTTTAAAGAAATTATTATTGTCGAAAAATGGCTGCTGTTTTGTTTGTGTTCTAGAATGTTCTCATTTGTTCCAGAAAGATTGTTAGCTTTTGAAATCACTTATCGTCTGGTTTGCCATTTGGATGAGTTGATAATCGAGCCTCAGAAAGGCTTATTATTCTCGCTTGGAACTCATTCAGCTGAGTGGTCATTTTCACAAATTATGCACAATGGGGATGTGAATTGGAAAATGCACATCGCAAATAGAAATAGCTATTCACAACATTCATTGAAAGCTAGTTATTCGTTTGAAAGTTGTCTTAAAGGAGTGGCTTGGAAATTTTTCACTGAAATTCATTTATTATTTGAAGTAGATGCAGTTTCTTCAGCAAACTTCAATAATTATCCAAGATTCGAGATGTATGAGTGGTTTAATTAAAAAACGATAATAAATTTTTAAAAAAAGTCACCGATTTAATCTACTTTGGAAGCTCGACAGTCTTGCAACTACTTTAGTGTGTGTGTGTGTGTGTGTGTGTGTGTGTGTGTGTGTTTGTGTTTTTGTGTTTTTTGTTTTGTTCAATAACGAATATTAAATCGTTAATCCATTTCGCTTGGTTTGATACACTGGAGTCATTTTTAAACTTCAATTCATACAATTTAAAGAAATAACGCAGATTAATTCATTTGTTTTCAGAAAATGGAAAATAAGGTTGTTATTCTACACTGTTATTTAGTATTTAGTATATGGTAGAATTTGAATATAAATGTAATCTTTTCGTTTTTGTCGTCTACACAAATTCTTCAAAAGAAATTTTAAGAAATTAACTTATTAAGAATAGAGACAGTACTCCTAAGAAATTTAGTTTCCAGAAATAAGTAGATTTTTAATAAAGAAAAAGAAGTCGATCTCTTATTCTTTAGATTATTCTTATTCTCAGGCTATTGCTAAATTTACTCACAAAGGAAAATCACCTTTAATGATTAGGCGAAATTTATGTATTAATTTATGTATTGTTAAATATTGCATTATTTGTATCATTTCGTTTTGTATCACTAACTCATTATTTGTAGCGTAGGCCTTCTTCTTTAATGTAATCGTATATTTATTAACTGTTATTTCTTTTCGAAATATGCTTGGAAACAGTTGAAGTTCTCGAAATTTCGCAATTAATATGATGTATTATTCATTATTTTCTGTAAGTTGTCAGCATTTATTTTAAGGAAAGTTGACTAAGTTCTTTCGAACACCTTGTTGTTTATGAGATCCGTTACTTTTCTTGATTTCAGCTTCCAGATTTGTTTCTCAATAATCAGAGCGAAAACTCAATATTAGTTAGAATGAGAAAAAATTACAAGTTAACGTGTCAATTTTCGATACACTTGAAAACACAAAAAACAACTTCCACATCGAAAATTGTTAAAGTAGATCAATTATTCAACCTTATGCTTTTCAAGAAAATGGTAATTATATATTATCAAAGCGTTATTTTGTCTGTCATAAGACTTTACGTTTTTCCAATTTTGTGACCAAACTATAAGAGATAGAGTGGTCATGTAAATGGATAAATTGTAGATATTTTTAAGACAAACAAAATGCTACAAAAATCTTTCGAAAAAAGTTTTTGGTTTCCAAGATGGCGCCTTTTAAAGGGTCCAATTTTGACTTTTTCTCAATTTAAACGAAAAGTATAAAAGATGGAAGAAAACATTACATTGAGAAAATGTTGGTATTTGAAAGTTCTATCGAACGATATATCACTTATTCACAAACGCTTCAGCGTTTGCAAGATACATGCAAAAATGTGAATTTTCGGTGTGTGACGCCGACCCGCAATACATCCGAGTTATTCGGAGAAGCCACAACGGGCTGGGATGTTATATATTCTCCGACGATCGCAACATTAATTTGCTAAATAAATACAGTTTTTTTTTTGAATGCTATATATGCAAGGGTTCCGGAGCGAAGCGACGGTACCCGGCTATTATTATTATATATTATAAAAACGTATATTACAAAACGTTATTCTGTCTGTCATTCTGTAAGCAAAATGCTAAATTACAAATTACTAAAATGTTACTGAAATAGAGAATCTATTCATAAAAAATGATAATATATTAAACAACTGTCCAACTATACTGATTGCCGACGTAAATATAGATATTTTCAAAATGAATAAAAACAATGTACTACAGAAATACGTAAAACTTATGTGCAATAATGGTTTCAAAAATCGTCTTTACGGAACAACAAGAAACTGTACAATTCATGGAAATACGAAAACAAATATAGATCATATTTTCATAAATAAACATGATATCAAAACACCAGGAATAATATGTAAAGAACGAATCGGATAACAGTTGAAAATGAGAAAATAACACATCCAAATATAATCTATAAAGAACTAATCAATGATGTTAACAAAACAAAATTCATGAAAATCTACATATATAAAAAGAAAAGTCCTGACTCACCTCACTCACTGACTCATCAACGCCCACCCCAAACCCTTGGATCTAGAAAGCTGAAATTTTGCACAGAGGTTTCCTTTATGATGTAGACAAGAAATAAGGCCGGATTTTTTGAAATTCGGGATAGGGAATAATCTGGCAAACTGACGATGAAGTGTATGGCGGCAACCCCAGGTGTGTGGCGCCAACCCGCAATACACCTGAGTTAAGCGGAGATGGCCACAATGGGCTGGAAAGTCGTATATTCTCCAATCTCAATATTAATTTGCTAAATAAATAAAGTTGTTTTTTTTTAATGCTATATACGCAAGGGTTCCGGAGCGAAGCGACGGTACCCGGCTAGTTAATAATAACTACAACATTAATAATAACTACAACATACTTTAGGAAAGCATTTTTTTTTAATAAGTGGCCTTAAAAGGACAAGATACAAGATTTATGAACCTAAGCTCTCTTCATTTTTTTCCATACTGGAGACAGTACTGTTAAGATAATAAGTTTCCAATATTAAGTAGGTTTTTATTTTAAATTGAAGAAAAAAGATTCTCAAAAAGATTAACAGCAATGAAGATTATTATTTTAAATAAGTTATCAGCATTAAATCAAGGTAAGGTTTCAGGGAAAAACACATTATTATTATTATTATAAATACATGTTAGAATAATGTATGTAGTCTTTGTATAATATTATGGGTGTGTTACATTTTCTTTCTTAATACAGTATACTAATCAAAAAAGTTATGATATTGAAAAAGTACAGGCATATCTCGCTTTTCCGATATGTTAGAGAACGATTAGCGAAAATTCGTCGAGTAGCGCAGTATTAGCCTTTATTTAGGTTGCAAATGCATCTTGACCGCAGAAAAAAAAGCGTAAGTAACACATTTTATATAAATACGACACATTGATCCAATAGCCGAGTAAAACAGTACCGAAGAAAAACAAAAGATACAAGTAGCCGCAGACAATGTCTTTTAATAGACTAAACGAATTAAAATGGCGTCGATTGAGAGAAGAAGCGAGCGGTCCATCGTCGAAACATGGTCAAACAGGTTGGTTAAGCAAGGAACGCAGTCAATTGTACGGGTATGGTTATAATTGAAGAGAGTCTGTTAAACGAAGCATCGATAAGAGAGGTGTCAATTAGTAGAATATGCCTGTTTTTGAAGTGAAGAATAACAAAACGATCCATTCATTCTCACGCGCCCGTGCATTGTCAAGGTATATTTGTAAATCCCTCAATCCCATAGTCATTGCTCCAACTTTTATTTATCTTTTCCCAAAGACTTTAGCCTGAAAGTCCTTTGCAGGTAAAAGTAACATTCTAAAATTTAATTATCAATAAACTAGAAAGTCAACCAAAGTATTAGATTAATGCAATAAGTGAAGGGATGAATAGAATTTAATATTATTCTTAAATCTCAAAAATAACCTTGAAATGAGAGAAAGCGTCACAGACTTTGTAGTTTATTAAATTTATCTGCAATGGGTTTTTTTAAGTTAAACTGGCACTGTTTCTTTAATAAAAAAATTTCCTAAAAATACTGATATTTAAAAGGTAAAGCACTAATTTTATTCTATTTTTTTTAAATTTTATTTCCTTTCTAAATGATTCGTCTGCAATTTCAGTCTCATTTAAATATTCCATTGATGTTTACCTTGAACTGAATTGTATTAGACGGTGAATTGTTTGGTATTTCATTAAATATTTGGTATTGTATATTTTACTAGTTAAAGCAGAGTATTTTTGGTTAAATATCACGTCTACAGCAACTCTTAAAATGCATAGAAAAGATAAAAGGAGAAAAATAAAAAAGCGTTTTAAAATGGGACTACAAATCGAAATATGCTTGTTGTCCATAAATCTTTTATCACGATAACTCAAAAACTATACATCCTAAAAATGTGAAATTTTAGAGGTAGGTGTAGGGTATTATCAGCAATATCCCTATTAACTTTGTTAATATCGGACAATAGACAAATCCGTATTCGGTCATGTCTGGGACATTTGTGAAGAAGAAACGCTAAGTAAAGGACAGCAGAAGGAAGACGTTTCCCAGAAGACGAGTCGTAGTAAAATAATACTTTACTCTGTTAATTATTATTTTATTTAATTGTTAATTCATAGTTTTCAATTTGTTGATCCACTCGAGTCAATCGAAGGAAGGTTCTTAATACAAAACATGTTTTGAGAGAATTTTTTTTTTTTTTTTTAAAGTAAGAAAAAGTGGAAAATAAGAAAACTGTAAAAAAGAAAAAAATAAGGCATTACTATCTCATGGTTCCACTGTTATATAAAATAATTAACTGTCATGCTCAATTATTAAGTTTTTAAAAAAAAAAAAAAAATTAACGATTGTATATCGTGCTTAGATTTGGTTATTCCTTCACCTTTGCTTTTCATTTTAACTTCATAGTGTATCATTATTTTAATTTGTTCTTAATTTCATACTTTACTAGAATATCTAGATGTTATTTAAATTTTCATTACAATGTGATTTTTTTTAGTTTTTTAGTGTTTTCAGTTGAGGGCAGCCGTGTTGGCGGACTTCGCCGACAGAGGAATCCCCGTTGTGCTCTGATGCGCATATTTTCTCTGATGCGTCACCCGCATGCGCATATTTTCTTTTGTTCTATTAAAAATTTCTGTATAAATTTACCTTAGTTCATATGTTCCCTCACTTGAGAAGGCTGTCTCTCGGCAGTGAAACGTCGTGTAATTTATTTTATGTCAATAAATTGTTTAGTGCTTAATCACGTGTATGGCTCTATTATTGATACAAATGTTACGCAGTGCACGTAACCCTATGTCTTAGTATTCAAAAGAAAGATATCTGTTGATTTTTGTGTACATCCGATCAACAGATAAAATGAGATTCAAAAATCGTCCGTTCATTATAATCTACCTTCGATTAAGATGACTCAAAAGCTATTTGTCCGATGAAGCTGAAATTTTTACAGATAGACTAGATTATTGATTATTAATCCTTCTAATCCTTCTAATCTAGATAAGAATCCTTATTAATTTTTGTAAATGTTACACTAGCACGTAAGGAGTCATATGTCAAAAGTCAACATAAGGAAATGGCAGAATATTTTGAATGATAGCTTTTTTTTTTTTACACGTTTATGCTCCCTTTTTTCGAAGTTGGCACGCCAACTACATCCTGTTTTTCATTAGGCTTTAGTCTTTTTTTCTTCTTGTAAGGTTCATGATCTCTCTCTCTCTATCCCTCAATGCCACTGGACCTATCTCATTATTGTGAACTGTCGAATTGGAAGCAGCTACTGGCCCCCACTCGTTATTCAGTTGGTCAAAGACTGCGGAGGTGGCAACAAAGATAGAAAAAAAAAATACAGCCAAGAAGTAAAAGCGCTCTTTTGTTTTAGGGATGCAATCACTTGACTTCTTCTCTGACGAACTGAATCGAGGGTTAACTGCTGCCAGGCCTTGTCCTAAACAAACGGAAATTGTTGTGCACTAGCTTTAATGAAAAGGAACACTTAAGCCAAAGTAATAAAAGACGGTCAAGAAATCACCTCCAAGACCTCCCGTAGGGTCCTGCACTCGTGTACAGTATCCGCCCACCCTTCTTTCTCTCTCCTGCTTTTCGGGTTGTTGTTCTTTTTTTTTCTTCATCATTAAACTTGAAAAGCAGCCAATACCACTTGGATCGGCTCTCAAAGAAGATTAAAGTTTTCTTATTAAAGGACAGTGTAGGGGAATGTTCAGGAATCTTCGATGGGGGATGCGGGAACGAAATTAAAGCCCGCCACAATATTCCATCGGATAAAAAAAAGAGAAGCAAAGCAAGGCATGAACACTATTTAATGGAAAATAAAAGATTTCATTTAAACAAAGACTTACAATCTTTTCTCTATATTTATGTTACAAGAAGTTTTTGAAAGATCGTCAAGCCTACTTTACTGAAAATGTTATCCCTAAATTTTCTTTTAAAGTCGTGAAACCATAACAGACACACAGAAGAAGTCAACTTTATACCTTTGATAACTTTAACGTATGTGAATGTCGTTTTCAAAGTCCTAAAATAGCCTACACACAAGTATAAAAAATTTAAGTTAAAATTTAAAATTAAAACATTTAAAACATTTAAAAAACCAAACTAGTTTCCGCTCGCTGACGATGAAAATTTTAAATAATAATATTTTCTTAATAATATTTTCAGACTGATGGCTCCCGATTTACGTCATTAATACGTTCTACAACCCTACGTATAAGTCAGTTTTATATACTGTAAGTTAGATTTCAGATAAAGAACTGATCTATTAAATAAAATATAAAATTTACACCATTATTTTAAGTATAAATTTAGTTTAAAGCGTAAAATGATGTATAGTACACAACAAATATACTGTACTTACCTTAAAATGTAGTACACGGGATCTGTTTTTTTATGCCCAAACAGGAGCTACTGTATTAATTAGCTTCCAGCATAACTCTAATGTTCTGTGTAGAAGCTTTCCGCAAACTTTGTGGATGTCGGAAATTTCTTAAATAAGGATTTACAAATATCAGTTGTACGTATGTCGAGAACTGGTAGGAAATTTACATTTTTCTTTCCCCTATTCGCTTAGTTTTGTGAATATTAACACATCAGTAGTTAATGTAGTAATGCCATTTTTAAAAGAGGACATTAACATGTATCATATGATTAACATTAATCGGATTTAAACAATTAAAGTGAATAAAGTGCAGATTGAATTTTCCCAGAAAATGAAAAATTTATATTAACTCAATAAATGTTTCAAGCTTTCAAGGTTAACTTAAATGATAACAAAGATTGATGTAATGTAATTAATAATGATAAATTACATGATCAATTTGCTTTCGTTTCTATACAAAGAGCAAGAATTAACTAGTGGGCTACAGTAAAAATAATAATAATAATAATTTCCTGAAATATTCACGATATAGTTATTGTATCTGAGAAGGTGGGAGATAGGAGAGAAAGAGAGGAACGGGATACAGAATACGATGATATGAAGGGAGAGGAAAGGAGAACGTCAAAATGGCTTCTGGTTTTTTTCTACCAATATTAATACCCATTTTTTTTCATTAAAAGAAAACAAGGAACGCACATAACTAAACAAAACACAAATATTCTCTGAGCTATTTTTGGTTTGTCAGTAGTGTTTTCGGACTGATGAGAGGTCTACAATGCTCGAAACAGTACTGTCTCCGATTCCCAGTACAAATACCAAAAAAAACTCGGTGAATATTTATGTTTTGTTTAGTTATGTGCGTTCTTTGTTTTCTTTTAATGTAAAAGTTTTACATTACTTTCTTAGTTAAACATCGAAAAAAAAATTGCGTGGGAGAGGTAAAAGAGTTAAATCAAAAAAAGTCAGCAATTTTAAATTGAAATAAAGAAATGTTAATCTGAACATCCATCTGTGATGACAATAACTCAAAAACTATACAGCCTACAAAGCTGAAATTTTCGAGATAGATGTAAATCGTTAACAAGGAAGACCGCTATTGATTTTAGTAAAAATCCGGTAAATAGGAGCTACAAACCAAAAGCTGTAACGATACCGTAAGTATAGGAACTGCCCTTTCATATTTGTATACATATGTAGGGCAGTTCTTATATATAGGTCTAATTGTCTTTATGGCCTAATTGTCAAATTGACATATTGCTGCTTAGATCTGTTCGAATAAATTTAATTTTCACTACATTTCTAATTTAGAACCTAAATTTAGAAATGATATAAATGATGTAAAGAACGTAAGAATATACTTACTTTAAGAAATGTAAATTGCCAGGCTGCTCCCCGAAAATAACAGAGAGATGTAGAAAGCAGTTCGAGATCACGTGAGGGACTCAGTACAACCCCATTGTAGACCTCAATTCGTATAGGAGATGAAAATTTATTTATATCTGTGGATATAAATTAATATATACAGAAAAATCTTGCATATGCATTTTACACTTTCGAGAATTATGAGGGGTGTGTTGAGGTCATCACGTGATTTCGAAATTGCTTTCTGACTACAATTGTTGTTTTCAGTAACAGTTTTGCAATTTCTATATTTATACTTAGCAATTACTTAACAGTATTTCTTTATTTATATTTACTTTTTTAAATACAATATATTCATAAATAACAATTTTTTAAGCTCCCTCACCAGGCGACTAATTCGAAAGTTGGCAACTAAGGAAAACTCAGTTTATAATAAATTGTAAATCTTGTGCTGTAACAGAAATACTTAAAAAGTAAATCGATTCCAATACCTTACTCGATATTTGAGAAAACCTTAGTTAAGTTTTGATATAAATATCGAGTATCAAAACTAAGATTTTCTCTTAATGAAAGAAAAAAAGTAATACTTTCCAAATTAAAGTAATATTATCCAAAAAGATCTGCAAATAATAACGGAAATCCTACCTTAATTCCTTAGGTGGTTTCTTCATTTTTTTTTGTTATTGAATCTTCTATATTTCTGGTCCAGTGTTCCTCCCAGCTGTTTACACAGGAGCGTATCTTTCCTTAATCCGATTAGGAATTGAAAAAAAAATGCGAGCAAAGCAGAAGGAGAAGATGAAGATAAAAAAAAGGAAAAAAAAAACTGTGTATTTTCGAACAGAAGGAATAAACCGTAAAGAAAACGATGACCAGATACTCCAGTCCTTTTTTAATTCGGGTTTGTTTCTCTTCTTTTTTGTTGTGGTATCAGAAAGTCGAAAAGAAAATGAGAATAAGAGAGGGTAGGGATGTTAGCAGATTCCATTAACACCCACCTGGGAATTTCAACAGCCGCTTTCCTCTGTCCCTAATCTCTTACCAAAGGAAGAAAAACAGTAGGAATATCTTAGATAGTGCGCTAGGATTTGGTTTGGATTCTTCTATGTTCGTTATTGCAATTTGGAGAATTTTATCTAAAAATAATTTTGAGAGGAAAAGCGTTTTAGATAATGTTAATTATTGAAATAACAATTAATTGCCAAATTAGAACTTTTTTGGAAACTTTATTTTAACAACAGGCAAGAATCAGTCGAAGAATCTTTAAGTTATTATAACTTATATAACAAAACACAACAGGAAGCTCCTAAAAATAAAGTCTTCTTTCTTTCTTAATTTTTTTATTATTTTTGGTTGTGAAGACAAACTGAAAGTCTTTCCATATTTATCTTGTAAATAAAACATAATTCTAAATTGTATACTTTTCTCGTATAACTGAAATACATGCGAATTGTATCTTGATTTTTTTTTGTTTGAAATTTTATTGAACTAGGTATACTCACAGCTGTCTTTCGCATAGTGGGACAGAATATCAGACCTGCGGAGGGGTCAATTTTGAGGACTGACGGGGACCAAATATAATCTTCTCGTTTTAGGACATAAGTAGGACATAAGTAACATTCCGAATTTCAGAAAATCTGTTTAAGTCATTTTGGGATGATATGCAGAGAAACAGAAGAAAATTGGAATATCTAGAGACTCATTTGGAAAGAGGATAGAGACCAACAGAAATTTTAATCTTGACTCGTGATCGAATTTTGACCGTAAATAAACATTGCATCAAATTTTAAAGAAATCAGATTAGAAGTTTGAGCGAGGGATTTTTGAAGGATGGAAGTTTTGAAGCATGGAAGAGATGGAGACACAAACAAATGGCACTGTGTTTTGAGTTACACTGTAAATACCAAATCTGATGGAAATCTGTCCAGCCGTTTTAAGTGATGATCATACAAACTGACAAACAGTGAACAAAAACAATATTCCAATGGAATAGTCAGATTTAATGTGACTCGCATGTTCAATAGTAAGTTGTCTAAATGCAATTAATTTGTAATTAAAGGATCAATACGGTGGTAGTGATGTAGCAGGAGATTCGAGATGGTCTTACACTATGATTTTTATTTAATTTTATAAAGCCTTTTCATACTTTCCCATTCTGAAACAGGTGTTATTATTTAAGCCCTTAAATAATACAGATTTCAATTACTATTCCGTTATTTGTTTCTATTCAAACAATTGTCCCAGTATATTTTCCCTCAGTCCTTTGCAGTAAAACATCGATAAAAATTATTGCATTTTTACCCCATTCTGTTGAAGGGCAAAACATATTTACATAAATTATATAGTAATAAAACTTGTTATTTAATCCCCTTTCGGGGAAATGGGCAGCTCCGCAGTTAATACACGTGACGTTGAAAGGAAAAGTTTTAAAAAAGTATTATTAAGTAATTTATTATTTTATTTATGTCGAAAACATCGAATTTATTAAGAATGAAAAAAAAAAAGGAAAATAAAGTAAGAACACTGTAGACAATAACCTGGCACTCAGATCAATCATTTACCCCCTAAATGTGTTTTTCCGAAGTCGGGACCTAGCTAAATCGCTTTCTCTCACCCGAAAACGATAGATTTAGCCATTTCATTAAAATCCTTTGGCTCATTTTCAAGATAAAATTTACAAGAATTGCTTTCTCTATAGTATTTGATAACAGTACATTAAATTCAATACAATACAAGAATCGTTGCATTTTATCTGTTAATAGTGAAATTTATGTAAATATTACATAGATTATATGTAATATTTTATTATAAGTTATCAATACAAGTATGTAAATTATGCTAAACAATATTAAAGTCCGCACGCTCAAAGATGAACCTCCCAGAATGCAACGCAGATTATAGATTGACCTTTCCTGGCTCTTAGTTAACATTCAAATGGAAGAGAAAATGGCGGTCGCCCAACAACGATGTGAAAAGTAAAAAGGATGCGTTGAAGGTCACTGCAGAATATACTACTAAAATTAGAATGTTAATATTGCGAATGACGTAACAATCAAAAACGTCAGACTAACTCTTTGGAGTCAAACGAGGCCTTTTTCTCCCTGGCGTTCGTAGCAATGGGGACAGTAAAATTCTCTTTGCCGTTAACAAACTCACTCCAGTATATTCTGCAGTGACATTCAACGCATCCTTTTTACTTTGAAAATCGTTGTTGGGCGATACATCTTCTAGAAATCGACGAGCAACGTTAAGAATAATTTCCCTAGCTTCACTGTTGATCACTCTTTCTCGTCGAAATGTTGACTGTGAACCCGCCACCGCCATTTTCTCTTCCATTTGAATATTAACGAAAAGCCAGGAAAGGTCAATCTATAAGCTGCGTTGCATTCTGGGAGCGCACGGATAACAGACATCTTTAAAATTAAATGCCTTTTGGGTTAAGCTAAGACCCTGAGACGGCAGTTTCGAGCTTCTTGACAGCCAGAGCTACTCTGCAAAACTCACCCGATTAGACACCTTTGTTTATTTCTTTTATCCTAATTATAAAGTTTTAATTTTGTTGAGTGAACACTTTAAATCTTACAATTCTATTAAAATATAATTTCTCCAAAAATTTATATTATTTTCTTCCAAATGTAAAAACATCTTCTTTCCTAATTTGTTTATTATCAAAATTTCGATCTCTTTTGCGGAGATCTTCTTCAGGATCTACGAGGACAGGAAAATTTCTTTTTCTCTTCCTCTTCAGGAATTCGTTATTTATCTATATCTCATTAAAAAATAACAATATAACTCTAAACCCCGTCAATAAACAATATACCTTGTTACTAAGTAATTAAACCTTCAATGAAATTCAAATCCCGTGAATAAATAATACAAAAACATAAAACCTCTTTTTATTATATACAAACAAAAACATAAAACATAAATTATGTAAATATTATATTATTATATTTAATAGTTTATTACCTATTATCTATTTTCTTTTTTACTTCCGTTATTATTCTTAAAGCATCTAGAATAATATCTAAATTATTAAGTAATAAGGTATACTGTTTATTCATAGGGTTTAGAGTTATATTGCTTTTTTCACAGGGTTTAGGGTTATATTGTTTATTTACGGATTTAAGTTGTATTGTTAATTTTTAATGAGATCATTAATGAATTCCTGTGGGAGAAGAGGAAAAGAAGTTTTCCTGTCCTCATAGATCTTGAAGAAAGTCTCTGTAAAAGAGATTGAAATATTGATAATAAAGAAATTAGGAGAGAAGAATATGTATTTTTACATTCTTACAATTCTACTTTATTTGTTTGAACGCGCATTAATCTAAAACGACTTGACTAATTTCTATAAAATTTGAAACGTTGCTTAGTTATAATTTAACTTAAATCGTAGGCACAGTTATTTTGATTTTCTCCACTCTCAGCCTTCAAAATGATCCTTGAAATCTGTCGCTAAAAAGGGGGACTGGTTTTTCTTTAAAATGTGGTAGGATGTTTAATTATGGCCCAACTTAAAATGTGAGTACGATTATTTTGGTCTTCACATCCGCCCTTGGTATTTCACAAGCGATTTCACAAGGGATGAATAGATGGACAAATCCTAGTAAATTTACAACAACAATATTTAATAAATTTAAACTAAACTTCACAATGCTTAATGTATCTTAGTTAGCATTTCTCTTTCACAATTCACGAAATTTCTTCTTTCAATTCGCGAAAACTTCATTTCTCAGAGATGTATATCCTGCAACGTTTTCTTATATATATAAGATATATATAATATATATAATATCAATATTGTAATATCAAGACCGGGCTTATAGCTGTCATTATAAACCTAGAAAATATAAGAAATACCATCTATTCAAAATTCAAAGCTTTCATTTTTAAGACACTTTTACACAGTAATTGTTGTAAAATACACTATCAGTTTCTAATTAGAATGCTGCTCTGTGATCTGAGAGTCTGGATACCATCTTTCGCTATGACTCCTTTTTTTTCCCCTTCTTCCTTTTTCTCAGCTTAATATTGGCTGGATCTCTCTCGTCCCTCTGTTAACGGAAACATTCGTCAGAGCGCTGTCTTTGCCCTGGTGGGAAATAGTGTAAATTCAGCAGGAACATCATGTCACTCGGGAACTAAGTCAACAATCTGCAGGTGGTCAGTAAGATTAATGAAGGTTCTGACGAAAACGCAGAACCAACTGCCGTCATTTATAAATACATCGATCTTAAGAATAAAAACAAAGCAATAAAGAAGGACTTTTCTCATTCTAAAGATAATTAACAGAGATCGACTTAATCAACAAAGATATATTGATCTATGTAATTACAGTAAAAACTCAAATGTGTTCTTAGTAGTGGAAAAAGTCAACTTCATCTTTTTGAGTTTTCGAATAAATCAGAAAGTAAATGAATGGATTAATTTCAAACAAAGATTATCGTATTCACTCAGGAAAGTTTGCTTACTTGTTATTTTAATAATAATAATAATGATAAATATTTATAATAAAAAAAATAGAAGTTCTTGAAAGATTTTAAAGCCTACTTTTCTTAAGACGTTGAGTTCTTATTTCCTTGTCTTATAAAAATCTTACAAAATAATATAAATATTTATAAATCGAAAATTCTCCGTTTTATTATTTATTATTTATAATTTCTATTGAAAACAAACAAAACATTTTTTAGATTACTTAAAAACCACTTAAAAAAAACTTAAAAATTACTTAAAGTGCAATTGTTACGATAAATAAACACAAGTACCGTAAAGAGATATCAGTAACTTTACAAATATTTGGATCTCATTATGCCGGCAATCGAAAGTTGGCTTTTTTTTTTTCTTTGATTTGCATTGTTTCCTGTTTCCAAAGCTCTCGTAATTTTATTGGCGACCCTGAAACCTCATAGAAACGGAATTCAAGTCAAATTCGTCTTCACTATCTTCTCCTTTCAGCGATGACGAATCGGGAAGAAGAGGATGATGATGATGATCGATGACTACTACTTCCGTCGGGATCGATTTGTCTTTGGGGTCATTGGAAACAGTGCTAAGATGTCAACTACGTCAACACTGGCCATCTTCACTTCCAGTGTTTCTCAGTTAATTTCTCTACTTCATTACTTTACACCCAAAATGCTTAAATTTGAGTAACTGCTTATTCTTAATAGATACGGGAGGGAGAAAGATGTGGAATAAAAAAAAGTATCCCAGTCTAATAATTAATAAAAATGTGTATTTTGTCCTTCTGTGAGAAGATAGCTCAAAAATAGAAGCGTGCTCAAGAATTAAGGATGAAATGGGGTGGGGAAGTTAACCAAAGAAAAAAATAAATAAATAAATAAATTGCATCGTGATGGGAGAGTGTAGGAAATTACGACCATGGCCACCATATTACTAAAAAAAGAAAAAATTGCTCTCTAAGAAAAAAAAAAATAATAATTAGCCTTTCTTCTTTATTTACCTGCTGACGACGTCTTAATTTTTACTAGTGACAGAAATCACTGAATGCGTGTAATAGATTATAGACAGATATAAATAATATAAATGCTTGAGCCATGAATAATAAAATAACAATCAATCTTAAAAAGACAAAAGTTATGTTAATAAAAAATAAAAATAAAATTATTGATAAAAAAATTTATTGTTTTTTATATAATAAAAGTTATAAAAATTTGGTAAATACTCCAAGTAAATAGTGTCTTATGTGAGTGGGAAAGATTGGGTTTTGTCACAAAACAAAATTACGTAAGAGTATTTATTGATGAGAAATTCACATGGACGTCACATTATCAACATGTTATCAAAAACTAAATTCATTAACTTATCTTTCTACCTTATTAAAAACTTCATTCCTTTAAACAAAACTAATAATTTTAGAATCCCTTGTAGATTCTGTCTTGGACTGTGGTCTAGATAGTTGGAGTTTTATTAATAAAAAATAAATTGAAAGTATTAACAAAATTTGTTTTAAAATAATAAATAATATATTTCATAAATTTAATTAAAAAAGTAAAAATGAAAAGAATGATATAAGAAATCATATAAGAAAGATCCCCGGACGCTGAAATACTATACAGGGTGTTTCGGAAATTTTATATTATTTAACCTTGGCACCTGTTGATGGAATCCTACAGCTCCTAACGATTTTAAAATAAAGTAATAAATGTGAGAAAAATATTATTATGATTACGATTATTAAAAACTTACTTTGATTTATTTTTTTAGAATTTTAAATAAAAGTCGTAACAAATATTAAAAAAAATCGGCATAGTCGTTTCAGCGTCACAAAGACAGACAAAATAGTTAAAAATAGAACAGTAAGTTCTAACATAAGCAGTCAGTAATAATGAAGAATGTCGTATTATGATTAAAAAAAAAAAGAGTAAATTAAAAATTCCTAAATTATATTATTTATTATATGTTTTCTTTCGAATTTTGTGATTTCCGTTCATTAATATTGAGACGGTCTCTCTTTAAAGTGAGTTGAACACCAAATTTTAATTACAGTAGTATCTTTTTTTGTGACTCGTGCACGACAGTGTAGAGGTGGAAAGAAGCTCTTCTTGTAACGTTCATTCTGTCCGTCTGTCAGTCACCATCTCGACAGCCCAAACTATTAAGTCTTTATTGTAACTCTCAAGACTTGTAGAGGTGGGAAAACATATGAGTTCCGGTCTATGGTCAGTTCCTGTTTCAGAGGAAATGCCCAAAAATGAATGATGCACGAGATTCCCTTGGTTTTACTTAACTATAAAACCAGTTTTCTGCCCCTTTTTTAAAAAAATATTTTTCTTAAACAATTAAGCTATGACAACAATATTTCTTTTTCTTGGGTTAGCAACTATTTCTTTTTGTGCATTCGTGTTTATAAATGTCTTCCTACGCGATATTCGAAAGTTTGCAATTATATCTTCCTTTATTCTCTTTTCCTTAGATGGTACATGTTTCCAAAAATGTTTGCTTATTCATTAATTTTACTTGTAACGCATTAAACCGAATGGCAATAGGAAGATTACGGGATTATCCTACGAAAATCCGTCACTAAATGTTTGATTATTTTGTTTAAATATCGATTTAGTATAAAATATCAATATTTAAGATCTGACTGAATGCTACAATTGAGATTAATTTTTTCAATGCATTAAAAACGAAATTAATGAATCTGCTCCGCTCGATGAAAGATATGAATTACAGATTTTTTTTTTCTTCCTGTGTGTGTCTATTTGATATTAGATGTTAATCTTTGCTCAAGGGCTCTGTCTGAGCCGCTGCCAGCATATTGAAACATTGAGAAAGGTTTTTGGCAGAGTTGAAATCTTCTCCTTAAGTAGTTTTGACAGATTCGCTGAAAAATTAAGACCTTCTCTCCGTCAAACAGCTTTTCGCCCACGGTTGGAGAATCCTTATTAATAGCTTCCTGGGATATAAATATTTCCGAGGAAAATATTGTGAACGAATAAATCCTAGCAGAGATGAATAGCGTATTGCGAAATTGGCTTTCGTGACAGACCCCTGTCATCACGACACCCTCAACACGTATTGAATCAATAAAATTTAACACTGGGGGAGGGGGGTTAGTTAGAAATCAAATATATTTTAAGAAAAATTTAAGAAATCATGTAAAACGGCCACCAAAAGATAAAGGTTATTTTATTTTAGATTTTAGAAACCACACCTCGTGATTTTGATGCCTAATTTAAATAATTGGGAAATAGTCTAAGAAACACACAAATTAACTAAAATAAAATTAAAATACAAAGTTTAAAAAAGACAGGTGACACGTTTCGGGCCCGTTACGGGTCCATCTTCAGACTGGGAATAATAAACTTTTAGTTAATTATAACAAAAAGTTGTACATTAGAGATTTCTTTCTGATATTCTAGTTCTTTTATTTATTTATATATTTTTAAGCCTTTTCTCTTCAGAAAGTAAAGCGTTCTGATAATCTTCAACCTGTCATTTTAAACTTTATGAATTACATAATTTCTGATTTAAAAAAACATTTACGATGAAATAATTGTTAAGAAATATTAATAAAATATTATTATAGTACAAAATATTATGGTATTCTTACAGTATATAAAAAGCAATTGAGGAATTCTCAGTTTATAATTCTAATTGGGCAATTTGAAACGGAATCAAGGACAACCTGTTTAGAACCTTTAACTTTCTTTATTATTTCAATAGCCTTCTGCAAACATAAATATAAAAATAGTGTAATAAAAAAACAAATAATTAGGAGATAAAATATTATATACAAAATCACATCGTAAGCAAAACCATCTAAGGAAAAAGTTGTAAATGGTTTCTCAGCAAACGATACCCTTATGCTGGTTTTTTTTAGCGACCCATTTGGGAGCTATTGTGAAAGCGACCAAAATAGGTAGCTATTGTCCTGTCCGTCCTTCCGTGTCTGTCCACCCCTAACAACTCCCGAACAGAAGATCGGATCGACAAACGAATTTCACCATCGTTTTCGGGACACAAACACTGTAAGAATGGGATATTTACAGGGGCCGACGCCCTCCTCCCCCATGTTCGAGGTATTTGGCATTGTTTTCATTGGATTTCCTGTATTAGCTTAAATCTTAGAAATGCAACCATCTCATTTCATTTATCAGCTATAGCTTGATGCTTAAGATCTCGTACTCATATACGGTTGGTTTTCGATTCGAATCCGTTTATCTCCTTTTTTTTTTCTATTAATCTTTTTTTCTCAATGTCCGCGTGGGTTGTTTTTTCTTATTTCCTAACGTTTTTTAATTTTTTTCCTCTTTTTTTTTAATGTACTTCCTTTATATATTATTATTTTTAATTTTAATACATTATTATGATCGCCCTTAAATTTATGCTTTAGCACAAAATTATAGTCATTTGTTTCTTCTAAGTTCGGATCCTTACTTACAGATCTAACTTATAGAACAAACTAGAAGCATAGATAATAGATGATATAGAATCATTGCATAATCTATACAAATCTCTACAATTAAATTTTCAGATTCATAGGGTAATTAATTACATATTTATGTGGTTACAGTAACTTAATGTAAAATTGAATGTCGGTTTTAGCTGTATGATCTCATAAGGAGTTGCAATAATAATAATGCCTAACGCTATTACAATGTTTTCTGTTTGATTTTCTGTCTTCCTAATTCTAATTTATGCAATTAAAATTTTTATGGCTTACCATAAAAATTTATGGATAGTCTTAATAAAATTCCAAAATTTTTCTAAATTATTAGAAACGCTGTTAAGGTATTTATTAAATTACTTCTGTTATTTCTGAATTAAAAATGATTAAAATGACCTTCAAAAAACACCTGTTTTCGTTTTTGCAAATATATGTTTGCTAAATAAAACGATTTCGTTGCTGTATTTTTTTGTGTGTGATTTATGGGAAGCAATTGTATTCCTTGAATGGTTGCTTCTTTGGGGTTTTGCACTTCAATCCAAGTAATCAAGAGGTTTCGCGAAGTTGCCCTTCGCGAGGCTCAACTTTCTCTCCAATTTTTCCGTCCATTGCACCGAAGGCCCTCTTCTAGCCTTTCGGTAAATCCTGTCGATGTGTTTGTATGTGCGAGGGTCTGCGATTGTGTGTTTCGAGTTATGAATGGGAATTATTATTCTCGCTGGCGAGGTCTTCCCGCCTGAAGAGGCACTGAAGCCGGCTGCGTCGACATGGCTGCGCCGGAGGAGCCGCCCGCACCCGAGGGACGCATTACACTCTGTTAGTGGGCGATTCTGTTCCGCATCACGAACCCGAGTTGCGATCCAAACAAGCGGGAAATCCATTTCGGAGAGAGAGGGAGGCAAAGGCACACACACCTTTTTTTCCTCGCTTTTCTATCAGCGCCTGTCGATGCTCAGCAAAACAAGAAATCGTCGCCGCATTTCCGGTTGGAACCGATGGAAAAGACGTGACGGGGATCAGGAAAAGCTGTTCGTAAATACATCGTAGTTATGGCTTCTAACGTCTATGGATAAAGAACGGAAAAGGAGAAGTTTGAGATGCTCTTACATCGTGTCAACACAGTTTTAGGCTAATCTCTCAAGTAAAATTTCTTACTTATTCTCCCACGAATAAAATTACGGGATAATAAAGAATAAACTCATCACATGTGATAAAATCTGAAAACACAAACAAAGCCTGTGTTAATAGTAAAGTCTCAAATATCTGCGGAGCTTTGTCAAAAGGATAACAAGGAATTGACGTATGCTTTATTTCTGTTAGGTCATGCAACAATAACAGTGATAATAAATATAAAAGAAAGGAAGTA
>JAFIDM010004315.1:57471963-57507148 GCA_023159025.1 Thereuonema tuberculata | reverse complement strand
AAAAAGCAACGTTTTAAGGAAATAGGCTTCAAGTTCTTTCAAGAAATTGGTATTTTTAGGAATTTCTTTTTATTAAAAATTAAAAGTTTAAATTTAGATTACGAGTTTTTACTGAAAACCTACAAAATAAATACATTCCTGCAAACAATATCTTAACAACATAAAATAATTTACGTGATAAATTGCGATTCTTTGGAGTCTACAGTACAAGGTTAAGAGGGATCTTCGATATCAACCACTGTATCATCGTGTGGTGACCGCAATCGTGATCGCGTCTTAGTCAATCACCAGTGGACAATGATGTTATGATGAGAGAGAACACCATAATGACACCATTTCATCTTTTTTTTTTCCTTACTAGAAAGGGAAGAAAACAGATCCCACGCGTTCATTAGGCCTCTGGTCACGATCCGTGGACTAAGTCCAAATTATGTCATCCACCGCACAATGATTTGGCGAATACTGGGCTAGGAAATATATCCCTCATTAAAACCGTAACGAAGAACCTGTGGGAAGACAACAATAATAAGTCATGCTTTTCTAAGCATCAGAGACATTTCATCATATCGAAATGGTAAATGAAGTTCAATTCAACAGTATTCAGCAAATATTACAATTTCGATTAAATGAATGTTTAACATTTTTATATAGAATATTCAAGAAAGTAAATATTAAGGCAAAACTACTATTGATAGCAAATTTTAAACAATGCTAAAGTGAATGTGCTGAAACATATAAAGTTATTGTTAGAAGCATGTACGTATGACAACATGATTATTGTTGTTATGAAATGTGCCAAAAATGAACGTTAAAAATACCTATCTTCGAGATCCATGAGATGTAATTATTAGTGCAATGAATATATTCAATAATGACCAAAAATATTGATGATGCTGTGGATTATCATAATCCACATCAAATGAAGAAAAGCCGAATGGTGATTACATAATGATAAGATACATCGCATTCGATTAAGTGAAGTATTAGAAAAGCCATCCGATCTTCTATTTCTTTAAAAAAAGTTATGGACACAGACTGTTCGAGAACAAGAGACTACAGTTGCAGAATTAACTTTAAAAGAATCTATTACATTAAAAGTTCTATTACATATAAATGAAGATAAGTTATCAAGTCACAAAGAATTTACCGAAATTGAAAAATTCTTTTCTTTTTTCGGTAATCGTCTTTTTACAGGTTAAATATTGCTATGAAAAATAAAGAAGAATCATTGGTATATGGCCTCATCAAATCTTTTTATATTGTCGCCATGTATATCTTAAGATATGTATATGAATATTTGCTTATGTAAAATCTATTCATTAACCTTTTGAATTTTTGGGATCATATCTTCCATAGAAATTGTCTATGAACGGACGCATTATATATTACTATTTTTATTCTTTTTTTTTTCATATGCTTCCTTTTCTTTTTATCTTTTTTTATCTCAGTGCAATATGGCTCTATTCACAGAAATCCCTAACTGATAACTCGAGAAACGTTGAGAGGGCTGAGAAGACGACACTGTTGGCAATCCTTTGAGGTTTTCTCAGCAGCATCGTGTGCAACGAAACGAATTCAGCATAAAGGCCTAATTTTCTACCTGTAAAGGAAATTTCGGATAATCTGGAATTATACTGTACGACACAATAAACAATGATACGGCACTGCATTGATAATTTTAGGTTCTTTCCAAGCAATATTCATTGAGCCCTTTTCAATGTTGATACACTGTACTGAATAATGTTATTAATTGAAATACAGTTACATAATCGCTTGTGAACTTTATTAAATATTGATTATAGCGACGGAAAAATGTTTTTGTGTATTTTTTAAATATTCTAAAATCGTTTCGGATAAACAAGATTTTCGGATAAACGAGTTTTTAGTTTTTAGGGTCCTGATTTTTATGGCCTAAAAAAAAATTCTGAATTATGGGTATGATAAATTCTGAGAAAAATGTTTAAAATATGACAGAAATAAGATCTAACAAAATTTAAGTAAATGCCAAAAATTATCTAAATACTGATCTTTCCAAGCCAAAACTTGATCTTTCCACACAAAAAAAGAAAAAAAGAATACTAACTTTAGGATTTTTTTCAAAAAACAAAAAAAACAAAAAATCCTGTATGTAACGAATATGTTCTTATTTATATCCTCAATTAACTCTTTAAAATATGTTTGAAATCTCCAAAAAAAAAAGGATCTAAATGTGTATTTACATGTACAATAAAACGATATTCTTTAAATCTGAATATTCTTAAAAATATTTATATTTATATATTTATTTAATATTGGAATTGAAGCTCAGGAAAAAAAAAGACATCTTACAAAAACGCAGACCCTAATTACACATATTAATGTTTTCTTTATTTTCTTTTTCTAAGTAAATAAAACTAAGGAGCAAAACTAAGATCTTGCAATCAACGAGAAAGCACGCGTATTGCTTGGACTGGTCGATCAGCCAATACCCATTTACGTTATCTTTTGAAGGGATATTTATCCCTTGTTGTCGTCCCAGATTTTTCGAGGAAATTGATCGGGATCGTGGCCTATATCTCAGCTTGGGAGATGTTTATAGACAGGCCAGTCAATCGAGAATCATCCAACTTGATAACTGAATTACATTTATCATCAAAACAATAGGAAAACGATCTTAAGAGCAGTAAAGTTCGTTTAATCTGAAAGATTTCTATAAAGTTACTTGGATTTAATTCTAATGGATTTACATTAAAAATAGAAAATTATTTTTTGTTATTTAAATTTTACTTCTTAAAGTCAATTCGCAGTTTTATAGTAAACATAAAAATTCAAATGACACCTAGCAAATTTGCAATGTATCAAAGGCTTGCATTCTTGAAAGTGGAATTAAAATTGACGCGCAAAACTCATTTATTCAAGCCGTTCGGAGATTGTAAAATGGACACTTTTAGGATTGGCCCTAAAAAAATTGGCACTTTTAGAATTGACACTAAATGGCTCTAAAAATCGAGGGACTATTCATTCCCTCAGTATAGTCGATTCAGCACAGACAGACTCCAATTTGGTCCAGTTACCTCTATTTTTCCTTACTTTGTCAGAGGCCCACCTTAAAATTTAGATTTTCTCCAAATCTCCAAGCTATGGGAAGTTTAACGAGATACGACTCAGAGAGCTCTGACTTCCCATTTGGGCTGTGGAGGCATCTCGCATACACACACACCACACCAATCCTAATAGCTCTTCTCTATGGCGTTGCTAAAAATGAACTTGAAGCTAACTTTCCTTACAAAAATTGCAATTTTGCTTTGTATTTTTTTTTTTAATATTTTAAAGCCGAGAATACAATAAAAGTCTCCATACATTTGAAAATTACGATACTTTCCGAAATACAAACATTATTTTCAAATCTTCCATTTTCTGAAAAATAATCTACATTACTAAAATCTTTTATTTCTCTGTGAAATTAAATTTCCTGTGAGAATGGAAAATAGAAATAATTTTTACAATGAAACGTCCGCGAGGGGAATCGAACCTGTGACCTTTCTGATCCGACGTGAGACGTCTTATCCATTAAGCCACGGGGACTACAGCTCTCTTTATATTGCTTTTTGACTTATGTTTCCTTCCCCTTCCCCCCATCAATAATGAATGTATTACATCTTTTTTTTTTGAATCTCAAGATTGTTTATTTATTTCCGATCCTTCTATTTATTTGTAATTCGAAAATGACAGTTAGAACTATAATCGCCGAAACGTTGCAATGTTTTAAATATACAAGCTATGATCTTCATATATCATCTATATTAACCAACATCCATCTCAACATATCTCTTCTTCAAACATCTACAACGATCAATCTGTACACGGGGGATGGCCTAGTTAAATTGAAAAATGCATTCTGAAATTGCTTATATGCTGTTAATTGTAATCGTATCAAAGTAGATAATAGAAGATTACCAAATGGATTAATAAGCATTGTTAGATATTGATAGAAACTGACAGAAATTCAATGTTTGGGATCTAATGCTTTCCGACTGGAATTTTGTCACTTTCAGAGTTTCAAATTTCTCGAGAGAGAGATGCACACGTTCAAATACATAAACTAAATTGCCGTTTGTTGGTAAAGGCATTTGCCAAATTTAAGTAAGATCTATGTATTCGTTCAAAAGTCTAATGGAAACATTTAATTCTGATTTTCCATCAGTCTAAATTTTCTATGGAATAAAAGTCGATTCTTAATGTAATAGATTCTTAGGATTTTCTTAAGAGTGTTTTTGGTTTTTGTTTTATTTTTATTTTTTTTTACTGCTAAATAAACAAAACAGTAAAATGTCAACTATTATCAAACGTCATCAAAATGAGAAACGTCTTATAAAAACGTTTTGAAAATTTTTAATAATTTAACCAAAAAAACAAAAAAAAAAGAAATTCCTAAAAGCACTTTTTTCTTTAAACTAAATGAATTAACAAACAAACTTTTAAACAAGGAGACTTTTTGTTTTATTGTTTCATGACAAACAAAGTCATGAAACATTATAAACAAAAAGTCTCCTTTTTTTTAAAAAAAAAAATTGCAATATCTGATGAATGTAACGATGTATATTTTCTTCATTCTTTTAATCTAAAAACAATAATTATTAAGTTGTTTGAATCCAGCAATTTTTAATTAAACTACAGCTCATGCAAATATGAAGCTACGGAAATAAATCCATTCCTCGGTTCCAATGCTTTTCTAAGAAAATTTCTGTGACCTTCTCGCATTACATTAATTATTAAGTAAATTAATAAATAGTTAATGTTAGATTACTTGTCGCAAAACAAAAAAGAAACGAGTGAATATAATTTTGCTCTAAAGCGTAAATTTAAGGGCGACCCATAATAATATAACAAATTAAAAATAATAATAATAAAAGGAAGTACATTTATTTTATTTAGTACAATAAGTACAATAAAGTACAATAACGAAAGATAAAAAAAAAAAAAAAACCACGCGTGCATTGAGAAAAAAAGAATAAGAGAAAGAAAAAAAAGTAAGGTATTTAGATTTGAATCGACAACCTTCAGTATATGAGTTCGAGGCCTTAAGCATCAAGCTACAGCTGACTGCTGAAATGAGGTGGTTGCATTTCTAACATGTAAGCTAATAGCGGAAATCCAATGAAAACAATGCGAAATATCTTGAACAAGGGGGGGGGGGGGCGTTGGTCCCCTGAAAATGCCCCATTCCTATCATGTTCCATCGTTTGATGTTTGGGCCTCTGAATACGATTCTGAAATCCGTTTGTCGATCCGACCTTCGGTTCGGGAGTTGTTAAGGGTGGACAGATATGGACGGACAAACGAAATAACTACCGTTTTTAGTCGCTATCACAATAGTTCCCAAATGGGTCGCTAAAAAGAAAATGATGATCTATAAAAAAACTAAAATTCATAATGTCACAAGTAAAAAAATTAAAAACAAGAATTAGCAACCTGAATCCGTTTTTGATAATTTTTGCCAGTAGGTGTCACTGTAGCTGCTATTTCTCCAAACGGTGAACATTCTGAATTTACGATTATTCATTATTTTATTAAACTTTTAGCAATTTCTCAAATACAAATTACCTTCTTAGAAAATTACATTGGTTTATTTAAAATATTCTAACAATCCTGAGTTAACTTGATTTCCTAATTTAAGTTCTTGGAATTAAAATCTAAAATTCCGTTCATTCTTATCATTAGCTAAAATCACTTAGTGAAATCTTTTTGAAAATTAAGGTAGAATTATCGTCGTTCCTTCTCTTTGTGTTTCTCGAATGTGTTAATAAAGAGCAAATTTCGTTTCTCTAACAATATTTCATTCTGTTTTATCTTTTATTTTAAGCAATCATTACTCACTACGTTTTAAGGTTAGAATGAAAACAACCGTTTAATTATTTAATTATTTTTAGAAGACTTATAATCTTGGTTTGTTTGTCTGTGGACACACAAATCACAACAATCACAACAAACGTCGTTTGCATACGCAACAATCCCATTTATAATAGCTCTACAACAATTCGAGCAATCCCAGTAATCGCAAGTATCATTAGCAACAATCACATTGATAATACAACTCTACAACAATCAAAATAATCGCAACAATTGCGCCTTTTGCATTCGCAACAATCAAATTTGTAATTATAAGGAAATTAAAGCAATATCAATTATATTTTCAGAAGACGTATCAGAAGACGTTGCGAAGCATTGTGATTGGTTTACTAATCGCTATCCTTACCTTGTCTTTTTTAGAAAATGAAAAATTGAAAATTCGCATTAAATAGGTATTTATAATTTGAAAATAAATGTAGGTTTTTTTCAGCTTTTTTAAGTTTTTACGGCTTTTTTTAAAAAAAAGCAAAGAAAGAAATTTTAAGAAATAATATTTAAGGAAACTAGCTTAAACTTCTTTCCAACTGTTTTTTCGCTTACTCTTCATTCCATTTCATTCTATTGTTCTATCTTTACGTGTGGTTTTCGTGTTTAATAAACTCACCAAACTCTTTCTGATGTCACATTTTGGAACATAAAATTTTCCTCATGACTAGCGCTTTAACCATGAATTACCACTTTAAATCTTCAAATGTACTCAATTAATTAGCTTTTTACCAATAACAATCTATAAACCAATTAACTATTAATGATTTCCTTCATTAAATATTATTACGTTACTCGATGATAAACCATTAATTTTCATTTAAAGCTTAGATAGTGAAATGTTCCTATAGAATCTATTGACTATTTTGTTGAACACTTTATGTAAAGTTCCACGATTAGGTTGTAATGAAATAACCATATTTCCCATTTATTGTATCTCGTATGAGTTAATTGTTATTTAATTTATGTGAGAATTTTCCTTTTTCCACAAGATGTTTATAATGTTATAAATTCATGGTATATTGCTTGTAGCTTTCGTATTAGAATCTTTTTTTTTAAAAAAAGCATTATTCAATGGTTGTATTGGAGTTGACTACGTCAAGTATGACGATGATGTGACAGAAAAAAGAAAAAAATTATTTCAGCAAGTTGTCCATGGAAAAACTACTTCTAGCCCTGGTTTGATTTAGTATCCAGACCGTCTGTGTTAAATTTTGTTCTAATTATCAAATTTCGTTTTTGTTTTGCATGATGTCTCTCAGAGTATCAGTGACACATCGATGTTGGATCTGTCTGTCTACTCCAGAATAACAGAGATTCCTTCGAGTTTAATGGCTGTCTAAAAGATGAAAGGCTTATTTGATTTTGGTTATGAGAGACTAAACTGGCTGGATAGGCAGAGGCTGTAATGGTCTGTATGTTTTCCTTCAGCTATGGTCACTTCCTAAGTGCTTCTGTAGGTTCCAGCCTTGAATACACGGATGTTCACTTTGCCCATCATGGCGGAAGATTCGAAAATGAATTATCACTGAAAGGTTGATCAACTCAAGGTTTTTGGCATTACAGGCTGTTGGGGTGTTTTAGTGTTGCCAATCTACGAAGATCTACATTTGTATGTAATTTTTCAATATTTCAGGTAACTTCATTTAGATGAGGAAGATGATAATGAGGTGGATTCATTGAGAAGATCCCAACTGAAAGACGATTAACACGACCACTTACGAAATATTTTGGTGATATTTATATAAGTTTCATCAAAAATCAGATTGCGAAAATTTAATTCTGTAATATTTAGAATCGTATCAGTTTCAACTAAATACTGCGTGATTCGAATCATGTTTGTTTTAAGTTGGAGATAATACTTTAATTATTAATATTAAATTTCTTAATTATTAGCATATCTTAAGGTTTGTAAAGGATTAAACGCCTAGTGAAATGTTTGTATTGTTTAAAAGGTTCTATACAAAGGTTCTATAGGAAGAACAGCAGTTTAATTCTAATTTATGGGTTATTCAAAGTAAGCCTGATATTAGAATAAATTTGTACTTTGGTCTTAAAGTAAAATTTTAAGTGTAAAAATTATTAAATATTTAGTGTTTTTAAATAATGTATTAAGGAATTTTTTTCCCATCAAAATTTGTTGGGTTATTTCTTAATTAATAAATTCTTATCTTGATATTATATCTTTCATTGTGTCTATATAATTACTCTATTAACCTTTATTATTTTAAATTTGATCTCTTCAAACCCCCCTCCCCCTGAAATTTTAAACTTTTTATTCCCTATAACGTTGGCAGATACAATCTTTTGTTCACCTATTCAGTTGAATTGCCAGAACGATTTTACCATGTTACCAGTTCCAATTCAATATGTTTAAATATTTTGAGACCCTCGTGGAAAGCCTAGGGTTTCAGAATAAAATGGATAACTGAAACAAAAATCTTCAAAGTTTTCTTTGAAGTGGTGAAAAAGAAACAAAGAATTTTTATTTTACTTAATTTGAGTAAATTTTCAGACGGAAACAGAAAGAATAATTTCTATTACATATTTTTTTTATTATTTTTACCGATCCGTACACGAAAATATAAAGGTGAGAGGTGGGGGAATCTTACGTTCATTCTGTCCTTCTATCCGATTCTATCGGCCATCTCTACATCCCAAACTACAAGTCTGACATAAATACAGACATAAATCATACCTAATTGGAACCCTTACGATTTGTAGAGGGAAAAAAAACGATTTCCGGTCTGCGGTCACTTGTTATTCACATAGAACTTGCCTTGTTTTGTTTTTGTTTTTTATTTTAAAATGAGATTACAGAATATCACACAATTACGGAATAATTCACTACATCTAAGAGATATAGGTAGGCATAAAGTGAGACGAGTTGTCAAAACTTCAACTTGAAGGTGATTACAAATCAAAGCCACATTAGCATATATTGAAATACATTTAAGGAGTTTTGGGAGTTCAAAGTGACCAAAGAAGGTTATATAAAGATGCAACGAAAAACATTTATTATATTCATAACATAAGAAATCAAATCAAATCAAATCAAAGAAAGTTTCAGAAAGAAAATATTCACCAATATAATCTACCTATGACCTTCTCCCTACAGTTCCTTTACCACAATACTTTATTTTAAATAATGAGTTAAATTTTCTCTTCTTTCTCAAGCGTCATCAGTTTTAAAAACTTTAAGCATCCGAGGACAGATCTGTTTCGAGTATCGCCTCTTGTCTGCTGGAATAGGTCAAAAGTTTTTAACTTCTTTACTTACAATTATAACTAAGTGGATGATGTAATAATTTTCGGGTTATGTGAAGGTTATTTAAAAAAAAATAAAGCCTTCAGCCGTTTTACGATAGAGATCTTTTTTTGGTCAGGCGACTTGAAATAACAAAAAAACATTCCAAATGATTCCTCTCGATTGATAACGGTGTGCGTTCAGCAGCCGCCATGTTCCGAGCCACGGTCAAAACGGAAGTATGAGGAGTAACTAATGCTCAATCGTTTACCATATATGGAGTTGTCACGTGTCTTCAGATTTATAATGAACCGACTGTAGCTAACTCTAGTGAAGCAGACATACAAATTAGTAACTGACCTGAAAAACTAATTACAATTACAGGCAATAAAGAGAAGGGATTATTATTTTTAAGTTTTCTGCAATAAAATGCATGTTTTCTTTTTTGCTGACACATATTTATTCAAATGCTCAAGAAACCTTTGAGTAGGTGAATGGATCTTCTCGAAACTTGATATGCTTATTTACAGACAAGAATAATTAAATTTTTGTATGGTATTTTTTTTGTTTGTGTTTTTTAATATTTAACATAAAAATATAACCGAATGAGTTGCTGTGGAGAAGCTGATAAATAGGGCTCGGATTATATGCAAAATGCATACTTGTTTTTAAGAGGTATATCAACAAAATTGTAAGTTTTCTTTGCATATCTAATGTTTTTTTGATAGAATGGTCAATTTTAATCATAAAATAAAGTAAAATAAAGTAATTTTTTATTTATTTATTTATTTATTTATTTATTTATTTATTTATTTATTTATTAATTAATTAAAATAAAGTAAGTGATAAAATAAAGAAATAAAACAATGAATTTTGATCGAAATCTAACAATGAACTTAAATCCATTGTTATCTGCACGTGCTTCAGTATTATTACAATTAATTAATCGGCTTGATAGGCTACTTGCTTGCTTACTTTCTATATTAAATAATAATTTCATGAAAAAATGCTAAGTATATCTATATTAATATATTTCATACAAAACTGAATAATGATACAAACTAAATAAATACACCACTGGTTATTTTAAAGTCATAAATTAATCATAATATTACCTTTTGCTTTCAACTGTCTTCTTTTGAATCAAAACAATGCAATTCTCATAAGACTCCCACATCGTAAATTCGTATAAATGAATGCATCATTTACCTGATCATTATTTTCCTTTCTACGTATGATTTCCTTTAGTATTCCCTGTTGTTTTCAGGATGGTTTACTTGAATGCATACTTTCCTTTAGTTTTCCTATAATTCTTTTTTGTCATTAATGGTTGCGTCAGCGAAGGGCTTTTGGGTCGTAAATTCATCGAGACTCAGCCATTAGAATTTAATACTTAGAAATAAGTAATGGGAAACGGTCCAAGAGGAAATTTTGATTACCGTTAATCTCTGTCTGGGGATTTCACCATATTTCCTAAGCTATCGAAAGGTTCATTTTATGGGTTTTCCTTAGAAAAATGTATTTTTAATGAGAACCATCTGGAAATGGAGGTAAGGAAAAAAGAAATCTACTCAAAGTGGAAAAAGTTTAATATTGCTTTACCTTTTAAATAAGAATTCCTTGCAGAATTTAAATTCAGATTTAATAAAAAGATAACAGAAGTTTTCTTATTATATAACTTACATGAGAGATAACTTTTTCGTACTTTATACTTTTTGAAGAATTTTACTTTTAAAAAGTAAAAAGTATTAAAATTAACTGATTTTAATAATAATAATAATATTTTTTTTTTTATTCACTTATCTACTTCAGTTACATAGTTCAGTCCCGTTAGGGAATAAAGAAAGTCCCTATCAACGGGTGCTGTGGGTTACATAATTACTTAATTTTTTTTATTTTTTTTTATTTTTTTTCACAATTATTATCTATGTATATAACGTTTTCCATCAAAATTACTACTAGAATTACTAGAATTTGTTACGTCAAATGATTTACAAACATGTTTTGATGTTTCTTTTTTTTTCTTTTTATCTTGTTAGTCAATATTGTCCACAATCCAGCTAATAATAATAATAATGATAATTAGTTTTTTATTAACTTTTTTTTAAAAAAATGAAAAGTCTGAATAAAAATACAGAATAAAATAAAATGTAGTAAATTGAATAAAATATTTAATTCTGAATAAAAATTGCGAAATTTTAATTTAAAAAAATATTAAATTACTTGAAAGTATTTTAGATAAAAATGGATATAAATTTTATCTATAGAAATTTAAGAATTATTGCGTTTATCTTTTTTAATATATTTATGTTAAAAATAAATAAACTACAGTAATTCTATAATGTCTATACATGAAATCTAGATTCATTTTTATTTATAATAAATTTATAATATATCTCAATCTCATTTAGATAAATGAAATCTAAGATCAAATTATTAAATGTTTTTACATTATTTACATCATTTCAGCATTTTTTACAACCCTTTTCAATAGTCATTATTGTTAACAAAAAAAATATATAAAAAAAAGATTTGAAGTGAATTTTCAGTATTTTTTTTTTAATAATTTCTTATATGTACCCCCACCCCCTCAATAAAAATGAGCTTTTAAGATTTACATTAATAAGCTCTTTAATATGTATTTAATCACATATTTATGTATCTCAGAAACCAGAAATACTTGAGCATGCAATGAATTATTAAACAAGTTGACTGAAATTCCTTGAGTTCTCTTTGAAGGTGAGATATCTGTTGTCCTTTCAATATTCATACGGCAATATGGCTTCTGACCCCATCACTGCAGATCCCAGTTCAGGTCTAGGAGAGGGGATCTCTTATGGTGTCTGCGTGCATCGCATCTTTTTGGGGGATGAAGAAGGAGTTCGTGGTGTTTGCTTCTTGTCAGGTCAATTCCGGAGCATGACTTCGATGTGCTGAGGCGGAAAAACTGCCGTTTCCGGATTGTTTATCATTTCTCTTCTTCTCCTCCACTGTCCTCGTTAAAATTAAGACGAAATGATGACGAAACAATGTTTGAAAGAAGGACTGCTTTGAAAAATACATCTACTACATAGACAACAGTGTGTACTCGTCGAACGTAAATAAAGAGTTAAAAAAATACACATTTTTACTATCATGAGCTCTCATCAATTTACTTTATTTAATGTTGCTAAATTACTGAAGTACTAAATTATAATTAGCAAGATTAAAATAAATCATAAAGATTCTTATAAAAAAATCATCAGCTTTAATGAAATTAAGCAAAAAAGAAACGGAATCGAGAACCAATTAATAACATTATTATAAATTATAACATCACTATTTTGTAGTGATTTCTATGCTTTCTTATAGTTTAAGTCTCCATACTGAAAATTTATAAATATTATTCCCTTACTTGATATTATCTCGCAATATAGCCTATATATAATTGTCTTAATCAAAGAATATTAAGTGTTTAATCCATTGGCTTAAGTGATTCGATACAATTAAAATAAATCCGATTTAAGCATTTTAAGTAAATAATCAGGATTTAATTCAGTTTCCGAAATTTTTTATAATAAATATTATAAAATTGAGCAGTAAATATTATAATTTGAATGTAAATGCAAGTTTTATGTTTTAGGCGTTGTCACTACTTACAAAAAAATAAAAAATAAAAGTAAAAGAAAAAAAGAAACATCATTTGAAGGAAGGTAGGCTTTATATTCTTGTTAAATAACTCAGATCCCTTTAAGAATTGTTTCGTGATTGCATTTCTCAGAATCTATTCGATACGAGATAGATTTTTCAAGTCTAACGCAGAGGAAAAAGCTGTCCCCTTTAATGTTTAAGCTATCAAAGACAATATCTGTGTAATTATTCCACGGACAGATGCTAGCAATGGTACAGATGCCTGTAACATTGGTTTTACCGATTGTCAGGTTAATTTCAAAGCAGAAACCGTTACCATCACTGAGCAACTACATTAATTGCGTTTTGTTAATTAGTTTAACAAATAAGCCTCTTTCTTTAGGAGATCAACGGCTAATCTCTTGGTCATATCGTGCAGCGAAATCCTCGGAATCGCTATTTTAAGAACGACAGCGTTTTCTGGTAACGTCCCTGTCATCGCTAATGCGACATAACCAAGATAAAGTGGCTTTGCTACAAGGAATGCGATGATTGTAAGTTTTAAAGCCGATCGCCCACACAAGAATAACGCCAACAGCTAGTTTCAAGTGAATGGACGATCGGTTGAAACTAAAGCGGAAAGCCAGCTCGGAATTCACGCACAAGAATGTCTTGAGCAATTCAAAGAGGAATTGACCCTACAGCCTAATTGAGATTAGAAAGCATGTCATAAGAAATACTCTAGAGCTCCTTAAAGCATAAGTTACTGAGCGTTACGAATAATTTCTACATTTAAACAATGTCTATTGAAAAAATGTTATTACTACTGACTTACAGTCCGACCACGATATCTTGACGATTGGAAAAATTCCAGAGCCACATGACGTCAGCGCTAGCCTTTCTTTAGAGGTTCCGAAGAATGTTATGTTACAGCTATAAAACAAAATAAAAAAATTAATTTTAATGATGTTTAGAGGAAATGCTAGGTTAACAGCTTTCAATGTAAGGTTTAATCGTTATATTTAAGTTTTATTTAGTTCTTTTAAATATTACGTATTTTAAAGCTCTGTGCTTTGAGGCACGCTTGTTTGTGATTGGTTGAAAAATAGATACGTCAGATCAGAAAAATAGATATCCACACTTCAGAAAGGTTTGAGTAAAACCCAAAATTGGGTAGTGTAAATTCAGTTTGTATTAAATTTAAATTTTTGTATCAAGGCAGGTGTGCAGGCTTTATTTCTGTTCAGTTTTGTTATGGAATATAATATTCATTATTTGAGACAATGAGATATTAACAGAAATAAGACAGAGATCCATAGAAATACTTTTCTATGGGAATTTTTGTCGCCTTCTAGTGCTGATTTCTCGACAATTTTCTATTTGGAAGCGATTTCAAACATAAAAGTAACATGGCCCCTAGTTGTCGAATAAGCATGCCAAGTTTCAGGAAGATTCATTCAGTGGTTCCAAAGATATTGGTGGCGGTGTACCTGTAGACTAACTTACTTAATATATCTGACTTTCAGTATTGGAAAATAGGTTCAAAAATCATCTTAATTCTCTAAACCACTGACGTTCTTCTAATTCTGGTAACGTGATTCTTAAGCTATCTATGACTAGAGAGACGATAGACCGTTTTCTTCATTATAATAGATTTTCATTTTCAGCTCATTTGCATTACATTATCTAACTGATTTATGGCTTCAATTTCTGTATCCTGTGGATTAAATTACGCGTGGTAAACAGTTCCCTCACCTACCAGAGTTTTCATAAATTTCCCAACGGATATTACTAAAGCTGTCGGCGCAAACTGACATTAAGGGTTCTGCTACGTGTCCCAACACAAAATCAAGTCGAATGATAACAAGTTTCTTTCACGCCACGAGGAAATAAATACTTCGTCTAGGTGTGATTTATCACGGATCGAATGATCACTGTGATCTTGTCATCTCGCACGCTAGCAGCATTTTCAATGAACTCAATAATAATAAAAAAAAATTCATTCCAATCTATTAAATTGCATTCGAAAACTGCAAAAAAAAAATTTCTACAGACGAAGATTGTTTATCTGTTGCTCTGTCCGTCGCAAAAAATAATAATAAAAAAAACTATCAATGTTAATTCTGTGGAGCTGTTCCGTCTATTGGTTTAGTCATTCCCTTTACAAGTCGCGAAAATTGCAAACTACTTTGCCGAATAAATAAGAATATACCACAGAAGTGGTCTACGTTACATCCGCGTTATCATTTACTTTAATTCACAAATAATAGTCTGTCCGAACACATTAAATAACTCAAGAACTAAAATCATAAATTTAGCAAAACACACATTTTCAGAAATCTACTGAATCATTTACTTTAATTCACTATTCATTAATGAAGTCTAGTGAAGTAATGTAATTTTTTATAATTTATATGTAATATTTATATAATATATTTTTATGTAATTTATATTATTATTATATAGAAAAAGTTTCAAACCATGGGATTCCCCAGCTAAGGCAATATGGCGGGTTTCAATTGTAAAAAATAAAGTAAAAAATTGGATATTGGATAATATTGATTAATAATTTGTTAATTTTATGTTTGTGTTAATATGTTTTTGCTAATATATTTGTTTCAGTATGTTTGAGGATGATAAGTTGATTTTGTAAAATTTGTAAAATTTATTTAAATGTAATTTTTTAATATAATTATTATGTATTATAATAAAATAACAGCACCTGTTGATAGGAATTTGAATTCCTAACGGGACTGAATTGTATAAATTTAAAAAAAAAAATATTATTATTATTATTATTATTAATTGTTGTTTCAATTCTTTTCATTGTAATTGTAAATCCTGTATGTAATATCTCATTTAATTACTTTGTTCAATTTACTTCCAATGTCCTTAATATTTATTGTTACTAATTCTTACTGTACACGACGATAAGCTAAACACAGGCAACTCTAATATACATATGTACTATTATTATTATTATTATTATTATTTAAAGATTCTAAAAGAATTTCAATTGTAAAAAATAAGGTAAAAAATTGGATATTTAATAATATTGATTAATAATTTGTTAATTTTATGTTTGTGTTAATATGTTTTTGCTAATATATTTGTTTCAGTATGTTTGAGGATGATAAGTTGATTTTGTAAAATTTGTAAAATTTATTTAAATGTAATTTTTTAATATAATTATTATGTATTACAATAAAATAACAGCACCTGTTGATAGGAATTTGAATTCCTAACGGGACTGAATTGTACAAATTTAAAAAAAAAATATTATTATTATTATTATTATTATTATTAATTTTTGTTTCAATTGTTTTCATTGTAATTGTAAATCCTGTATGTAATATCTCATTTAATTACTTTGTTCAATTTACTTCCAATGTCCTTAATATTTATTGTTACTAGTTCTTACTGTACACGACGATAAGCTAAACACAGGCAACTTTAATATACATAGGTACTAATAGATATAGTGTTTAATCAGAAAATTATTTTAACCCCTAAATTATGTTACTGCCTAATTTAAAATTTTAGAAAATTATCATTTAACGGTCTACTTGACAAAAAATCACTTGAAAAAACTATACTACGTAAGTCGTTTAATGTTTTTTAACTCTGTATTGAAAATTAATAAACATTACCTATATGTTGTTGTAGTATACCTATATTCAGAACCTGTTGATAGGAATTTGTCATTCTAACGGGAATGGTTCTTATTAATATAATGGTTCTTTAGGGTTAAAATATTTAAATAATAATAAATTATTATCTGTAATGTATTCAATGTATAGCTTTTATTATAATTATTATTATTTATAAATATTTGGTTCTTTTCAATTAATAATCTTTTCATTAAAGAAATAATGAAAAATAAGATAAACCTTATTTTAATTATTAATTATTTTAATGAAAAATTTTAAAGTTTCTTCACTTGACGGAAACTTCTTAATGATGAAGTAAAATTAAAGTATCTCGCAAGGGGTCTTTTTTTTTGGAAGGGGGGGGGGGTTGGACTAAAAACATTCTCTTTAGTTCCGAGAAATCAAGATTTCGTAGCGCAGTTAGATTTTTCATTTTCGTTCTTGTAGTTTCCACAATTTCCTTTCATTTCCTGCAGTTTTCGGGGATCTTTTGTGTGGGTGCGACAAGGGGAGGCAAAAGCATTATTATCCTCCTCCTCATCATCATTACTCTCTGTGTCCCCTCTCCGCTTTTCAGAACGTCATCTAGTGCCAACATTCTAGGAATTGGCTGTCGCTACTTCACTCTGTGTTACCAGAAAGACCCGAATCATCTAATGTTGAAGATTCTGACTTGGTGATTCCCAACACTAAGATTAAAGGGAATAGGTTTACATAAACAGAGGTTATAGAATTAGTTATGTATCATAGTTTAGAAGATACACTGGAATCGCACAGAATGAAATGTCAGATAAATTTTAATTTGCCTGTTCTTGACAGTATCCTTAGGGACTTATAGGATTGTGGTAATCAAGTGATAAATCGTTTGCTTATTGCATAACCCTGTAGTAGGATATTTTTGCTGGTTATTTGTCTTGCAGATGCAATCTGAGGTACACACAATCCTCTTTGAAATGGATACTCGTTTTCTTTCTAGGAAAGGTGCGCAAGCGTCAAACTGGTCTACGAACTTCACTTACTTGTTAGGCTGATAATCGTCGGTATCTTAACTTCCAATGCCAACTGTCATTTGAGAATGCGAAGTTTAACTTAATCCACTAAATAAACTTTATTTTTTAATGAATATTCATTTTACCAGTTTGTTAGGACAGCTTGTTTCGAAGTTTTGGTGTTCCTAAGTTAAGGGATAATCACTTTCAAAATAAGGCGATCTCTTGCTCACGTTTATTTTCAATGCATGTCTGTGTATGTGGACAACTCTAATTTTTCATTAATTTTTTCAGTCGTCGACTTCTCTTAAATTTAGCAGTAGGTTAAGGGATAAAAAAAAAAAATCTAACTTTGATTATTCGAAATTCGTGTGTAACTGTAGGAGAAATTAGCATGCAATTGTGACAAAATTTCGAATAAAAAAAACAACAACATAAAATCATGAAAAGCGAAACAAGAACTTCTAATAATGTCTTACAATTCGTATTAATCCTTATGCATTTGCTTTGATTTCATTGAAATCAATTGGATTTAGTCAACTTAAGTTTTTACAGATTAGTTAATTTTTTAGCAAATAGATAATTTGAAGATACTATTTGTATTCAGCAGATAATGTAATCTGCAAGTACTTACTAACAGTACTATTTTAAAAATAAATCCTACTTCACTAATTTATCATTCTATACTATAAAAAGCAAAGTAAACAAGGAAAAAAACTGGTATCCTACAAGAAACCATAACGACCTCGTATTTGCTTCATTTTCTGGCACTTTCTTTCAGACAGTTTAAGAGACCGCAGACCGGAACTTGTAATTTTTTCCCAACCTCTACAATTCATAAGCTTTCCCATAAGGTGTTCTCATGTCTGTCGACTTATAGTTTGGGCTCTCGAGGTGGTGACAGACGTAAAATTGTTAAGAACTCCCTCTCCTTTTTCACTTTGTCTACGGGTCCTAAAAACTTTATATTTTAAGGAAAGAATGTCTTAAGTTCTTTCAGTAACTCCTTATTCTCATTCTTTTGAATATCAGAAAACAATAGCTAACAAAATAACAACAACAGTAGAATAGTTGACAAAAGTTTTTCAATGCTTCTTTACTTTATAAGCTAAAGACTATGTTTTTCCTTAAACACCACTAATATATAAAAATTCTTTTATCCTTGTATAAAACATAGATTTAAAATCGGTCTGCTACTAAGGGATAGAATATCCCTAACTTAGAAGCTTAATGAACCCTTCTTTTGACACTAAAATTTATTACGATGACTGCTAATATCTTGAGAAGCTGCTCTGGGCTCATAATAAGGGTCAAAAGGCGAAGGCGGCTTCTTTTGCAGGATTAAGAGAGGCCCAACATTTAACACAGCACTTCTCCTTCCTCCTACACACTGGAAGAGAAAACCAGGGTGGACAAGAATGTCAAGATCATTAAAAACAGATTTAGTAAGTTCTCTTATAACTATGATAAACCACTGTATAATAATTGTAGGCGTTGTTCTAATTGTGCAGATTTACAACACTGTCTTTCTTAATTATTCAGATTATAATCGGCATTAATTTTAGAATTAACATTTCTAGAATTTGCTATTAGTTTTGTATGTTACTGTACTTAATTTCTTTATTAGTAGTATTTAAAATACAATAAAAAAATGACACTAAAACACAAAATACTATTGAAAACAAACAAAGAAACAAACTTTTACTTTTTTTTGCGGGATCTGTCATTGGTATGTTAATTATCGGTAAAATTTGTTTAATGCTAAAAATATTTTATATCAGTGATAATAAAGATGAGAGAAGGCACCTGAAAGAACTTCAATCCAACTTTCCTTAAAAATTACATTTTTAATTTAATTTTAACTTTTTTGTTTTTAAAACTTTACAAGCTAAAAAACATCTTCGTAATTTGTAAAATCCTTCTAATAAAAGTAGTAAAAATTTCCATTTTCCTCAGAAATTTAAGTCCGCTGTATTTACTTAAATTGCCTAAATCCAATTAATTTTAATCATATTAAAACGCGCGTTCGAGGATTACTGAAAGGCTTAATTTGCATTTCCTAGTCTTCGATAAAAATAATTTTTTCCAGTTCTAATATTTTTCTATGGGAATTTCTGTCATATTCACGCGCTAATTTCTCGACAACAATCTACACTGATATATGGAATGCTTTACGTGTACAGGAGTTCATTGAAATCATTTACAAAGCCGTACACCTGAATATGTTTGCCCAAAGATAATTTATACAAAGTTTGACTAGTTTCTCCGTCGAGAGACGGTATTATCAAGTCCTGATAATACCGTCTCTCGATGGAGAAACTAGTCAAATTTGGATATTTATTTTTGGTATAAATTATCTTTGTGCAAATATATTCAGGTGTACGGCTTTAAAAATGATTTCAATCTACACTGATAAATTTCAATATACACAAGTTAGATAAATCTCTTGTTCGCAAATATGTACGCTAGGTTTCAAGAACATCTCTTCGCCGATTCAAGTTATTTATTCATCATACACACATACATACTTTAATGATTATAAGAGCCTCACTCTCCTTAGGAAATTATGTTAAAAAAACATTATAAGATTAGTATTTTCTAAAACTTAAAATTATTATTTCATTACTCTATCTACATTTTTTTCGTTGCAACAATATGTATAAAATAGTTAAAGAAATATATTACACTTAAAATTACAACTAGTAACAATTTCTTTAATAGGAATGAGAATTCCTTTACTAAGTCGTGTGCTATCCCCTCATTGGAAGGCTAAGGGTTTTCATTTTTACCCCTCTTCCCAGCTGATTCCCATGTCACCCTCTGTTCAATAGTAATGGTTCCCGCCAAATCATAGAGCCAATACCTCCTCTACAACTGGACTTAGCTTTGTCCATCTTTCAGTCTGTCAAACGTGGAACAGACAGGTCATAACCCGAGCATTAATGGAGTCATAAAAACAGCTTTATGGCACAACTGAAACAGGAAATAATTGCTACGGAATGAAGGTTTGTCAATAGGTTTGTGACACATCATGCTATTCAGATGGCAGTCAGTAAATCAAACATTAGTGCGCACATGTGTAGAACTATGTACAACTCATTCATATTGGCAATTGAAGTGATGCTATTTTAATACACAATTAACGTCGTTTCTGTAATTGTCTTTCAATGAAATATGCATCGCCATAAAAGTAAACGAGATAAAAAAGTCATTTTTATGTTTGACAACATTTTCAACTTTTAAGATATATTTCTTTTTATTTTAAAAAATTAAATACATTTTATCTTATTCACTTTTGGTTATAAAATCCAACAAGAAGATGTGTGGGAGAGATATGTTAAAAACAGAATATAAAAACATTAATAATTGTAGAAATAAAATAGGCAGCACACACATTAAACACATTAAAAAAAATTAATATGTATGAAAAAATAAGCTTAACGTGCTGCGAAATTAGTAATAAAGGAAAAGAAAATCAGCACCTGAACAAGAGAAAAAGAAGAAATTGCCTTTCTGATTTTAGATTATGGGGAGGAGTTGGGAACGGCCGTTTCGTCCTTCAAGGGACTCATCAGCCCAACCCCGCCTCACCCTAACCAAATCAGAAAGGCAAGATCTTCTTGGTTGACAGTGGTTCTCACCAAGAAGATCTTGCCTTTCTGATTGGTTAGGGTGAGGTGGGGTTGGGCTGATGAGTCCGTTGCAGGACGAAACGGTTGTTCCCAACTCCTCCCCATAATCTAAAATCAGAAAGGCAATTTCTTCTTTTTCTCTTGTTCAGGTGCTGATTTTCGTTCCCTTTATTTTTAATATGTATATTGGCCACTTTATTTCTACAATTATAATATACTGTATTTTACACACATTAAATTGTGTATCTCAATAAAACATTAATATTTAAGTTTTGTACGTGAGACTAAAGTCATCAGTAGGTCCCGAATTTTCATGACCTATACTTTTTCTTCCTGAGCTTCAATTTTTAAGTAGATCTAAATACTTCTTCAAATGTTATTCAGGCTATTCCGATTCAAGTAATTGTAATAATAAATTTCTTTTACAATTCCCAGCTTGATCTTACGTAACATTTAAGATTTATATGTAATCGTGATGCAAAGTATTATTGTACTGCGATTAAAGAAGATTACGATGCAATTACAGTATATTTTGGAAATGCTAAACTTAAAAACAAAAGCAAAACAAATAATTTATTTGATTAGAGTCACAGTCAATCTTAAACTTTTTGAAATACAATCTTCATTTTTTCTTTCTCACAAATACATACAGTAATTTAGTTTGCAATTTTTTTTTTATTGCTGTGTTTTTATTTTAAAAGCCTAAGAACAACAAAGGCTGAGTTGCTATAGGAACAAGTTATTAAGTTGACTACAAGTCGTTGAAAGAAGGGAAACATACGAGAAGAAAGAAGGGAAACATACGAGAAAAAAGAAACATCCAAGTCCACGCCGGGATTCGAACGCAGGTTCAGTCAAAACAGTTGAAAGTCGACCACTTCCTTGATCACTTCACTGGACGACAAGAAGAAGCTGCAATTGTATTCTGAAAAATCTATTTTTAATGTTTTTTTCTTACGTTATTAAAAATGCCCTTTTATGCAAATGGAACCAGGGGGAGGAGGTTGTCCAGATACTTGATTGTTAGAAAAGAAAGTCGCGACCCGAAAAAGGTTGGGGAACACTGGTCTATAGTTTTAAAACATATTGTGCATTATTATAACTTTACATTTTAATACTTATTATATCCTATGTTCCTTGAAAAATGAACCACATCAATACATTCAGTGTCTCTCCCTAAAAGTGTTTTCAATATTGGGATGGATCTTCTTGAAACTTGGCCTGCTTTTTTAAAGTAAAGAGTCTTTAATATTAGGATTTTTTTTTCCGTATGTCAAGAAATAAGCGAGTGACAGTGACAAGAGTTAACACGGAAAAGCACGAGAAACGACAGAGTAGATTTATATCTTAAGCAATGATATTAATTCTCCTTTTTTTTAAATTAATCGGATTGAAACAGTTTAAGTAAATAATATAGATTTATGTATTTCCTTCAGAACATGAAAAATTCCTAGTGTTTGTATTCGGCAGTTATTATAATTAAAAGAAAAAAAAATAAGTTTTATTATGTTTTTAAGATTTTCGTGATTGTAAAAAACCAAGGGAAATTAAAAAAAAATAAAAAGATTAAAGGAAAATAGGCTTCAAGTTCTTCAGGAATATCTTGTTTTTGTATTTGCTTTAATAATTGCTTCTTTGCTGTTTCTGGGCTGAAGTTTTTGTAAATTTGAAACTGCAGATTTTTTAAATTCTTAATTTTCTAAGATGTTAGTTTAGGTTCAAGATACTGAGATATTAACATTTTCGATCCATGACATCGAAGTGTTTTTAATAAAAACATGGCTTTTAAATGCTTTCAAATTTTGAATAAATTTTTGAATTTCAGAGATGGCCCCCGGAAGTAACAGCAAAGCAATAAAAGTGTGAATTTGAAATGCTTCGTTCTGCAAATAAGCCTTTCTTCTAGAAGAATCCCGAAGAGTCTTTGAGAAATTATGACACACTGTTATTAGATCCAATCTACTCTGTCTTACTCTCATTACTGCATTATTCAGTCCTTGGGTTCATCTTAATGCCAGCGCCGTCTTCATTCAAGCAGCGCCGTCTAACGTGACGCCGGCGAGGTCGAGCTGAGGGTTCCTAATTGTCTTTCTTAATCACTTGCAACGAACGGGCCAAAATGTCACTGCGGCTAATGATTGCCACACAATGTTGTATAAAGAACACCATTTTAAAGTCATTGTTGGGTTTCTCGGATGGAGACAACCCGAGTCATTTAGACTCTTCCTTGACTGAGACAAATCTATCTTATTATTACTCATAAAGAGGCTAACAAGGAATTATTTTTCATGACCGTGAGGCATCACAGCAGCGCAGTAAATGAAACAAGATGACTACCGATTTGTTCTTTTCTATTAAATTTGTTTTAAATTGAGAGGAAAAAAAAAGTTGGCATGATAACTTTTGAATGCAGCTTGTAAGATAATAAAATAAATATACAGGCGTCCAAACCTAGGAACGATCACTAGTTCTAATGGTTACAAACACAAAATCAGACGAAACAGCTTGTGGCAATTTGGATATCTGTGGACGATCAGTAGAAACGTGGTGCACATGCAAATTTATGAATCATGCACACAGAAATAACGTGGTAGCACTGAAAGGGTAAAAGACAAATTGGCACTGAAGGTGAATTATGCTTGAAGGTACCGTTTGATGTGAAGGAAAGAAGTGACGAACGTGAAATTTTCGGTGTACTACAAAGATATCATGTAGATCATTTCACATGGAGAAGAATTATAAGAAACCTGTCCGCAGTAGAAACTGATTTTGCCGGACAGTTCGAATCGCCTGTAGTGTTGTGTCCAGGCTCTGGGCAGCGTTTCAAAGAAATGGAATGTGCTCCAGATGTATGCGAAAAGGTCACCCTTGCTGTACAACGACGCATGAAGACAGATTTTTAGCTGTAACAGCAAAACGTCATCGCCGCTGGTCTCCTCCATCACAGGGTATCCCGATAAACAGTGGCGACACATCTACGACATGTCGGGCTAATGTTAGAATGCCTTTAGTCTAGTCAGACCTCACCGTAACGCAATGGTGTCGACTCCAACGAAATTGGACAAGTCATTAATGGGCCATTGTACTCTTCAAAGATAAGAGTCGTTTTAATTTTTCCTCAGATTCTGGATATCAGCTGCTAAGGCGTAAAAACAGTGCTGCGTACTATCGCGACAATGTGCAGGAAAGAGACAGATTTGGCGATACTGAGGTCAAGATATGGGGAGGCATCGTGACTGTTGGACCACTCAGCTACAGTTGCTGGAAAATGAGAATATGACCAGCGAACAATATTGTAACGAACTTCTTCTGCGTCATGTTCGATTGTTCCTTGTTACAGTCAAGAACTGTTTTTCAAATAATAGGTACAAATGTTCTCCTTCCTTAGGTTTTGGACGCCAAAAGATAGATATATAGATAGATAGATAGATAGATAGATAGATAGATAGATAGATAAAAGAAAAGAAAATTGTTAGTGGTAGAGAAATTTGAGAAAATGAAATTTATGGATACTGAATATTAAGAAGAATCTTAACAAGTTAACAATTCAAGCAGCAATTGGAAAAAAGAAAATAAGTCAATTCAAACTTTTGAAAACACAAAACCAAGCGAACATACACAATTCGCAAACTATCAAACACTTGTTAAAAGTGACCCTATTACTGGCACCCAAAACTCATTTATTCAAATTTCTTGTCATTGAAGGGTCAAGTAAAAGTTCACGCGATGCCCTCAAAGTACATTTAGCCAGTTTAGATCGTCATTTAGCACCATTTAGACGATTTCTTGAGTAAGTTGTCAATAGCCATATTGAACCGGAAGTTACAACAGTGGGTCGAGGCCATTGTCTTTATTCTCAACATTCAGAGAATAGATAGACACCAATTTTGTCGATTCAGTATAGATAGACTGTCCACTTAACATTATTTTCCTGACCCAGCAATGACCATCTGCTGAAACCGAAACTTGCCTGGACCGGAAGTTGGATTCTTCCCCAACCTTCCAGAGCTTCTCAATCAGTGTACCTCGTTACATAACGTGCCGTAAAGATGTCTTTCGTCTGCCGCGTAAAAATTCTCAAGAGTGCATCTGCATTCAAGATTTGGTGTCACATTAGAAAAAAAATCATATCTAGAATCAAATCTAAACGTCAAATAATCTGGAGAAACTGAAATTTGAACTACATTCTGTGACGTTCCAACAATTAAGGTTATTAAAATATTACATCACTTGAAAATCGCTTAAAAATATATTTCACGGTATCTTTAAGTGTTTAAAATAGATTGTCGTAATCATTGATAAATCTTAGTTGTTTTTCAAATGATTCTATAATAACAATAAAAGCATTAGATTAAATGAAAATCACCAACACACAAAATTTCGTTTAAGAATATATCATAAAATTTAAAAATACATTATAAGAGATTTTGGAGACATTGTGCGAACCCCTTTCAATTGTTATTTTAAACAATGAAAGTAGTGAAAAAGTTTGTTGTACCGCGAGATGCTATATAAATACAAAAGTACGCCGTGAAGAAAAAAAGATTCAGATGCACTGCTCCAAGTCTTTAGGAATTCAACAAGGTTTGACCGGTTTGGGCTTTGGAGGGCGTTTTATACATACAGACATACACAGACTTAGGAATCCCAAAAACTTTTGCCTAAGCGGTCACTTGAAAGAGTGAGCAAAAAGAATTTTACTTTTTGGTCTATTTTCCTAGATAAGTGAAAGTATTCAGATCAGTCTGTGTGTGTGTATGTGTGTTATCCCCTAATAACTTTTGAACTGTTGAATGCATATTTAAGAACTAGGCACAACTTTAAGATCTACAACTTTTATATTTGAAATCTTTTCCAAAAGGGTCCTGTCAAAAAATTTTGCGCGAGAAAGAGACAAAATTTCACGTGGAAGCTTCATTGTTTAATACTGGCCGAACACGAGGCGATATTTTAGGACAATCAGGCGCAATTTGATTGCTGGCAACCGTTTGCACCAATTTGATTGCCCCAACCTGAACAATATTGCCCCAATTTTATTGTCGGTACCAAAGGAACAATATTGGCCCAATATTAGTTGGCTCAAAATATTGGTGGTACGAAAGCGAATCAAATGAACGGATGACATCACGTGACAATGCTGACGTCGAAGGAGGCGGGGCTTTAAACATCGGAAAATCACTCGCTCCCGCCGACCATGTTTTGTGAGAGAGAAGGCTTAAAATCTGCAACGTGGGCGGCCCAAAAAAGTTAATTCAAACAACAATATTTTGTCAATTGATAATGAAAGAATCTTAATGGATTTCTACCACGGTAAGGCGTTTAATACTCGATCGATTCTGTCCGTTCGTAACACGTTTAGGCTTAACCGCAGGTATGCTTACACTGGATAGCTCCCATTTTATTCGCAAATAAATTGTATAAATAAAACCGATGTCGTACAATTGCTGGGAATATTGTTCCCAGTGCATTTATGCTCTGCTCGTGTGGTGTGTTTATAAGTGTGTACTTAGTGTGTAATTCGCACTTAGTGTGTAATTACTAGGGCTCCCTAGTGACACACGAAGCGCCGTAACCACCGATATTCAAAGATATATTCAAAGATATTGGTTCAAGACAAATTCTGTGTTCGCGCTTGATAAAGTTGTCCGCAATCAAATTGGGCCAACTTGTCCCAATCATATTGCCATAAAATCGCTGCGTGTTCGCCTAGCTTTAAGCAATAAATTTTAATCGCTTTTTAGCTAATTCATGAATTAGAGCGCTTTTTCTTAAAAGATTCTAGTTAATCCGATTTTGACAACTTTACATGCGAATTATTATTTTTTTTTTCGTAAAATGAAAAATTTATATTCAATAGATATTAGAATTTGAAAATAAATTGTAGGCTTTTCGTTTCTGTCGTTTTCACTATAAAAAAATAATTTTAACAAAAATTTTAAAACCTCATATTCTAAGGAAAGTAGACGTTAAGTTCCTCAACCTTTCGGTTTTGTTTTGTTTTTTGCCATCTTAACAATCAGAATTCGGAAGTTCTCTCGCCAACTATATTTTGTAAAACCATCAGCGAATTGCACTGTTCGAAGTTTTAATGACTAGATCTTCTTCGTTGAATAAGGATTAAAACTATTGCCAAATCAAATACGAGAAATGAATTATATATTTCTGGTATCCATTCATCTTCCTTTTTCCGAAGAACTATTTTTTTTCCCCGCTCTTTCCTTCTCTCGCCAGTTCCTCCTCTCACTTATTAGTGTTACTTTGTTATTAATAGACTTATTTATACCCCCTACGCACAATATGGTAATGGAGATTGGAGATGAATAGGTGCGCCATAAATCCACAGCGAGTACCGGATGTTGGCTTTTAATTCACGAGCGCCATCTTCCCACAAGCGTCCGCTCTTTACATTAGGACCTCGTAAGCGCTCTGTAATTTGGGAATTCGGGATAAAGGCAGCAATTTCTATCATAAAAGAAGTCATTTTACGGGATCCGTTTGAACTCGTGCTCTATAACTCGGGTGATTGGCGATGGTCGGGGAAATCCACAAGATGAGCTGAGATTGCCTTTTTGGGTAGAAGATCCAAATAGCAGCATTAATGGCGCCGGGAAGTTAGACATTACATTATTTCCCAGCCCTAAATTCTTTCCATTATTACAACTTATAGTTTTACCATGGAAATTCGATTCGAAGCGTTACAATTTTAGTATTAAGGATATTTTATTTAAAAGAAGGAAATTGGTTAAGTTAAAAGATAAGTTAGAAGAGTATACGTCGTCTTTCCGTTTAAGTACCAGCAAGCTTCGTGGTATAGAATATTTTTCACCAAACACTAAGTTTACATATATGATCGTAATAACTTGGAACTTACACCTTGTTTCAGTAATGGTTTAGATGGAAGAGCATGGACGGGGGTTGGGTTTAAAAATGATATACTTCCATCAATAAAGTTTTCAGAATATTTTTGGAAACCTTAAGATAGCAGAAATTAATAAAGAGAGAAATAAAGAATAAAATGTAAACATGATTAAAATCCTGTGGAAACTAGACTTTACAGAAAAATACGTTCTTAAAACGGACAATTACTTTCCTAGGACAGTGTGTTTGCGTTTATTCGTGTGTGAAGGTGTACCCTAATAACTTTTGATCCGCTGGATGTATCTTCTTGAAACTTCGAAAGCATATTTACGGACAAGAACGATCTAACTTCTGCTTTGTTTTGTTTTTATTTTTTTTATAAGATGAACAAATCCCCATAAAATAATAAATAAATGGATGAAAAAATAAGTATGTAAAAATAAAGATGAAGCGACCGCTTGCATAAAACATTAGAAAAACTGATTTAATAAGAAAATAAATAAAAACAAGTTACAAGTTTCGAAAACCGCTAAGAGGTTTTCTAATGTTTTGTGCAAGAGGGCTCTTCATCTTTATTATTGCAGTTACTCGTTAAATCTACAATCATCATAAATAAGTAAAACTTGAAAACTCATTTGCACATACTTTGAGATGGTTATAAATAATTGGATTTAAATAACGAAAGTTTAATTAAATATTTTTTTCAATATTCAGAAGATATTATACTATTTTCAAAGTATATTAAAGTTTAAAAATTTAAACAGATCCTCATTAATTTAAAAGCAAACAGAGCTTTTTGTTTTGTTTTTATGATTAAAAAAAAATTAGAATAAAAATTAAACTAAAAAATAAAACTATATCTTATAGAAAATAGCTTCTTTCAGGAACTTGTACGTTCATCTCGTAACTTTAAAATGAGGGTTGGATCAACAGTATCGTTCTAAACTAATGGAATTTAATAGAAAATCAACGCACTGATCCTGAAATTTGTTTCAGATTAAAAATTTAGAACTATTCTTCGATTCTTATTAGGTTTCTTCGACAAATGCAATTGCAAAGAAACGGTCTCTCGTAAGGAAACTTCAATTGATGGCTCGACTGAAAACACAAAGGCAGGTTTCGGTAGAATTCCCCGGTGGCAGAACTGAACAATCGTTTATTCTTGGATCGTTTTCAAAGACAGCATGAGATTTGAGTGTAGTTCCGTGGAATAGGCAGGCCGTGTATTTTTATGCCGGGCAACGCTAAGGCCTCCGCCTCGGAGTCCGACCGAAGGCACGCGATCACCGACCTTAAATATTTCAAGAATGCCGGGCGATTCCTTCTAGTTTGCAATATTTATTCGAAGAAAAGGGCCACGGATCAGCAGCAATGAATTCGCCGTCGCAGGGAGCAGCGAAAATGAAATCGAATCTTACGAGGGTGGAGCAGTCACCCTCTTTACCAAACCCCCTACCCCCACCTAGGCAGCAATGAAGTTCAAACCGTCGGTCCCTATCACCAGCCGGTTATATCGGCTATTAATAATGGAGGCAACGAAGAGCAGTTAAATGGAATCAGACTCCATTTTGACTTCTCTACCATAACGGCCCCTCCCGCCGCCGCCATCCATTCCCTCCAAAAACAGAGTTCGCATTTCTTTCAGGTTCTTTTAACGTTGGGGAGAAAAAAAAGTAACATACAATTCAGATGGAAGTTCTTTTAAATTTATTTCCTCCATATATCTTCATTCTTAGCATTAATAAAAGAAGTGGTTCAAGATGATTTCGTCCTACAAAATCGATTTTTACATGTTGAAACATGTAATCATCCTCAAATTATATCATTTAAATATTTTTCCAAAAAACTTCTCAGTTTCAAAAGCTATTTAAAAAACTATTTATAATTTAATTTTTATTAAATTATTTATTTAAACATAATATTTTCGAAATAATAAATTAAATATTTAATTTATTGTTTTAATCTATTTATAATATATATATATATATTCCAGAAACTTATAAACGAAACATATAAACGAAACATTAAAATACTTAATAACAGATTAATATTTATGAATACTGGCGTATTTAAAGGAGGAGGACTATTAGATTTGAAGGTCCTGTTCCCTGATATTATTAAAAATAATATGAAGATTTGAAGATAGGTGAGATAGACTCAGAAAGAAATATACAAAGCCCTCTTAACTCCCTCTCCCCCCAAAAAAAAATTACAAATCATATGCTTATGCATGTAGGCTTTCAAAATGACAATAGATGAAGCGACAATACTGTATTAAAAAAAAAAAAAAAAACATAATTCAAACATTAGCTGCAAGTTTTCGGGATATCGTTACTTCTGTTGCCTATTTCAAGTGTTACATTATATTACAACATATAATGACTGAAATTTGAAATTAAGAGAATTCTTCAAACAATATGCAAATATTATCCCTGTTAACAATAGAATAGATTCTTGTATTGTTTCAATAGTTTATAGTTATATATTTTGATATTTTTTGTTGTGATCAGGGGCGGTCTGGCATAATTGGGGGCCCTCGGCTGGAAATGAATTTGGGGCCCTTTAAGTCTTTACCATTTCTCTGGCGAACGTAACCAGTATATGATTTACGGGGCCCTAAGATGAAATTTATTTTAACAACCAAAAAAAAAAGACAATCGGGGGCCCCTCTGGGCTGAGCAATCCTATCTTAACAACCAAATAAACAAAAAAAACATAAAAGTGCAATCGGGGGCCCCCCTGGGCTGGGGCCGTCGGCGATCACCGACCCGCCGACCTGGCCAGACCACCCCTGGTTGTGATTACCTTATACTACGGTTCAGTACATGAAAGAAGAGCTTTTGATGACGTAATTTCCTTATAGATTCCTTATGTTTCCAGGACGTAACAGCACCATCTATTGCTAAAATCAGTAACTGAATCTTATAAACATTACGAAAACATTCTGTTTTTTGTATTTTCTACAGGTACAAATAAATAATAATAATCACAATTGAAATAATTAAAAACGTTCCACACTATTCCCCCTTGCTTGGCTATGCAAAGTTTGTACTTTCTTCGTCACGCTTATGCGACAACAAAACGACGCCATCTTGAACTGACTGTTCGGAGTTCAAGTTGATGACGTCGTGACTGGTGACTAAAAGCAATAGTTTCTGTAAAAGCAACACTGATGTTTTTTTTTATAAAAGTAATTATACTTTCTCCTTTTAAATTATAAACATTTTGTCGATATTTAAAAAACACATCGGTTATGGATATGTTTATATTCCAATAAATTAGAGGTGTTAAGGAAGATTTTAACGATCGTTGTAATAATCCTGATAATTCAGATTACTAGCTGATACAGCTTTTTATATTTTTACTGAAAATCATAATCCAAATCTTAAGATTCATTTTCTATTTCAAGAAAAGGATGATTACATTAGAATGATAATTGAAGCTGTGTTAATCAGAAATTCTATGTACGTAAACAGAAATTTGGATATATCTATTAATTCAGAAATTTGTAGATTGGCAGGTTGGTTGGTTGGTTGGTGTTTTATGGCGCAAAAGCAGCTGCGGCTAAGCTAAAAGATTGGCTAAAAGCCTTTTAAAAACTTAAGGTACTTGGCAGTGTTCTCTGAAATAACTAATAATATATTTCATTGTTGAATTATTCTAATATATTGTTTGCCTGATTATGTTGTGCATGACATTATGTATGTTGCAAAGAATTTCTTTGTTTGTAGGATATGTTATTTTCCTTTTGTTTGCAAACAATCTATTAATATAATTTCAAATGTAGTATCACTCTTATACAATTCCCTTTGTAATATTAAGATTCCTGATGAAGTGGAAGGCACTACTTTCATGAAATATCGATAAAATGTATATAATTTGAGAAGTATGTACAATGTTTTAAATTTATCGTAATGTTCCATCAAGTTCTTTTTTTTTTATTTTTGTTTATATCCAGAAACTTTGCATATATAAGCTGCAGAGATATGTTTTTATTTATTATCTTACTGGATTAAGGAAGTAAAAGTATAAATTAAATAAATTCTATTTAATTTATTTTAAATATTAAATCTTTTGATTTTTTTTTTCGGCTCCTTAGAAGGCATTTATTATTTATCTTTGATTTTTTTCATAACATGTGGAAACAAGTCAGGAATAAAGAAAATTGTGTAGTTTTAATACTTATTGTTTTCCATCGTCTACTTATGTATTTTATAAAATTAAATTGTAATCATCAAAATCGATCCATTCCCTACCTGTATCACTTGACACACTCACCAAACAATTTAGACTACCATTTTCTGTATTGAAGAAGGTATAAAAACTGCTGTATGGCTATCGTGGCAGGATGATTCACAACGACAAATCAGCTACAATTACGATGGCTACAGAAACGCTAGATAGTTAGAATTGCAAGGAAGTTTCCAAAGATAAAAGATTACAGAAATAAAGCTTTCTGTAATTTTTCACAAAACCACAAGTTGGCATATGTACTTTCCAAGAGACCACAAAAAATTGTTAAAAAAAAACAAAAGAGATACATATTCCCTTACGTTAATATTGTTGGCACTTACTTCCTTAATATTGGTCCGTTTTTTACCAAACTCAATATTGAGCTTCCTTGTAGAACTCTACATCTATCTCTAAAACTGCAGCTTTCTAGAATGCATAGTTTTTGAATTATCGCGATCACAGATGGACATACATATTTCGACTTCAGATTATGTTTTAAAACTTATTTTACTTCTAACTCCTTTTTTTTTTCTCTGATGAATTACTGACATTAGATCAAAATCATTAAAAAATATAGATGTTCAAACATATAACTGTCCTTATAATTTGTTAACTTGCTTTAAAGAGATCGAAAAAAAAACCATTTAATATTCACCTTCTTCTGCTAGAAATTAAGTCCGAATTAATACTGAAAAAGATTGTTATAAAGACCATATGGAAACTTTTATTAAAAAGTGTCTTGTCTTCAATACTTAAATGTTCAATAATCGAGTAATTCAATAATCCGTATATTGTAAGAATTCTCATTCTTTGCAGAATGATAAACGAAAGAATAAGGCCAGCGAGACAAAAAAAGAGATCACGAGACCTACGACAATCATATCAGATAAACAAAGCACAGGTATTTATTTATTTTCTTATAGTTTCAGTTTCCAAAGTGACGCTTAATAAAAAAAAAATATCAGTTTTCCTCTTAAGACGTTTACTGGGAGCTACGAAAGAATTGATCAAAAAGAAACTTAAAACTAACAATTTCAATGTAATTATATTACTAAATTATTAAATTTAATTATTAATTTTAATTAGAAGTAAAATTAACTTTAATTCATAATGACAAGTTTATTTTAAAATAGGTTTTATTTTTTAAAATATATATAAAATAAATAATATTAGAATTCAAAAATAAATAACAATATTAATGCATTTTGTACTAGAAAAAAATGAAGCGATAGATTTACCTTCTAGCTTATTGAATCAATGTAACTCTAATATTAAAACATTTCTCAAAGCCTGTGATAGAACGTACAGTTGACATCGCGACATGTGTAAAAGAATCGCGGTCTCGTTTTAATCTCGCCTTGTTTAGTCTGTCAGACTATTTGCCTAAGAATTTCTTAAAAATCTTTAATTGATGAATTCAACACACAGTTTTCTGCAATTCAAAAGAAATCTCATACCGTCTTTCTAAATCTATTCTGTTGTCTGTAGAATAAATGTAATAAGACTTTAATAGCATTAAAGGTAAACAGCAACTGAGAAGGGAACTTTGCCTTCTGTGCACACCCCTTCTCTTTGTGTTTACATAAGCATCTGAACTTTATTATCGTTTTATTGCAAGTTTTATAGTATCCAATTAATCTCCTTGTTTCCATTTACTGATCAAGATGAATTACTCACCTGAGAGCCACAGGTTAATAGGAATGTAGCAGAGGTTACAACAATATTAAGGCCGGGAATTTACATCAACAAAGGTTTAATTTTCAGGTGTCATGTTAGTGCTGTAGTACAGCTTTAAACATGTTATGATGTTTCACTCTGAAAAATATTATTATCATTGATTTTAAAATAAATACTCAGGCTATATATGTAAAAATCTATTCTTAATTACTGAATGTAAGTATTTAAAGGAAATAATGTATTTTAACATTTTTTTTTGTAATAATTTAATGTAACTTCCAATTCTCATATTGGAGGAGTTGTCTGTAAATTAACTTTGAAATTAATAAATTACAAGCATCTCTTCATTTATAACGAAAAACAACAAGTTCTTTAGGAACTTGGAGTCTGTTTTAATTACTTTTTGTTTTATTTTTTATTTGTTTCTTTTTTCCTTGTTTTTTTTTTTTTAATTATTGTTGTTTAAAACCGTCTGAAGTATTTTAAAACTGAGTAATTAACAATAAGTTTATTATACGATTAAAAATATACGATAAATATGTCATAATACGCATAAACATGACTGTAATACATTATATACTTTACGGTAAAATATATTTAAAAATTTAAAACTTATATATACTTATACTTATATTTGTATTGTAAGATGGATACAAATTTAAAAATGTGCTATTTTAAAATTTAAATACTGTATTTACAATTCTTTATAATTATTTTTTTTTCATCTATTTTCCCTTGGGGAGTGAAAATGTTCACAAGTTCAAATTTATATTATATTGTATTACATACTATTTTATCTTTCTATTATTTTTGATATTAGGATTCAGAAATTAATTAAAAACAATTCCTTCGAAATTTAAGTAATAATAGGTTATTGAACTATTTCTCAGGGGTGTGCTAGTGAACTACGTTTTCTTTGTCTTCTTCAATCCTACATCGGGTCTTGTTTCGCGCATAATTTGGAAAAAGACCCATTAAACTCCCCCGTTTAAGAGATGGAACAAGTAGCCCTAAGTGGCTCTCTTCTTATCTTGTTGTACATTAGCAACAAGGAATTGCTTTACTGAGCAGCCGGACCGAGGGGGAAGGGGTCTATGTATGTATGTGGGGTCTACCCTACGTCCAAGTAAATATAGATTTCAGTTTTATCAACTGTAGGTTTTTCCTTGCTCGTAGGTCTATAAGACGGCATTAAATCTCGAAGGGTGGACATAATTCGCTGCCTTTGGGTCGTTGGGCAGGGACTGGGGGTGGACGTTGCTTATGGTGGGGGTATTTCAAACAGAAGGGGAGAGATAGAGGAATTCGTGTAGTCCATTTAAATTGAATCGAGTTTGTGAGGGTTGGTTGCCAACGCAGTGGGGGAAACAAGAAGAAAAGGGGGAAAGGGTGTTGGAGAAGTAAGGGATGGGGGTG
>JAFIDM010004315.1:57453890-57465337 GCA_023159025.1 Thereuonema tuberculata | reverse complement strand
TTCCCCCCCCCCCCCCAATATCGATCCTTCTGAACACATTTTGTTTAAAAAATTGTGCATTTTATGGGACCGCTTTGCTTTTGACACTGTCTAAAAGCATTAGTTTATCTTCTTAAATCACCAGTTTAAACCTACTTGACGGCTAGACTTCGGTATCCTGAATAAAAGTAAACAGTAACCTAATGTAAGTGGAGAGTGGCTTCTTAATTATGTTTCCAAACCTAGTAAACAAAGAATCTGTTGCTCTTGAGACCAATTGCTTCCACTTCAACTCTTTAAGTAGGATTCCAATTCTGTGTCTGTCCTAATTTGCATGTCTCAACAACAAACATCTTCTGTGGCTCGTTTGCGCCGGAAATTAATAAGCACCGTTTGGCGAAACAAACTGACAAAAGAACAAAGAATATTGCGAGGAATTGTCTTTTCAATATTCATTTCGTGGCAGAAAAATTATTCTTTTTCCGTTTTATCACAGAAAAGGTGTGTTTTCGATTGAATTATGCAAATTTCAAGTTACTAATTAAATCTATGATCTTCCTTTATTCGTTTTATTAATCTATCATTTCTCCTCCATTTTTAAAACTCTTTATTCGTTCTTAGCATTTTTCGTGAAAACATCGAATTATTATTATTATTATTACTATTATTAACAGTAATAAACGACTGTCAGAAGTAAAAGATTCACAATAACTTGGAAATAAATGGAATGTCTAAGAAAAATAACATCTTCATCTCTTTATTGCACAATGTTTCCTTCGGTATATTACCAAACTTCATCAGGTGGTAAGTAGAGGCAGAAAAAAGAGTTTTTATTTCCTCCATACAGAGAATTCGTTAATAAAAATTCAAAATATTACAAATAAATCACAGTATGTATTACGTATATTCCAGAAAACTATACAATGATTTCGCTATTATCTTATCGTTGTCATAAAATTTCAGAAAATTATACAATGCCTACCATTCTTAAGACTAGTACACACCAAGAGACAATGTCGCGGAACACGTGTCTCGTGATAGTCGCGATACATTGTCCCTAGACTGTCGTTATACAATGTTGCGCGTCCACACCTAACAGCCAGTTGCACTACAGATATCAGAATGCGATGTCCCAACAGATTGCTCTCTGTGCGTTTAATTTGTGCTTAAATAATTTAATGTTGCTAAAAAGGAAAAATCGTAAACCTAAACGGAACTGGAGGAGAACTCTATTTTCGGGAGGTATTACTGTTGCTAATAATCTTCTCGAAAAAATAAACTGGAAGATGGCATGGGTTTCAGAAATTTTTGGGCCAGATGCTCCATAGCATCCTCCTTTTATTTCTGTTTTTATAATCCACACTTGTGGTATCCCAAAGACAAGGGAGGGCCTGAAAGTCTTCGATTATTTTTAATGTTGTTTCCATGGCGGACAAGTAGAAACTGACTCAGAAGTCTCGGAACACGTACAGACTACGAAATGTCGCGCAACATTGTCTCGTATTCCCGTTTCGATGGGGAACATAAGATTTACGATTTTTGTATCGCGACAGTCCCAGAACACGAGAAAACTGTATCCCAACAGTCGCGGAACAGCCCGCGACTTTGTCCCTTGGTGTATACGAGGCTTTAAAATGACATATCAATATAATAAGTCCTAGTTCTTAAACATTCTTATGAACAATTAACTAAATATATCTTTGTCTCTTAAAACAAAGTTATATTTTAATTTTTATGTCCTTTGCTTTATTAATACAATCAAAAGTATTACAGTAATTACACATGCCTCAGTAATGAATCTCGTTTTATTATCATTTATACGAAATAAAATTTCTACTAATAGGTCTGAGTTAAGATTATGGAACATGCAATGATCCGACCAACCTGATATTTTTTAATTATTATTATTATTCCTAAAAGACTGCACATGTTCTTTTATCTTTTCCTTAAGAGTTCTACTTGTACTGTCTAAGTAAATGGCCCCATAATCTCTACACTTTAACGTATACACTATTCTCATTTTAGTTATATTACAATTTTCTTTTTGATTATGTTTTGGTAGTTTTAAGAATATACTTCTATTTTTCTGATATACGACAGATACGTCATTCAGCCTACATAATTCTCTTACAGCATTATTTACTTTTACACTATTAGGTAGCTTTACTGCCTTTCTGTAATCTTTCTGCTCAGCAAGGTTCACATTTTTATATCGTTACTCAAAAAAAACTAAAAAAATCTTTTTTACTATAATTTATAAACTTTATCGGATATTCCTTCATTGACAACTTTTCTTTCATTAATTTCCATTATTTTCTTTTTCCTTAGAACGTTGTTTTTCGCATAATTAGTAATCATTCCAAGATAATTCTTTATAATCGCTTACATCATCACTTTGGTTCTAATGCTTTTCTATAGGAAATCATCTTCAAGCACTAATTTCTCGATAATGACCCACTCAGGAAAAATTTCAAATGTAAAGTCTTGTGTTGTTTATAGATACGCATGGTACGTTTCAAATTATCCATCCAGGGGTTAAAATTTATATAGGGGGGAAATAATACATACACAGGCTAAGCGTTTTGATGAGTTGGAACAACCTTCCGACTTCCTTTTATTGAAAGATAGTTTAAAAAAACTGCTTAATTTAAGCAAAAACAAAAAAAAATCTCAAAATACAATTTCCGTTGATGCTATGGGCATCGTAACTCACAAACTACTTATCATCGAAACTATAATTTTAGAAGCAGGTATCAGCTGTAATTAAAAAGATCGCCATTGATTTTGATACCTGTAGAGAAAAATAAACTAATAAAGAAAAAGCTGTGGATACAAACACATAATACATTATCGTTAATGTAATTGTGATAACTCAACATTTTTTGTGTTAGAAATTTAAAATCTTAATGATTGATAAATATTACCAAATATGAACTCCCTGTTGAGTTTAATAGAAACTGGCTCTTTCTATTAAAGTCCCAAAATTAACCAATGACTGATTTTCTGAACATCGTGGTAATCACGATAACTAAATATAAATTATCTAAAAATGCCTTTAATTTGTAATCACTGTCCTTGGTACAGCTATTTGTATCTTATCAGGCAGGTATTCGGAAATGGTTCGTCATCTGTACCTTATTTTAATCGTAAATTAAAATTTCTTAGATTCTTATTGTAGATTCTTATTTTACTAGCTTTAAGTTCGGTTATCCACCACTTAGCACCTGTTTGGTGGAATTGAGCGTAGAAGGAGCTAATTTTGATCCACTTGAGGACTGAGGGCATGGAAAGAGGGTGAAGGAAAATAATCGTGCAAATATTTTAATTTGGACCATAAATAAACATCTTGCCACATTTTTAAGAAAATCAGTCTAATCATTTTAGCGAGGGATACCGAAGATCATTTTCGAGGGATTGGAGACCAAAATAAACGTGCCTATGTTTTAAGTTTAACCATAAAAAAAGTATTGTATCAAATTTTAAGGAAGTCCGTGCAGCCGGTTAAGCGGGATGCGCATACAAACAAACAAACGGAATACTAAGACTGCATATGCTAGTCCATTAAAATACTTACAGCAGAACTCTGAATTTCGGGGATCATTTTTTGAGGCATTGAAGAGATGGGAACAAATCAAATGGGCATTGTTTTAAGTTGAACCAGAAAAAAAAACTACATACCAAATTTGATGGAAATCTGTCCAGCCCTTTTAGCGTGATGGGTGTACAAACAGACAAATGGATAAAGAAGACAAAAATCCAAATGAATAATGAGATTTCGAAAGCACAGTAATAAGGATTTTTTCGGGAATGGCAACAGATCGCTTATTGGAAAAGCGGCCATTGGAATTGTTGAGCTGGTAAAACAACGAAGCATCGACTAATAGATTGCGTCTGTCCCACTGCGACGGTGAATTAAGTGCACCCGCCGATGATGGATTCAGAGTTTCAGCAGTGACTGATGCGGGTCGCGATGACACCGCCTTCCTGTGATTTAGGAGTCGCTGATAAAATCATTCACTTGCAAATTGAATCAGGGCTGCGAAGCATACTTTTAATATCCCCTCGAGAACCCGAGAACAGCGTTGCCTCAAACGTCACGCTGTGTTTAGTGGCGAGTTATTCTTTCCAAATAGGTTTTAAAACCTTTCGGAAATTGAACCCATAAAAAACTGTAATTCACACTTCAATAGCAAAAAGAAAAATGGATTTTTATTGACCACGAAAATGGAAAATTTCTTATAAAATTCTATTGAAATGTTTTAAATAATATTTAATCTGTTTAAATAAAAAACGAATATTTATTAATTAAATAAAAAGTTCCTAAAGAACATAAAACCTTTTTCATTAATGTATTTTTTTTCATAAAGTCTTGAAAACGACAAAAAAAAAGCCTACTTGTATTTTTAAATTATAATATCTTCTAAATATAACAGTAGAAATTTTCCATTTTCTAAAAAAAAAAAAAAATATATGTAAATTCGTATTATCTTCTTGTCTAAAAAGGATTAAAAAAATTTAATCGTAGGAACCACAAGCAAATTAATGGCTAACTAAAAGCTTCTAACCACTATTTAAGGTATCAATAAAAATCCATGGTTTCGGGTCTAATACTTTTTATATGAAAATTTTTATCGCCTTCTAGAGCTAATTTCTCGACAAGGAGAAAGAATGTATTTAACTTTTATAAATACATTCTAACTGTTATAGATCGTCTGTAATCCTTAAATATGCATATTAAGTTTTAAGAGGATCCATCCATAGATTCCAAAGTTATTAGGAGACCCGAAAACACACTAGAAACTTCACATACATAAACATTAAGATTTATAAAAATGGAATTATGCATTTTTTTGGTATTAAAAGATCCTTCAAATACTGTTAAACGAATGATCTTCTGCATCTATGTAGAGTACTTTTTAAATATCTACTGTGTGATGTAGTACAGGACAACGTTTAGTCACAAGTAAAGAAAATTTTTTAGTCTAACATTTTTTTTTAAAACTAGATGGATGTCCTCGAAGTTAGCTTTACAGACACTCGAGAATACGGATATTTGCAGCCATTCAGGCAGTCTTGGGGTTAAGAAGATACACTGCTACGAGTTCAAATCCTGAAGCAGGCTTGGATGTAATTTTTTTCTTCTGTATTTTTCGTCTGTTTCTGAGGATATAATGAGAACTCCTCCTAACGGTGTACCTTTAGGAGGCAACGATTCTTCGGCTAAGTTGTCGCTTCGTGTCGAAGCCAAAGGTAAAAAGTTTACCTATTTCTATTTTATTGTGTTATTAACAATGAGTATTAAATCTTAGTTCAGCCATTCCCAGAGATTTGTTCCGATTAAAATTAATCCAAATTACACAATTCAAGTAAAAAAAAAACGGGATTTAATTCATTTTTTTTTTTAGAAAAACGAAAATTTGTACTGTTTATATTAGTTTATACCTTTTCTATTTCAGCAGATATTATAATTTAACTGTTAAATAAAAACTTTTCGTTTTAATCGTTTTCAAGACTTTAAAAATATTTGTACAAAAATAAAAAAAAAAAAAAAAAAAAATTAAGGAATAATATTTTAAGGAAAGTAGGCTACAAATTCTTTCGATCTTCTTATAATCACTTGATATTGTTAAGTACCTTTTTCACTTTTAAGTTTCTTCTAATTTAATTCGTCTTAGAAACTTCTGGAAAAATCTTAAATGTTCCAAAACATTTTCTATAATAAGAGGCAAAACGATCTAATAACGAACTGCGGAACGGCATTTTTCCGGGATTAGTCATCTTAATCCATATTTTCCAACTGAGGAAAAGGGGTTCTTTTGCAATCTATATCGTGTTGCCAGTGGCGCATTTAATTACGGAAAAAATTACCATCATTTAAGTTGATGGCGGAACCAGCATTAATCACAGCTGCTAACTTATAGGCTATGACATGAGCATTGTGAGCAGTTTTGCCATTCGGGATTATTTTCTGTCAGACCATACATCATCGGGGGAGGATCCACGAGCACTGATTGCGTCATAATCATTAGCTACAGCGGATTGACATTTTCCATTTATCTTGCCGCACCAGAATCAAAATCTGTTTGGTCTCTACTTATAGTAATTGCATTCCGATACGAGCTATCGTTATCCAAGGCATTCCATTACAGAAAACCATTGCAGGAGGTGACGTCACAATCACATTTTCAAGACTGAACGTATAGTTTCTTGATTAATTAAATCAAAAGTTCCTGAAAGAACGCAATGCATACTTTCCTTATAATCATTCATTTTTTCAGTTTTCTCTTTGGTTTTTCGATGTGAAAATACTACAGGAAAAATAACCGTATGTATAAATTGTAATTGGGCTGCAAATAGACAAACTACGTCAACTTTTAGTCTTCTGATAAGGATCAGAAGACTAATATTCCCGTTTTGTCTGTGGACAAGTATCATTAAAATCTCATTAGCAACAATCACAACAATCACAACAATCGCAACAATTGCGTCTTTTGCATGCGCAACAATTTCTGATTTATAATATAGCTCTACAACAATCACAATAATTTCTTTTACAATATTTCTTTTTAGGTATCAGAAGACGTTGCGAAGCATTGTGATTGGTTTACTAATCGCTATCCCTACCTTGTGTCATTTGCTGAAAATTCAGTACGTCCGCAATGTACGTACTTACTTCGGTAAATCTAATTAAATTTAATCAAATCAAAGCCCGTGCAAACTTACAATGACTTATGAAGTGTATTGTAGAGTAGTCCTTCTCAGGTTTCTGTGGACAACAAACTTACATATAAATAAGTTTCATGAAGATACATTTCATTGTTTCAAAAGTTATTTGAATAGGAATACATTCAGGATTAATGATTTTTTATGGTTTAATTTTTCTATAAAAGGTGAGAACAGTAAAAGATTAAAATGAATATTAATACAGGAAAGAGATAAGTCTATTAATATAAATTAGACTTCTTTTTATTATTATTGCAATCGTTAATAAATATCAACAATCAAATTTCAAGTTTCCTTCTATTCCGTTAAGTAAAAAAAAATTAGGTAGTCTGAAATTAAAGAATAATCGATGTAAGTAAAATACTGTAATATTTACAATATTTTAATATTTTTAGTGTTTTTATTTTAATATTTTTCTAACATATAATTGCTATTAATAAGTCATTGTAAAAATTTTAAATTTTTTGTGCTCTTTTTAATTAAATATTACATAAAAGATTACATCAAGAAATTGTTAATTATTTAAAAATGTATACAGGGTGTTGCAAAACTCTAACAGATTTTTAATGGTAGATTGGGAACACAAAGATATTTTTTTTTTGTTAATAAATGTATGTCTGCTGACGTCATATTTAAGCGCCAGGGACGCTTACTGGCGAAATGTGTAGACTGTGCTCCAGTGACATTATTTATTTTCAGGCTTAACGGACTGTCAGTGTTTCTTGCTACAATACATTTACGTAATACGTTAATAACATGCTTCAAGATTCATGCGATGGCGCTTAGGTCGATAAGCAGTACGTTTGTTTAGTCTGCTTCAGGTGGAAACGAGTAAGAACATCGGCATTCCACAATCAGAGTTAGTAATATTGAATTTAACATGGAACGCTTTACAAAAGGAGAATTGGATGACACGCAACTGTGAGGGGGTTATTTGAGCGACAAGTTTGGGGACCGATGGATAGACAAGTTTGGACCGGGCCACAGAGATTACCCGACTTAGCCTGCCCCGATTTCTTCTTCTACGGATACATGAACAGCGTGTATGAGACTACCATTAACTCTGAAGACAATCTCGTCACAAGAATCGCTGTCGCCGTGGCAAATGTTCGGGAAATGCCAGGAATCTTTCACCATGTAGGACAATCCATGCTTCGCCGTTGTCATTCATGGAATGATATTACTGGTCGCCACTTTGAAACACCTTTTGTGACTGAACGTATTATTACAAATGATGTCCATTAGTTTCTGCCCAGGTTCCATCACGATTTTTGTAAACGCGCTAGCGCTTAAATATGACGTCAGAGGACATGCAATCATTAACAAAACAAGTTTATCTTGGTATTCCCGATCTACTATTAAACTGTACAAAGTTTTGCAACACGATGCATATAAATTAGCTAATTAAAAAAATATATAATAAAAAAAAGAGATAAATAAGTTTTTGTGTAAAAATTTTAATGTAATTTTTATTTATATAAACACTTATGCTGGATAAACCTTAATGTCATTAAGTAAAATCTGAATATAAAATTTATATTTTTTTTTGCTATTTTTTATATTTGTTTTAAAGCTTTTATTTGTTGAGTTGAAAAGAGGCTTGAGACATAAGTGTCTATGAATTGAATGTAGGATTAGTGACTCCTGTACAGTAAATCATTTTACTGGAAACACTGGAAACAGATGTAATCATTTCAAATAGGCCTTTGAACCATTCATTTCCAGAATTTTCTACCAGATCAAACTGATTTTGTGAAACTTGAAGATTAATTATTGATCGTAAGATTTCCAAGATGTATCTAATAGATGTAGCGCCTGAAGACGACATATGTTAAGTTCCGAACTGATCCAGACTCTCCTCCAATATCAAACTGTTCACTAAATCAAATGAAAGCAAGAATTTACAAACATTTATTTCATTCTGAAAGATCTTCTTGACGATTATCAATAATATCAAATTCTGAACTTAGATTGATTGCATTGACTGGTTGGTCACGTGGTCCATGGTATCGGCATTGGACTGGGGGCTGGCATTGGACTGGGGGCTGGAGGAACTACATTCAAAGATCAGCAGAGGTTGTTTCTCCTCAGGAAAGACCCTAGAGTTCACTCAGCCCTCTGTAAAATGGGAACCGGCATTCTTTCCTAACCGGATTCTCGATGGTTAGCGAAACGTCGGAGCGTACAACTTCAGCGCCGAACGAGACAACAGAAGCTGTTAAAGGTTCCATGAGATATTTCCTATAACAATTTACAAAAGATTATGTTCTTTGTAAAATTTTGATTATAGATTTAATTTTGCGTAACATTTCCAAATCTAAGAATTATTACTGTGTCCACGAAAATTCATTCTACATATCATTAGTCTTAGAATACCAACTTCAAAGGCCTCTGTGCTGTCTATTTTGTTTTCGCAAATCTTCTACTGTTGGTTTTCAACCATCTTCCGCAGGACATAGAGCTGAGAGTCCAAGAACAATCGCAATTGCGAAATCAATTAAAGTTTGAGCCAATTCTGCTAGCGATCTTGAGTTTGCCCTAATAAAGTAAACAAAAAACTGATTTTTCACCCACTTCTAAAACACTTTGAGCAGTTAAATCAATCTACTACATTAGTTTCTAGTTTCTTTCTAGTTTCTTGAACTTGAATGTAGCTAAAAAGTTAAAAATAATTCAGCTAAAAGCAAGCTTTTAAAAAACAAACATTATAAATAATAACAATATACGTTAGTGCAGTTGAAAGAAGAAAAATCTTAAATTCGTAAACCGTTTAATTAATTATTGAATCTGCTAAGTCTTACTATTTCTTATGAACATTGCTATCATCTGTTTGTACACATGTCACTTTAAAACGGTTGGACGGATTTCCATCAAATATGGTACATACTTTATTTAAGCGACATAAAAGATAGGTGCATTTGTTATGGTCTTCCTTCTCTCAAACTGACCCTTGAAGTTCATTTATTAAACGGCTAAACGAATTTTAACATTTGCTGCAATATTTATTAATGGTCCAACTTAAGATATTTGATCATGATTATCTCATCTCATAAAGATACATGTTTAGTTTCAAGAAGTGTCGTTCACTGTTTCAAAAGTTATTAGTAGACAGAAATGTAAGCATATGGACACGTAAAGTAATTTTAGGCTCGTGTCTACCTTAGGCGAAGACAACTTATAAGACAACTTTTAAGAAGAGTCGTTCATTGCTTCGAAAGTTGTTAGGCGAAGACAACTTATAACAACTTTCAAAGCAATGAACGACTCTTCTTAAAACTTGGTATGCATCTTTATGGACGAGAGATAATTTATCTTCTGTAGTTCAGAATCTGTCCTTGTGGCTCCCTATACAGAGGAGAGGTTTGAAGCTCACATAAAAATACACTTTTAAAATTAGCCATTAAGTGGAAACAAACAATAAGAAGTTGGGAGATGTGATAAAAATGTGATTTCTTAAAATAATCTTTTTAATATTTATAAATAGTCGTCAAAGCTACAAAGACGAAAAGTCTACAATATATTTTCATATACTTTATTTTAAAATCTACTAACTACAAACAGTATTTTTTTTTTCATTTTCTGAAAAAAAAAATTAATTAAATCCACATAAATAACTTAAATTGTTAAATCGTGTTAACTTCCATCGCATAACAATGTCCTCAGGATTTAAGACAATGTATAAGACAATGAAATATTAATGCAAATAAGAACGAAATCCATTGTTTAGATTCCAATGCTTTTCTATGAGAATTTCTATCGCCTTCTCGCGCTAATTTCGCAACATAGAACCGCAAAAAGATTTGAAATGTAAAGTCAGTTAGTCCTAAAACATGCATAGGAAGTTTCAAGCAGATTGGTCCAACGGTTCAAAAATTATCGGGCGAGGTGGGAATACACAGCCTGAATAAGCTTCACTGTCTGAATAGGAAAAAGATTAAAAATACAAATCCTTAATTCTAAAATCCTTTTAATTTTTATTCTATTTTCTTAAATAAGTAAGTTAAAAAAAATGATAAAAAAGTAAAATTAAAAATTGTATTTTTGTTTCCCATTGAATAGCTATTTTAAAACTATATTTTCCGAAATGAAGATAGTTTTTCTGGAAAAATCTCCAAATCTCCACGCATTAGTTTCTATTGAGAAACGTATAAATCTGAATGTTAATGGAATGTGAAAATCCGAGTCTATTCTTTTATATAAAAGGAAATCATCTGACAAAGCGATGAGATAATGTGATGAATTCTTTGCTAATGTCGTAAATAGTTTCAATAGGATTTTTCCATTTATTGCGACCTGTTAATGGTTACCTAATGGTTCATTCCGTTTCATTTTTAAATTATTTTCTTGAACCAATAATAACCCCCCCCCCCCCATACACACTTTTGTGTCTCTTTGAATGATAACATCAATGTTTCCTAATTTCACTGGTATCGGTAGATTTATGCTGTTTCAATGTAGGGGTAGGAGTGGGGGTATGGATTGGGGTTCTCTACTGTACGTGCAGGTCATCATCTTTTCCACCCACTTTGTTTCGGTTCGAACCAGCCCTCCTCGGTATAGGGGTCCCATCGGGAACCGTCCCAAGACGGTCATACACAGCAGCGCGATATTTTTATCCCCCACATTGCGAAACCGCAACGTTCCTACCCATCCACCCACCCTTCCGACGAGGTGACGGGTGGAGTTGAACCGTCGACGTTGACGGCATTTCTCGGCGGACCGTAACAAATCGGGACAGGTGGGTC